>OX421435.1:13532843-14132843 GCA_949126915.1 Musotima nitidalis | reverse complement strand
AAAAGCAACTTATTTATGATATAAATTTGTATTCATAATTAGTTTAAAATAATTTATGAATTGTTATTGTACATTATTTTAATTGTGATTACAAATTATTTTAAAACGAATTATGAATATTTCAAAAAATAAATTTAGGTGACCAAAGAATACAATCATTTTAAGTAGGCTTGTTTCTTTACTAGATAATTTTTGCCTACGAACGAAATGTGAAATTATGTATATACGAAAAGTTTTTATTCTTTTATAACAATAATTGTATTATTCAATTAGCTCTTCCTCGTCTTCGTCGGTTAGCGTTAGAGAGTCAGCTACATTTCCATGGGGTAAGTTAAAATAATCATGGAGGTACCTTTTTGGTATAATGCCATTATCACATTGACGTTTTTAATCACTATATTTTACATACGATGCTTGCAATTTGTTTGTGTGAAGTGCAGTTGGGGACATATTCATCACTTTTTCATGTGTATCATTGCGTACACCTTGTTCGGGTAATATCGCACGGCTTTTAGATCTTCCTTTACCTCTTACCTTTACTTTTTTCTTTATTGCCAGATTGTTTAAATAATATTACTTTATCAGGTGACGTCTCTTCTTTCATAGAATATTCAATGAACATTTCATCTGGATTCTTTTTCTTTAATGTAATAATTTGGATGTTTCGCAATTTCTTCTTGCAATGAACATGGTTTATACACCAACGTCGCAAACTGCCTTTGGATGTACGACTACGAATTGAAACTATGTTTAGGTAATGCATTTAATACGTTAGGGCGTATAAACCATTTACAATTAACGACTATTTTTACGCCCTGAGTTAATATAAATTATGGTCATTACATTATAACAAAACTACAAAATAAAAACATTAGGCTTTTACATTGAAATATTTCTTTTTTTAAGAGGCTATGACCGAAAATTTCTGGGTTGTATTAACCAATTTTGTGCGAATTTCTGCATTTCGTATATACAGATCGATAGAGAAAAAAATTCTGAGAAAAATGGTATATATTACTCAATTTGGCCAAAATGGTTTATACAACCTTTCTACCCAAAGGTATCGAAATATTCACTTACAATCGAATCAATTATTTAGTTCTAAGATCACTAAGAACTTGTGTTATATATAAAGAACGTATAAATAAAACTAAATATCTTATTACATTTGTAAATACATACTTGATACACATTGGAAAGCCCCTAGACCTAAAGTAAAAGTAAAGTAAAAGTAAAAAGTTCTTTATTTCATAAACTATTACATAGCACTTGAAAACGTCAAAACAATATAAAAATTGAAAAAAAATATATATCAACCCTGAAATCACGAAGCTTAGATTCACTTACATGCAAATAAATAAAAATTAGGTGTAAGTGAATCTAAGTGCCAGTTCCGAGCCTCCGCTCTGTGAGAAGAACTGACAAGAAACTCACAGGCTATGCTCTTTTAAATTATTTTTGTTACATGACACACACAGTGTAAATTTGATGATACTGAAAGGGTCCCCCGAAGCTGTAACCAATAAAGTAGCACTAAGGGAACCTTCCATCACAGTCAAGTAAGTATGTAAAATATAAAAACGTGTACAGCACTAAGAACAATAAAAATAATACTTACACGATAACTGCTGATTTCACAACCGCCATTACTAAGGATTATATTATCAGAAAGGCACGCAACTTTAGTAATGTCAACAAACAAAATAAACTAAATTCATCCCACTTGAAACTCGCAGGACCTAATAAGCCAGTATATATAGCAGAGAAACTCACACCCACAACGCAACGTATGTACCACCTCACTCGCCTTTTTGCTCAGAATAATAATTTCAAGTATTGTTGGACTTCTTTTGGAAGGATCTTTCTGCGCAAAACAGATGGGGACCGACATGTGATAATTAAATCTGAAGCCGATCTAGAGAAACTGCGCCTCAATAAGTGACTAGTATCGCTATTAGTACAAACCTCTCAACAATATTACTTTATTACTACTTTAAGATTTTATAAACCCAATATACACGTTAATACAAACACACACAACACCACACACTCGGCAATTAACCATCAATATATTAATAATGAAACCCATATCCTTAAGAAATTTACACTACCATTGAACTTAATTACTAAACCACTCTCTATACACCCAAACACAACACTGCGAAAGACTGGTCTTCTGACCTGGCGACCGTTTACTGTTACATTACCTAAACTTAAATCTAACATTCGATAACTTTAATATTATAAATACTGATTTGGATCAAATTTCTGTTGCTGACTCAGCTACCTGCATGATCGAAGACTCTAAAAAACTAGCTAGAATGCATAAAAGTGCCTTTTCGTTTATATGCCAAAACATAAGGAGCATCCACAAAAATTTTGACGGCTTAATAACGCTTCTCGAGAGAAGTAATACCACCTGGGATCTAATTATTTTGACTGAATGCTGGTTATCAAAGTCATCTTTTGTTCCTTCAATTCCTGGTTACAGCTTAGTAACCACAAAACAAAACAATACTCAAAATGAGGGATTGGTAGTATACTTCCGTTATAATGCCCCACTTAACATAGCTGAACCTCAGTTTCAAGATGCTAATTGTCTTACACTAAAAATAAACAAGGACACAATGGTAATAGTCTTCTACCGCCCACCAGCAATCCGCAATGTGACAAAATTTTTAGAATCGCTCAATAACCTTCTGACCTCCTTGTCCACATATAAGAATATAATCCTGACTGGTGACATAAACATAGATATTTCTAATAATAATACAGACGCACGGTCATTTGATTACTTGAATTTACTCGCATATCATGGTATGTTACCAGGTCATGTCATCCCCACACGTCAAAACCGCTCCTGTCTTGATCACGTGATCATTAAAACAAAAAGCCCCTCCTTCTGTTATGTTGCTCACACGTCTGTCACTGATCATGACACTGTAATTTTCTTTCACCACTCCACGAAAGACAGCAACACTATTTTGCCAATAATAAAAACACACCGTACCCTTGATATTAAACAAATAGAACTGGACCTTAATAAGGAAAATTTTATTCTGGTGTACAGTTCTAATGATGTTAATGTTGCTGCGAGCTACTTCATTAATACCCTGAACACCATCATTACCGCAAACTCTATTTTGAAAGTTTTACCCAACCGCAAAAGGCTAAAGAAGCCTTGGATGACAAAAGGTCTTCTAAAATGTCTTAAAAACAGGGATAACCTACACCTTAAGGTCAAAAAAAACCCACAAAACGACATATTGACAATCACATTTAAAAGGTACAGGAACTATTGTTTAAGCTTAATTAGAACAGCAAAAAATAACTACAATAAGTCCCTAATAAGTAGTGCTCAGAAAAACTGCAAAAAACTATGGCAAGCTGTAAAAACCATAACGCACACAAACAAACCTAGGAGTCACGCGCAAGATCTTCTTTCTCCCACGGATCCCAAACAGTCAGTCAATGTAGTCAATAACTACTTTGTCAATGCTGGTCGTTCATTAGCCGAATCTCACACAAACACCAACACTAACTCTAATACCGAACCGAGGTCCAACAATAATAACTTTCACAATCACACTTTTGTGCTACTGGACACGGATGAATCGGAGATTGATCTCATAATAAGTAACCTTCGAAGTGATTGCGCAATCGGCTGTGACAATATCTCAGGCTCGTTTCTGAAGCAATTTAAAAACACCCTAATAGCACCAATAACATTTATATGCAACCTCGCATTCGCGACAGGCACATTTCCGGATGCGTTCAAACTTGCTATAGTACATCCAATATACAAATCGGGGGACAAAGACCAGCCGAGCAACTACAGACCAATTTCCATTTTGCCAACATTGTCCAAAATACTGGAAAGATTGATGAACAGTAGGCTAACTAAATATCTGGAGAAATACAATATCCTCGCGTCAACACAATATGGTTTTCGCTCAGGAATATCGACAGGTAACGCCGTGTTAGACCTTACCACTGAAATTGTCACCAATTTGGACCAAGGGCAGAGGGTTGTTGGGATATTTCTGGACATAGCTCGGGCGTTCGACACTATCTCTGTTCCTCGATTAGTTAAAAAACTTGAAGCAATAGGCATACGAAACACGCAGCTATCCCTCTTTAGAAGCTACCTCAACGATAGACGGCAATGTGTCAAAATTGATAACTGGACCAGTAATGAAATTCCTATTACTTATGGTGTCCCGCAGGGCAGCATAATCGGTCCGTCGCTGTTTCTCATATATATCAATGACCTTTGTCATATGTCGATTTCTCAAGGTAAAGTCTTTACATATGCCGATGACACAGCCCTCATATTTCATGGTCCGTCTTGGGAATCTGTATTCAGATATGCTCAGATAGGTTTTAACTCCATCACCAACTGGTTATCCCAAAATCAACTGTCATTAAATGTAGAAAAGACCAAATACTTAACGTTCTGTTTAACGTCTGGTGCAAGGTGCCCCTCCAACACTTACCGTATAGAAGCCCACACATGCTCCTCAGAACCTGTGTCATATTGTAACTGTCCATCTCTAAATAGTGCAACATGCATAAAATATCTTGGAGTTCTAATTGATGATACCCTCTCATTTCACCCCCACATTGAAACTCTAAGTACTAGACTGAGAAAGATGATCTATATATTCGTTAATTTACGATATGTGGCGGATGAAAAGGTCATAAAACTTGTGTATCAGGCACTGTGTACATCCCTTATTCAGTATTGTATTGTTGCATGGGGAGGTGCTACCAAAACTCACATCTTAAAATTGGAGCGAGCACAAAGAGCACTTTTAAAAGTAGGATGGAAACTCCCTTTCCGGTTCCCAACTGACGACCTATATAAAACATGTGGAATTCTATCGGTACGAGCTCTGTTCATCAAAAATGTTATTATTACAACACACATGCATACACACTACAATAATAACACAAATAAAAGTATTCGACGCAAACACAATATCTACCCGCCGGTTTTGGTAAAAACTAGACTTGCGCAGCGAAATTACCACTTTCTAAGTAACCACTTATATAATAAAATCAATAAAATAATTTACGTATATCCACTTACCAAACATAAATGCGACATAGCTGTCACAAAGTGGTTATTTAATTTAAGTTATGAAGAGACAGAAAAATTTATCATAATAATAAAATAAACATATTAAAATCTATTATTGAATACAATGAAAATTTACTTTTACAATAATAACCAATAACAAACCTGAATAAAAATCGCACCCTGTTTCTTATTACTTACACCACACACTACACACACACTTACATACAATTGCTCACACACACACACATACCTCACAGTGACACACAACATTCATTCACAACACATCACTTTGCTTACTTACTTTAATCTTATTCTACCTTCAACTTTCATTATTTTTATCTACAATTAAACTGTTTAGTGCAATGAGTGATTATGAATATACAATAACAAACATAGTGAATATTTTTAGTAGGGGAGACCTGGAGATTTGTAACACAGGTCCTGTACCTAGTACAGACTCCAGCTCTCACTAAGGGACGACTTATGCCATTGTAATTGTAATAGTTCATAAGATACCTATTGTACCTTTTTGAGAGAAATAAATCTTATTATTATTATTATTATTATTATTATGTATTGTGAAACTGAGCTGAGCCTGTACAATAAGGGATGGTCACGACAATGATCTGGTTGACTTTTTATTCTAATATACACATACAAGTTGAAAATGTTAAGCCCAAGCTTGTTTATCCGATAAGTAATCATTAACAGCATAATACCCCTTTTGAAGAAACTGCTTTTTAACTACAGTTTTAAAAGTTGCCAATGGTAGATCAATTATTTCCTGCGGAATTTTATTAAAAAATCTGATACTATTACCCAAAAATGAATTTTTAGTTTTGTGAAGTCGACAATTTGGCAGAGAGAGCTTATTTCTATTCCTAGTATTAAAATTATGTACTTTTGAATTTTTATCAAATGTATTAATGTTTTTGCGAACATACATTATATTATCAAATATATACTGAGATCCAACCGTTAATATGTTAATTCTTTTAAACATCTCTCTAAGAGAATCTCTGGACTTAAGATTATAGATAGCTCTTATGGCGCGCTTTTGTAGTACAAATATATTATGTATGTCCGCAGCAGATCCCCACAATAACATACCATATGACATAATGCTATGAAAATAGCTAAAATAAACAAATCTAGCTGTTTCTTCGTCTGTTATGAGTCTTATCTTTTTGATGGCATAGCATGCTGAGCTAAGCCTTCCGGACAAATCCATTATATGGGGGTTCCACTGCAATTTAAAATCAATATTGATGCCTAAGAACTTTGTGTCATTTAATAACTCGATATTCTTGCCATTCATTTTCAAGTTAGTTGAGACTTTTGTAACATTAGGCAATGAGAACTTTATACATTTAGTTTTACTTGCGTTAAGAGATAGATTGTTAACCGTAAACCAATGTAAAACCTTCGCAAGAGCATTATTTATCACGTCAGAATGATCCTTGCCTCTGTTCACTTTAAATATCAGAGACGTATCGTCAGCAAACAAAACTGTTTCGCACAGATCTCTAGTATAGAAAGGTAGATCGTTAATATAAATTAGAAACAATAAAGGGCCTAAAATCGAACCTTGTGGAACTCCCATAAGCAATGGCGCGCCAGAAGACTCGACTCTATTAATAACTACTTTTTGAGTTCTGTCACTCAAGTAAGATTTAATTAATTTTAAAGAATTACTATTAACACCATAATATGTCAATTTAGCTAACAAAGTAGGATGGTCAACGCAATCGAATGCCTTCGAAAGATCACAAAATACTCCAATCGCATCCTGCCTGTCCTCCCAGGCGTAAACAAATATACATGTTCATTCACACAAAGATTTAATCTGTGTGGGAATCGAACTCACGACCTTTGGAGTGAAGTGCAGGTATCACACAATGCACGCCATATCACTCGTCAATAAAATATAAAATACAGATAAATATAACAAACTCAAATGTTTAAGTGTATTGTATAACATGTACTGAACATTTCATTAATATGTGATAATATAAAGTAGCTAATCATTTCATTTTAAATATCGTCATATTAATTTAATTATCACGTAGTATTTAATTGCCTCATGTTGTTTCAAATTAAAATTACACACAATATCAAAAAATCCAAAATTACAACAAATATTCGCACCCGTATTTCGAAACCGTTACTAAACGAAAAAAAATAATTTCACAGGAGATGCAATTTATTTGTAGTTTTCATCGATTTAAAAAAGATGGCGTTATTAGATTATTTTCTTAAAAATTTCGTTCAGTAACGGTTTTGAAATAAGGGTACGATATGTAAAATTGGAATCAATTGGCATTTTGGAACCAATTGGATTGGAATGAATTGGATTGGAATGAATTGGATTGGAATGAATTGGATTGGAATTAATTGGATTGGAATTAATTGGATTGGAATTGGAAGGTTGCCTGGAAGAAATTTCTGTTAGCAACAAGGCCGCCCATTGTACCATATATTTGTTTATGTCATTTAAATACTTTTTTTATATTTAGTGTACAATAAAGTGTTAATTCATTCATTCATTCAAATCCGCCAAACGTACGTAACGTCCGGGGGACATAATTATTCGTCTAAAAGAAATATGTCATCCTCTCCCCTAAATATGACCGTGCCCGACAGTGTCCATTACGATACCCAAAGTACAGCAGAGTTTACAAAGGTTGTACACGAGTCCTTGGATGGGTGACCGTTTGTGTGGCATTTGATATCGAACGCTTCCGTGCTTCTTCGGAAGGCACGTTACGCAGTTGGTCCCGGTTACCACTTAATGTAATAGTCGTTAAGCCATATCAGAGGCCTTATGGGCGGCTTAAAAAAATCTAATAGCAGGACGCCATACACCTGCCCCCGCCAATCCGCACTGGGTCAGCGTGGTTGAGTATGATCCAATACTCTCGCACCTTGGTATGTGAGAGAAGGCTCGTGCTCAGTAGTGGGACGTTAATGGGCTAAGATGATAATGATGAATATAAACTTATAGAGTGTAGTTAAGAATTGAGAAGTAAACTGAACACCAGTTAAAAGAAGAGGGGGTACACCGTGGCCCTGAAGGGTTGTGTGGCGCACCCTCCGCTCACAGCCTAAATAAACTTTGCATATCTCAGTCTCAATTTGCATTTAGGCAATAGTTGTTTTAAAGCAGAATTTGCATTTAATTCTATGAAGCACCATTTTCATTATTCTTTCGTAATTCCTAAAGCTAATAATTGGTCTGTCTGCTTGTTGTAGTTAATCTCAGAAAACGCTTTACCGATTTTTAATGGGAGTTTTATTGGCAGATAGCAGAGATTATAGGGAATACATAATTTTGCAACCAATACTCACTACGGTGTTTAGAGATCTTACCAAGACCTATGGAGCCCAAGCCAACCTCACCTGCTAGCGGTGCATCTGCTGAAGGCTCTGGCGAACATAACAGTGCTCGGTAATAGGCTCGCCACCTAGTACGTGGGACCAGCTATATAATTGGCAAAGTGTTGGCATATAATGTGCCTTAGCCTACCCTTTCGGGGAAACAGGCGTGAATGTATGTATGTATGTAGTCGCTACGACTAGTTTTAATTTAAACCAACAAAGTATATACTTGTAGGTTTAACAAAAGTTCGTGCAGTCGCATTTAAAAAAGGACCTACTGGATTGTATTTGTCTGTGTCAAGTAATTAGAAATTTCAAGTTATTTGCAACAATGTGCAGCGTTTACGACATTTCACAGTAAAATTCTAGTAATTTGTCACAGTCGAATTATACCTTAGTGAAGTAGTAGACTTTACTGGAATAAACACGAAAAATCATAATTCACTGTAATATACCACTTTTGAACTTTGTGTAGTTTATAGAAGTATAGCTTCACAGACAAATGAAGATTGTAACTAACCAATCGATAATTTAAAAGAGCATAGCCTGTGAGTTTCCTGCTAGTTCTTCCTACAGAGCGGTGGCTCGGAACTGGCACTTAGATAGCTTACACTTAAATATTTTTTGTTTTTTAATTGTTTTGTTGCATATAAGTGAATCTAAGCTTCGTGATTTCAGTGTAATTATATTTTGATTGTTTTTTTATATTTATATTTAATTTTAACGTTTTTAAGTACATACTATGTAATACTTTATGAAATAAAAAGATTTGAAGTTTGAAGAAGTTATGTCTAAAACCACTATACCCACTATATTTACACATAAAAACGTAAATTTACACCAGTTTTGGAAAATAAAATACTGCCGCGTTGCGTCTTTTTCAGTGTTGGCACCAAAACGCCAAAAATTTAATTTTATACAGGGTGTACAAAAAACATGATCCGAGCCGAGAGCTATGTATGCTGCCCAGCATCAGGATAATTGTTTTCTTTGAGACTATATCTGGGAAATCAATAGCTTAATAGTTCCTAAAAGTCAAAGTTATAAATTTTATTTCATGAGTTTTGATTAAAACATTTTTTTTTCAAATAATGGCTTTGTGCAGTTTGCACATTTAGCCAGCGTCAAGTAAGAGATATATACGTACATAAAAGAAAATTGTTTCAACGATAATTTTTAGGTAACGGTTATGATTTGTAGAATGTAGTCTTTGTCTTTGATCCAGGCCCTTTTACATAAATAATGTCACGCCTATTTCCCGTAGCGGTAGGCAGAGATCACATCCTTCCACTTGCTACGATCTTGGCACACACTTTTGGCTTCATTCACACTCATTAACCTTCTCATACACGCCCATCGGTTTAGAGTACTTTTGACCTTGTTTATCCAGCCATGCTATATCGATCGTCATTTTATGGACCTTAGTTTCACTGTATGTCATACAATGAAGTCATAGCAATAAGCAATCCTACTCGTATATTCTACATAGTAGAGGTTCAATATAGACTAGTGGCAGATATATATCTTAAAATCACCAAAGTTCGTAATGGCATAGTTCCCAGCACATGTCGCAGGGGACGCGGCGACGTTGCGCGACATTGTTGTAGGCGACAATATTAGTTAATGTCCTGATAGTGGATTGACATTCGACTACTGATTAGGGCCTTCTCCCAAGAACGATAGTAAGAACTAGGATTCGATTAATACGGGGACACAGAGCGGAGGCAACTGTTAGTTTTTTCGGTTGGTCTTAATTCGGCTGTGATGACCAAAGCGTGGTTTTTGAAACATGTCGCAGGGGACGCGGCGACTTTGCGCGACATTGTTGTAGGCGAAAGGCTACAACTACTGTTTAAAGCGAGGAGTAGATTTGTTCCAGTTTGCTATGAATATGGCATTGGCATATCATCTTCATGCCATCATCATCTGAGCCCACTGACATGTCACTTCTTCTTCCTCTCAGCATATCTGCTACCACTGCTGAAATATATGCCTCTTGCATGGAGATATTAAACATGGACAAAGATCTTGATGCGGCTTTCCTGTTCCATGTTGACCCTACCGTCTTTCTGATGTCGTTGTGGAGGTCTGCCACGTGAACCCAGTGCGATTTGGCGGAGGCAGATGTGTAGCCCGATCAGTAGAACCTTCACGACGACTTTACTTCTTCGTTACGAGTATATCCGCAATCATAATACGAGTCTTATGGACTTTGATGGTCCTAAAAATAATACGTAGCAATCATCTAATCTACACAGTAAAGGTTGAATATATCGAAGTACTAGAGATGTATCTTTTAGTGTGTTACGTAAGTTACGGAATCGTGATTGCATGGTGCTCGGAACACGTCTCTGGAGACACGCGACGTTGCGAGACATTGTTGTAGGCGACAGGCAACAATTATCTAAAACGACAAAAAGATTAGTTCCAGTATTCGTTGATGTCAATGAATTCGTTGATGTCCATTGCCTTTAAATTCAGAGGGTCTCGGGTTTAAACCCTGGCTTACTTTTGACGATGATTACCCATGATTTACGAAGTTATGTGCGTACTTATCGCTTGCTCCGTGCCTCGGAAAGCACGCTAAGCCTTTGGTTATCAAGGGCAGTCGTTATTAGGAAGTCAGTGCCTTCTAACATCCTGACAGCGGGTTTAACCATAAAACAATGTTTCCCTCTGGGTTACGGAGGTCAGACGGCAGGCACACCGTGTAATAGCTGAAATTCAGCCAAATCTGGTTAAACCAGTGAGCAGACCCTGGGCCTAAGCTTAAGTCTAGGGCAACCGGCATAAGGCTAGGATATAATAAGGATTCGTTGATGTCTTGATGGTGGATATGGTGCTGTTCTATTGGTCATTGTACGTATTAACAAGCAAGTTAAATGTATTTGGTTATAAATGTTCATACCCTATACGTTGTCTAGTTATTAGACTCTAATATCCATAAGTAGCACACGCTCTGCTTAGTTTGGGAGTTTGGGGCTAGAAATGTTGTGTTAAATGTTCAGAATGTGATTAGGCCTTTGTCCAGCAGTAAACTCGTATATGCTGTTGATGATGATGATGATGACTGTTTTTGGTAATTATGTTACGGTTTTAGTATTCAATACAATGGTTACTCATGTTAACTTTAAAAAAAAAACATGTAACTAGATTTTATTTTCTCTTATGCCCCCGGTGGTGTAGTGGTGTAGTTAGTAAATATACCGATTATATAAGGTGCATAATTATACTAAATAAAACAGTCTATCATACACATTCGATTGTATTACTTCTCTCCCGAGCTCCCGGCATCGCACAAGTTTGAATCAAAAAAGCTCTAATGAATGTTAACTTAGAAACCATCGCGCCAATAGAAATGTTATTAATATAAGAACAGAAGTGCTGTGCGCGCGTAAAATTGCAGGCGTACTGGTGTCTCGTAAAGCACCAGTGTATCCATACAATTGCGTTCGTTTTATCTGAATTGTACCTAACTACATTGTCTACATTTGATTATTTCATCAATGTAAGGTGTTCAAGACTAACTTGCAGTCCGTAGTGAATGACAGCAACTTTATTCTTAGACTTAAATTATGCGGTTCTTTCCAATGAGTTCCAATAGTTTTACGCGGCACTTACCATTTTAAGTGTCTTATTATTTAGATATCTATGAACGCGTCCATTCACTTCGGGCGAAGACCTTGAACGTAGCTAGAAGAAATAGGCAAGAAACTAGCCAAGGTAAATTTTTTCTCCCGCTAGCTACATAAAACAATTGCAGAATTTCTTGTAATTTATACGAAACTAGTAGTCACGTCTTCTACTAGACTACTTAAAATATTCTGGTACATGTAACTAGACAAATTCTCCGTAAGGTATCCCTGAACACATTTGTGCAAATAAATGATTTGATTTGAACGTTAATCTAGATCAGTGATTCCCAAAGTGGTCCAGGTGGACCCCCAGGGGTCCACAAGAGATATAAAATGTACCATTTTTCGTTTTTATTTTACGTATCGGAATATAGGGACAGAACTCAGAAGCGACACTTTACGACAGTAACATTTTGAAAGTGGTCCACGAGAAAAATAAGTTTGGGAACTACTGATCTAGATCCATTGTTAAAGTTCTGTATCAGCAACCAGTCACTCCGGACCTTCGCTCACGGGAATTGCGCCCAAAGGTTTAGGTAAGTGGCATTGTTGTGGGGGTTAAAGTTGTATTGGAGATTAACCGGGTAGTCGGCTTATTGGCTTACAATGGGAGACTAACAAACAAGGCATTGTGGCTGATTGAATAGCACACATACAACTATATGACACGGTGTTTTGGCAAAAGCTAAAAATCTGAGTTTTGCTCCCACAGTGCAAAATACTCACTGAGCCGTAGCAATTCTGCAGCGCTGTGGCTCACAATGCTATGGGTATTTTACTTTTATTGCTGTTTAATGTTGTTCTGTTTAAATGCATGTTTGTTGAATTGCTATACATGTTTAATATATATGATTAGTTTATTGGCCTACTGCATAACGCTCCAACGCGCTGCAAGCGATTAATGAAACGAACAGATGAATACAATCCTGAATCGCGCAATCAAAATTCCTCAACCTCGTCGATATATTATTATATACAACACTCAACCAACCGAAACCGTACAGGGTGCGTCCTTGACGTTTCAGAGCGTAGACTACGTCCATGGCGGTGACGGTCTTCATCTTGACGTGCTCGACGCCCGCGCCGTTTCCTCCCAGCAGGGGGTTCACGTAGAGGAAGAAGTTGACCGGTTGTGCCGCGGCCCCCGGCCACATCCATCCGCCCCCTGAAAGATTTTCCATTTGGTAGGGAGTACTCATCGCTCTTTATAAAAGTATCTTATTTCGTATGTAGGTACGACACATGTATGAAGGTAGTGGTTTTAGAAATTTATTAATTCGGCGCTGACTAGCTAGACCCGTGGCTTCGGCCGCGTGACCTACAGTTCTCAAGTTACGTAAAGTAAAGTTAAGTTGATATAAAAAGTAGTCTAGGTTACTAGGTATGACTTTCTTCAAGACCCCATCAAAATTAACATAGTAAAGGTATTAAAATTTGACTCAACAAAGCTGTTAGGAACGACGGCAAAAACTTGAGAAGAGAATAATAGGGTGTCGATCACACTTGCCGAGTTTCTTGCTCTATACAACAATCTCCATAACGATATAATCAAAATCTTTACAATAGTTTAACGTTGAAAGCGTATGAAAACAAACTAGATAAGTACACATGTTGTGTTTACCACTCTGTTGTGCTCTGCTCTTTGAAAACAAGCCGAGTTTCGAATTTCTATACAGAATTACAGACTACGTGGGCGATATAATTGGCGGCAGATATTCTGGCACTGCGATGTGAGTTGGCAACAGAATTATTGGAATATATCAATACTTTGTCACATTAAGTATAAGGCCGTGTCCCCAGTAGGCAAACTGTTAGCGGCCGACTGAGTTGCAAGACTGAGAGACCGTCGCTGCAAACTGCGTATAGTGAGCGCAAAACTAGCAGACTGTGGACACTCCATTTCAAATATATGGAAGGGCGTACTAAATCGGTAACTCAGTCGACCGCTAACAGTTTGCCTACTGAGGACACAGCCTTAATATGTAGAAATGTTTGGCTTACACTGTAACATAACATTAATGTATAATTTCCACTTCGTCGCACTGTGGCCGCGTAGTGCGGTTAGCTCCGCTATGGTGTGGTTCCCGCTATAAATACCAACCAAAAAGTCCCGCTACGACACAAATCTTTTAGATGAAAAATCAAAATTAATTTATTCAAGTTGGGCTCAATAGAGCTCTTATGAATGTCATACTTATAAACTAACGCGCCCATTCACTGCGGGCGGGAGCTTGATCGTAAAAGAACGGGCAAGAAAATCGTCAAGGTTGGTTTTTTCTCCCGCCAGTTCCAATTATTAAAATACATAATATTAAAACAATGAAAACAATTGTGTTCTGCAGTCAGAAGATTTAAAAGAAAGGAAGACTAAACTCTTTTTAGCAATATTATATTAATTACGGATAAACATAGTAGACATGAGCAGACGTGTTACGCTCAACCATATTTTAGGGAGCGTAACGACCCGACGCATGACGTTACTACCGCAGAAACATACAATCAAAAAGAAAAGGGCATCTGTATTTTTTTTGCATATAATGAACTTACTTATTAAGGTGTGTAAATAAAAATAATGCTTGCTAATTAAATCAGTCTGGTATTCATCAAACAAAATTACAAATAATCAACATTTGTAAAAAACTAAATAAGAATGACCAGAAGGGCTTGTCGATGTGGTTTCGCCCAAAACACCTGTTATTCAGATACTTCACTCGACAGTCGGTGAGCATGACCTATTTAAAAACTGGGATTAAAGATGAATAAGTTACGTATTCTCTAAATGCAGTAAAAGCGGACGAGTATGCAGTGTGTTTTGTCAAAAGAATACTTAACACTTTTCTTTACAACAGTCCCAAGAACTGAAGGGTGCCATAGCGGGAACCAAACCATGGCAGAACTAACGGGCGTAGTGAAGTATGACCAATAGCCCTCTAGGAGCACACACACGAACAATGTACACACAAACAGCAGTTTGCTGTCAACGTATGTAACTGCAGTCGACCTCAAGAAGCTGGGGGTTAAAGGGTGCAACTGTAGCTAAAATCTCACGTTGTCCAATATCTATCGTGTCGTTATTATCGGAACAGTGAGTAAACTCCGTGGTCGTCCTAATACAAGATAAACATAAAAAAATAAAATAAAATATACTTAAAATTGTCTTTAAGATGATCATTTAGATTCGTCAAACATTCACACACAAAATGGAAGCTCGATATATTTTTTAACAACAATGAAAGAGATATGAGCTGTACCATAATGAAGAAATAAAGGCAAATGGGTTCTTTGTCAGAATTTGTCAAGGTTTGTCAGTTTATCTGTCT
The DNA here is from genome assembly GCA_949126915.1 of Musotima nitidalis. Classification (NCBI taxonomy): domain Eukaryota; kingdom Metazoa; phylum Arthropoda; class Insecta; order Lepidoptera; family Crambidae; genus Musotima; species Musotima nitidalis. Next base: position 14,117,427 of record OX421435.1, on the reverse strand, counting down.
GTTGTGTTTTTTCTCAAGATTTCAGTCAGTCAATCTGTCGGTGACTCTAACGAGGATTCCAAAAAAGCAACGAGATTGAGAAGAATGCCTCAAGAAACTAATCTTGACTTTTTTTAAATTATGTCACAAGAGATGCTATCGCACATGCGATATTAAACGCACCTGTGAGGAAGAGCCCTAATAGTCCTACTACTGAAAATAAACTTCTTCTCACGAACTAAGGAAAAGCTACTATACCTAAAGGTAGCCAATGAGGTAAAGTATTCACGGGCATAACACTGAGATTTAGATGAAATTAACTGTGGGGATGGGAGAAATTTTACGTCAGCTGACTTAAAACATCACACACTAGGCCAATTTCTTCTAAATCCCAGTTTTTTGGGAAAGCAGTCGTTCCAGTTATAAAACATTTTTTTAATTTGATACAAGACACAAGGCATTAACAATTAACACATGTTACAAGTAACTACAAAACACAAAACAGGCAGGTGCAATAATGGAAGCACAGTACATAGGGTAGGTTTGGTCGAGTGTCCCACGCCTGTAACAAAATCCAGCATTTCAGCACGCTGATTTTGGGCTATTCGTAAATAACGTCCCACTTTAAGGGGGTGGAAGGGGGTTGACGAAGTGTGACATGGTGTGACTAGGGGAAGGGAGGGACCCTGTATTTCGTGACGTCACATTTCAAAATTGAGATCCTATGAAAATTTTGGAACTGCTGTTTTGATGTAGGTACCTATGTCTTGCTGTATAATTGCAAATATCTGACATCACACTAAGGAGGAGGGAGTCTCAAAAGAGTGACCAGCTGTGATAAGGACGGAGGGGGGGTAAAAAAATGACGAAATTAGTGTACCGTAATTAATGGATGATCCCTTTTCAGCTAGACCCCTAATTTGACCCATGGACGTCTATCGAGAAATTAACCTTGAATTTTTGGAACCGTGAGGTGGGCCCTCACGTTGTCACGTGTTAGCGACGCACGATTATATTTCTAAAATTGTAACTATATAAATTAAGGTAGAACAACATTTTATTTCATTTAGAGGGTAGTACGTTTTTGCGCCAGGGCCAATGACCGCGCGAAGTTTCTGACAATCCAGTCTGTCTAGTCAACCGCGTTCGGAACGACATCGAGTTACGCCTCTCTATTTTAATTGTATATACCTGTGTAATCTATATAAACCTTAGTAAGTACCAAACGGCGTATATTTCTGAACCAAACCTGACCCAGCTTACCTCCTTTTTATTACAAGTTTATCCAACTTGTTCCAATGACTAGAGTAGAAAACAATCACAAATGATATGCAAATCACATGGATTTCATTCGAAGTTGAGCGGCTAGAATGCATTTTGGCCGAGCACTTAACATTTAAATCGCCCCTTCGGCTTTGCAGGATTTAAATTGAATTCGTGATCTGGTCGGTCTACCATGATAGCTGCGAAAATCTTTAGAGGCTAAATGTTTTTAACAATTGCAAGTGATAAAGACAAGTGGGTACTTTGATTTGAATAAAGACTTTATAAAACATATTATACTAATCATTCATGTTACAGTGGGTCCGTGGCAGTTCCAACAGCCTCCTGAAAACTGTGGCCAATAGGCTTGATGTGGACAGTGCTATTATGCAGCACTGGACACGCGTTCACATAACCAAGGATGCCACAATTACATATAACCGGTATGTGTAATGGTGGTATCCTGTTATGTACTTAATTATAAAATTGTATTGTAATACTAACATAGTTTTTAAGATTTATTGTTACTAACACTATGGATTTTGGTCCGAAATAAACGAATTTTATTTTAATTTTATTTTTATTAATTATGCTGTGTGCCTAGAATAGTGCTACCCCTTCTCATCTCACGGGCAGTCGTAAGAGACGATGAAGAGAAATCATATCGGATGATGGGCAGCAGCGTGATCCTGAGTACTAACTTAAACTGCGACCACCAACCCGCCTGCCCAGAGTGGTGATTATGGGCAATTACCCCCCAATAGTAAGTAATTTATTGGGGAGGCTAATGTTCAGCAGTGGGCTTTATAAGGCTGATGAAATCCTATTTTTAACCTCCGATAAGGAGAGGGGTGTTATAAGTTTGAAGTGCCTATGTGTCTGTATGTTGTAATCACCAGGGAGCCCATTTAACAACCCAAGGTCATCATATCCTAGTATTATCCCGGGCAGTATTATACCTTAGTATTATGTATATTTTTTTTTGTTTTTCGTCGGTAACAAAATGCGTTTACGCACTACCTTCCGGCCAAAGGGGGACCAAAAGGGGGTGTGGGACTCACCACCGGCAGACGCGACTGCCAGCAGTAATACCCACTAAAAATCATCCGACGACGCCCGCCGCTTGTTGAGAAAAAGGCGGGGGCCAGTACCTCCTCAGAGAGGCGCAGTGGACGCGCCCCTCCTATTCCCCGTGCGACCATAGCGTGTGTGGCCGACTTCCCGGAGGGTCCATGGTTAGACAGCAGGGGCCCCCTGTCCCCACTGCCTAGACCCTCCTGGCGCTGCAGAGCGGGCCCTCCTGGCCCGCCCGCTGCGCCCTCCACAGGTCCCTCTTAGTTTCCCCCCCGGTAGTCAGTACTAAGGGCACCCAGAGTCGCCAATTTCTGGGTGTGACCTTTTCCCTAGCGCCTCCTGCGCCCTACCGGGAGGTACTCAGCCCCCCCACTACGACAAGGTGGAGACCAGTCGGGAGGGACCCTAGTATTATATGGCCCAAGGTCTGCTAACAAGATTTAAGATGTATTGAGGAATACTGTGTCATAGGGTTTAAACCAGAGACTCTCTGAATTGAAAGGCCATGAGTCTTGGCACTGGGCTACCGTCACTCCAACTGGGCTGTCGAGCCTTGACTTGGGTTATAGGCGTTCAACAACATAAGAGTACGCGGAAGGAAGATTCTTTTGATCCGTACCCTACGTGATTATGGGCAAATACCCCCAATAGACTGTAAAGTGTAAAGACTGTTCAGTGAAACATGTTTCTGTTAATTTTTTTTTTTGTAAACCAATGTATCATGTCGACCGATATGGCGTGAAGGTCAGTGCACCTGCACTTTACTCCAGAGGTCCTGGGTTCGATTCCCACATAGGACAAATCTTTGTGTGCATGAATATGAATATTTGTTCTGGTCTGGATGTTTTTCTATGTATATTAAGTATGTATTTAAAGTCAAGTTCAAGTTTGGCTCAATAAAACGCTTATGAACGCCAACTTAAAACTAACGCGGCCATTCAATGTACCCAGAGTATACAATAATTATGGTGACAGGACTATGAAAAAATGGCTTCCATACCTTTTAAAAAGTACCTGAAGACAAGTGGAAATAAACAAACACAAGTACACAGCAAATTTGAAGAATACACATTTGGTGTATGTGCAAAATTGTAATTTATTTATCTTTTTTGTCTTCTCTATATCTATTAACCTTAATAAGTTGAAGAAGAACCTAGAATAAGTTTTAATTAGTATAAAAGAGACTGTGACCCATAGACAAACCAGTCACTCGGTTTTGTGGGATAGTTTTTATGTAACTTGCATTCATCATATCAGCCATTTGAAGTCCACTGCTGAACATAGGCCGCCCTAATTGCTTTCCACGTAGATCGATTCTTTGCCGCCTGCATCCACCGGCTCCCCGCCGCCCTGACCAGATCATCGGTCCATCGCGTTGGGGGCCGCCCTCTATTACGTTTGCTGATTTGTGGTCGCCATTCAAGAACCTTAACGCCCCATCGGTCGTCGGTTCTTCGAGCTATGTGCCCCGCCCACTGCCACTTCAGCTTGCAAACGCGCTTCGCTGTGTCGGTCACTCTAGTTCTCCTACGGATTTCCTCATTTCTGATTCGATCGCGTAAGGACACTCCGAGCATAGCTCTCTCCATTGCACGCTGAGCGACTTTGAGCTTCCTTATGAGGCCCATAGTCAGGCACCACGTCTCAGTCCCATACGTCATCGCTGGCAACACACACTGGTCGAAGGCTTTCGTCGGGAGACACAGAGGTACTTTGGACGAGAAGATTTTGCGTAGTTTCCCGAACGCAGGTATTTGTAGGTATAATAATATAATATATTTTATCAAATCGCGTCGCCCACATGTGCACCGGAACGAACAACCGCACGAATCCAATTAATTAGATTTATTAAGTACCTATGCAATCACGCCTGTTTCCACGAAGGGGTAGGCAGAGGCATGTTATAGGCCTACATTTCGTTAATTATACTACTGGTCCCACGTAATAGGTGGAGGTGGCGAGCCTATAGCCACTTGCCGGGAACTTCTTTGTTCACCAGAGCCTTGTCTGTTAATCGGCAGGTGCACCACTTGCAGGTGAGGTTGGCTTGAGCTCCTTTTTTTGTGTTGCGTTTTTTACGAAATGCGTTTACGCACTGCCTTCCGGCCAAAGGAGGACCGAAAGGGGGTGTGGGACTCACCACCGGTAGACGCGACTACCAGCAGTAATACCCACAAAAAATCTTCCGACGACGCCCGGATCGAAACCGAGAGGACCTCCTCAGAGAGGCGCAATGGACCCGCCCCTCCTACCTCCTTGTGCGACCATAGCGTGTGTGGCCGACTTCCCGGAGGGTCCATGGTTAAACAGCAGGGGCCACCTGCCCCTATTGCCTAAAACCTTCCGGCGCAGCTTGGCGGGGCCTCCATAGGTCTCTCTTAGTTTCCCCCCAAGCAGTCAGTACTAAGGACACCCAGAATCGCTCCGCTACCCACAAGCGCGTAGGGTACGGGTCAAAAGATTCTTCCAGCCGCGTACTCTTAGGTTGTTGAACGCCTGTAACCCAGTTCGAGGCTCGACAGTCCAGTTGGAGTGACGGTAGCCCAGTGGCAAGACCCATGGACTTCCAATTCAGAGGGTCTCTGGTTTAAGCCCTATGACACAGTAGTCCTCAATTCATCTTAAATCTTGTTAGCAGACCTTGGGCCCTATAATACTATACCCTAGTATAGTATTATAGGGCCCAAGGTCTGCTACCCTACCCTATACCCTAGTATAATACTACCCGGGATAATACTAGGATGTGATGACCTTGGGTTGTTAAATGGGCTCCCTGGTGAGGTTTTCCCAAGAGATTACAATATAAACTTCAAACTTCAAACTTCAAATATTTATTGCGATCATGAGTAGACATAGGATGTTATAAAAAGTAAAGGTACATACATGATACCCTGTTAGGGCGCAGCAACACAATTTTAATATAAAATTACTTACATACTATTTAATTAATCTTATATTATATTATTTATCTATTTATATATTATTATACTCATATATACCTCTATTATAATTTTTCGATATATTTATACTATTTACTTTAACATTTAATAATTGAATTATTATTTATTTAATTATATTTTACACTGTGTTACAGTTTAGTTCTGTCCTCGAAAAACTCTTTTATATTGTAATAACATTTTTGGGTCAAGTATTTTTTCAATTTATTCTTGAATATATTGAAGCTGGAGGTTTCTTTTAGTTGTTGTGGTATTTTATTATATATCTTGATACACATTACATAGGGCCCAGAATGAAATATAGATAGCTTAGATGTCGGTAGAGCGAGTGCATTTTTATTTCTTAAGTTACGAGGTTGTGAGTAATGGTCTTTATTTAAAGGAAATAGATGAATATGCTTTATGACTATAAGTCTTATAAAATCGGCGTCCCGGTAGCTGACTATGACAAATGTTACATCAACGATGTCTGGCCAGTCAACGCGAGAATAAAAGCGTGGATTACCTACAGGATTCCTGTTGGCTCTCGAAGGTTGGCCCAAAACTATCAGCGGTCCTTTCGTAGTCCAACAGCGACGCAATAAGAAAACCACTATTAAAGCATACTACCAAAATGTACGCGGCCTCAAAACCAAGATGCGAGTGTGGAGAAATGGCTTGGGGTTGCTGGAACAAGATTTAGTGGCGGCCACTGAAACTTTTCTCGACGATACTGTAAATGATGCTGAGCTATTGACTGGAGATTGGACCATGCTAAGACGAGACAGAAGTACACCTTGCGGAGGTGTTCTCCTCGCTGCGCGTGCTCCTATTGCACTCCGCAGAAGAACTGATTTTGAAACTGATACAGGAGAAGACCTATGGGCCAGTTTCTCATGGGGAGGTCGGCCGGTTTATGTATGTGTAGTGTATATTAAACCAAGTGCAAGCGATGAAGAATACATGCTATGGTTTTGTAAGGTAGAAAGTGTAGTCACTATTTTGAATGGGCCCTTAATAGTACTAGGTGATTTAAATATGAGAAGTGCATCCATTAATATCATTACATACTATTGTTACTTTTTATCATTTTGTAGTTTGTCTGAGAGAAATGAAGTGGTGAATACGCATGGAGGAGTGTTAGATGTCGTGCTGGTCCAGGAAGGTGATCTCGCGCGCGGCGTCACAGTTACTGCTACGGAAGGAATAGTTCCTCCCGATGCTTATCATCCACCTTTGGATATTGAGGTCATAGTTGAAACGGCTCACCATTCGGACTGCATGGCTGCTAGTAATATTAATCCTTGTAAAGATTGGAATTTTAAGAAATGTGACTACAATCAACTTTTCCATTTACTCTCAACAAACTCTTGGGATGATGTTCTTCAGTCGAAAGATGTAGTCAGTGCTTCTAAAAAGTTTTATGATTTAGTTTATTCTATCTTCGATATTTGTATGCCAAAAAAGCATCGGCCGAAATCCATGAGCCGTCGCTACCCTGTTTGGTTCACTCAGGAAATAATCAAAGACACACAGTTAAAACTTAGGCTACATGCTAAATGGAAACGTACGAACTGTAAAGACTCCTATAAGCTGTTCTCACAACTCAGGCAAAGTTTAAAATCTCGCGTTGCTCTTGCATATGAGTCCTATATTGCTCACATTGAGAATAATATAAAATCCAATCCTCGACTTTTCTGGCGGCATGTGTCGAGTTTACGGTCAAAGGGGGGGTTTGAACCGAGTATTAAATATAGGGGTGTTTCTTATTCTGGCCCAGAAGCTGCAGAGGCATTTGCAAATTTTTTTTGCAAGTGTTTTTCTTTCCGAAGTACCGGCACTTGATGCAGAAAAACAAACCATCTTGATTATTGTTCCAACAGTAATTACATTAACATATTTGCATTTACACGGTCCGATGTAATCTCTGGGATAAATAAATTAAAGTCAAGCAGTTCTATAGGTCCGGATAATATTCCATCTATTATAATAAAGGAGGTTAAGGAGGAGCTCTGCACACCCCTTTGTCATATTTTTAATCTGTCATTAGCAAGTGGTATTTACCCTCCCCAATGGAAGCTTTCTAGGGTAACTCCAATTCAGAAGAGTACTGATAAATGTAATGTTGAAGAATATCGTCCCATTGCAATTCTATCGTGCCCGGGTAAAATATTTGAAGGTATTCTTCATAAACGAATATACGAGCAGGTCGAAAGGTACCTTTGTATGGAACAGCATGGGTTTAGAAACAAACGGTCGGTGAACAGTAACCTCCTTACCTTGGTGAACTATATTGCCAGTTGCCTCGACCGTGGAGGCCAAGTAGATGTCTTATACTTCGACTTCCGGAAGGCCTTTGATAGGGTTAACAATGATATTCTGCTGGAAAAACTATGTGCGATTGGTTTCGCTCCTAGTCTTCTTCATCTCATTGCAGACTATCTTCGCAATCGCCAGCAGTTTGTCAAGCACGGTCTTTATGAGTCTAAGCCCTATCATACGCGTTCTGGAGTGAGTCAAGGGTCAATACTTGGTCCCCTCCTTTTCATTTTAATGATCAATGATTTGCCGTCAGTCGTCCGTTACGCTAGATCGCTTTTATACGCTGATGATCTCAAAATTTTCATGGAAATTAAATCCATTGAGGACTGCTTGTTGCTCCAAAGGGAAATCGACGCCGTTAACGATTGGAGTGTCACTAATAAAATGGAATTTAACTGTGCCAAGTGCTATGGAATGACTTTCGGACGCATGTTTCACCCTTTTGAATTTCAGTACAAATTAGGCCAAAATTTAATAACAAAATCTACAGTCATAAAAGATCTAGGGGTAACATTCGATCGAAAACTAACTTTTCATGACCACATAACCGCTGTCGCAAAGGAGTCGTACCAACGTTTGGGTTTTGTATTGCGAAACTCACGAGACTTTAGGACTGACGGAGTGGTGAAACTAATCTTTAGTGCGCTGGTCCGAACAAAACTTGAAGCCAGTGCAAGTGTGTGGCATCCACATGAAAGCAAATATACACTGCTTTTGGAAAAAGTTCAGAAGGCATTCCTTAGGTTTTTGTATAAACGTAGATACGGTTACTACCCTTATATGTATCCTACCAAGTTTCTCCTTGGCCAATTAGAATACAATTCTTTAGAGGTGAGAAGAGCCTGTGATCAAATCATCACTATAATTAAAATTTTACGTGGTAGTATAGACTCTCCTGATCTTCATGGTGAGCTGTGTCGACTTTATGCACCCGATAATTATTATAGGAGCAGGAAACATAAACTGTTTGCTGGGCCTACCTGCCGAACCGTAGCCCGCTCAAAATCACCCATTCCGCGGACACTCAACGCACTTAATGCCATCCTGGAAACAGCACCCGACTGTGATTTGTTTGCGGATGGATGGCCTGAGATTTTGTCAGTGTGTCTGAGGTATTGTGAGAGAATGGGATAAAAGAAGTTTTTAAGTGTGAGATTTTAATATTATATTAACTTTTACTGTTTTTGATAATTAGTGTAATTGGTTTAATCCGTTCTAATTAAATAAATAAATAAATTAAATTAAATTAAATTAAATGACAAAAAGACAGATTTCAAAGATGTACATAGATGGTAATGTTAGTATGCCAAGTTCAATGAAATGTGGCCTGCAGCTATCCATTCCGTCGATGTTTGCGAGGATTCTTATACATTTCTTCTGCAATTTGAACAGAACATCTGCGTTTGTGCTATTACCCCATAGTATTATTCCATACACAAGCCAGGAGTGTGCATATGCATAGTAAGCAACAATTGCTGATTTTAGGTCTGTAGATTTTTTTAGTTGGAGTAAAGCATATGTGAACCTGGACAGCCTCCCGCTTATGTTATGGATGTGGCATTTCCAATTTAGGTTAGTGTCTATGTGTAGGCCTAATAGTTTAAAAGAGTCGACGCATTCTATTTTTGTGTTATGATGGGTGTAGTTTATTACTATTGGACGTTTTTGATATGGTTTAAACTGCATAATCTTGGTTTTGCTAAAGTTAATTTTAAGGTTATGGTCTACGAGCCACGCTACAACTTCGGAAAGGGTTTTATTAATATTAAAGTTTAAATCTATTGTGTTTTCACAGGGAAATATTATCGATATATCGTCAGCAAATAGGATACTTGTTGAATCTATGATTTTTGGGAGGTCGTTAATGTATAACAAGAATAATATACAACCTAGCACACTGCCCTGTGGGATGGAGCTCTTTATATCATTCTTTTTTGAACGGATATGTGATATTTCACCGGTTTTTGTATTTTGGTATTCAATTTCAACATATTGTGTGCGAGAGCTGAGATAAGAGGAGAACCAATCATAGGCAACACCTCGAACTCCAATGCCTTCCAGTTTATTAAGCAAAATGCTGTACGAAACCCTGTCATAAGCTTTGCTCATATCAAGCAGAATACCTATAGCATATTTTCTGTCATTTATGTAATTGAGAGCTTGTTGGATGTATCGGTATACTGCATAGGTGGTAGATCTGTTCTTTCTGAAACCGTTTTGGTTTTCGTCAAAGATGTTAAATTTCTCGCAAAATGAATAAAGGCGTTTTGAAATTGCGGTTTCTATTATTTTTGAAAAAGTTGGCAGAAGGGCAATTGGACGGTAATTTGTGCAGTCAGTTGTGTCGCCTTTCTTGTGTAATGGTTTTATGATTGATATTTTAAGTAAGTCCGGAAAGACACCTTCTGAGAATGATTGATTTATCAGATACACCAGTGGCAGCACGAGATACATATACAGATACAGACAAACAGACACATAGGCACATCAATCTTATAACACCCATCACCTTATCGTAGGTTAAAAATAGGATTTCATCATCATCATCATCATATCAGCCTTATAGAGCCCATTGCTGAACATTGACCTCCCCAGTAAATTAAGTTCTATTAGTGGTTTTTGCCCATAATCACCACGCTGGGCAGGCGAGTTGGTGATCGCATTTCAAGCCAGCACGCAGGATGACGCTGCTGCCCATCATCCGGTGGGATTTCTCTACGTCGACTCTTACGACTCCCCGTGAGATGAAGGGCACTATTATAAAATAGACTAGAGGACATAGGTTTTAGGAGAACCCAATTACAGCCAATTCGCATATAATATTCCACGCGATAATCAATTTCAAGCTGTATATTTTATGCATAATTAAATAAAAAGAGCGTACATGCTTACCTAACGTAACTTATATATTTAAAATGAACCAATAGTTTAATTGATTAATCGTGTCGAAGCTGTTCAGCAGTCTTCAGCAAAAATGTACACCAAAATAATCATAGCAGCCTTTGTAATGTGCCAATTATTTTCTGGACGAATGTTTTCACCGTGCGCAAGCGACGAAAGAGTCTTTGACAATGTTTCGGGAGTTTATACCTGTTCGGGACAAGCAGTTCTAAGAACCTCAAGCAGGGATTTACCACCAGGAATTTACTATCGAGCATCCTTTACCGGGGGTTGTCGGAACGGCACCCTCAGGGACGAGAGTGGACTGTGCATAGAAATTGAGAATTAAGATGTTGGTTTTGACGTGGCGCAGTTTTCTTTCCTTGATATTTTTTCATATTTATAATCATTTGTCATTTCTTATTGCTACATGGGTAGACGCAGATCACATTCTTCCACTAGCTGCCTGCTGAAACCCTGGCCCGCAGTTTCCGTCGCGTCAGTTTCAGGTACTTCTGATCTGCCTTTTCTCCAAAACATTCTGGATTTTGTCATGGAAAATCTTACGTGTTTTTCCCTCCCAAAATTTCCATTTACTCTTATTTATATAATAATATAACTCTTTCGCTAATCTACTTAATTTTTTTATTTATTATGTTTAATCTTTATTGCACACTTTAAACTATTACAAATGACGAATTACGCAGATATGACCAGACTAGTATCTAGTTTCATGTCATGCATGGTGGCTAGTGGGTACATTTTGTTTTATTGCGAACTTGGTGTAGACGCGTCCTACTGTACCTTGCCTGTATTTTCAGAGCCTCGTCAGAGCATTTTTCAAGGGCGCAGTTTTGGAAGCTCGCACCTGGTGCATAAAAGGCTAGTTACGGCACTGCTGCCAGTTAACCTTAGGGTTAGGGTTAATACAACATAAACTGACTTCAAAAAAAACATTAACTATATCAAATCAATACTTGCCTTCCTCTCACTCTACTTGTAAGTGTTCTTATCTCTACTGCATTAATCTTACTTTTAAATTTATTTTGCCACACCAAGTATTTGGCTCCACACATCAGTATGCGGACCAAACTTAGTTCTTAGTTAGAAGTTAACACAATAATGTACGCCCATGAGGCAAAACACGGCAAGAATTTTATGTGCTCATCATAACAACCTGTGTTTTGACAATAAAATGATTTGATTTGAAACCGCATCTACGAGTTGAGCACGAGTTTTTTCGACACTTTCTGACTGTTCCTAAAGGTGAGAAATGTTCATCATGTTTCTAGCATTTACTGTTCTATGGATATCGTTATCGCACTTCTCTTGATTAAATCATTATAAAATCATGTACCCATTGTTATTTTCTTATTTCCATTTCCACAAAATGGCTCAAGCATGCGGCTCACTTGATGGGAAGCGGTCATCACTAAATAAAATAAATAAATAAATATTTCCTGACAATTACACCAATTATTTAGTCCCAAGATAAGTATCATTAAGAACTTGTGTTATGGATACTTAACAACGGATAAACATACTTACATACTTTTTTTTTGTAAATACATACATACATAGTAAAACACCCAGACCAGAACAAACATTCATGTTCATGCACGCAAAGATTTGTCCTGTATGGGAATCGAACCCACGACCTCTGGAGTGAAGTGTAGGTATGCTGACCTCCACGCCATATCGGTCGTCAACTAATAATAACAAATATGTTCTGACAATTACACCAATAATTTAGTTCTAAAGTATCATGAAGCACTCGTATCTCCGCGGTGCTCGGTGGTCGGAAACGATCACCGATGTATAGCAGGGCTTACAGAGGTCAGTTCTTGGATGGGTGACCGTTCGAGTGGCATTTGATATCGAGCGCTTCCGTGCTTAGGAAGGCACGTTAAGCCGTTGGCCCTGGTTCTCACTAAGCCATGTTAGAGGCCTAAAGGGCAGCTTGATAAATTCTAACAGCAGGACGCCATACACCTGCCTCCGCCAATCCGTACTGGGTCAGCGTGGTGGAGTATGACCCAATACCCTCACACCCTGATATGTGAGAGGAGGCTCGTGCTCAGTTGTGGGACGTTAATGGGTTGTGATGATGATGATAAGTATCATTAAGAACTTGTGTTATGAGTACTAAATAGCAGATAAATATACTTATGTACTTATATTTTTTGTAAATACATACATAATATACCACGAGCAGAACAAATATTCCTGTAGATGCAAACAAAGATTTTTCCTGTGTGGGAATCGAACCTACGACTTTTGGAGCGGAGTCCAGGTATAATCGTTAATCGGTCAACACTAGCGCGATGCCCACCCTTTAACATTGCTTATTTGAAAATATATATTTTTTTTAATATATACTTTATATACATAGGAAAATACATGTTCATGCACACAAAGATTTCTCCTGTGTGGGAATCGAACCCACGACCTCTAGAGTGAAGTGCAGGTATACTGACCAACACGCTAGATCGGTAGAAATTAGTAGATCTGGTTGTTAGCATAATAAGGAAATGTGCAGAAGCTCATGAAAGAAGACTTCATCACCAGGTAAATGTTGAGGCTATCCAGCTACTCGACAACACAGACCTAGTGAGAAGACTGAGAAGGACAAAACCTTTTGAGTTAGTTAAGTGTAGTGTCAGTGAAGTGTAATACTGTGACTAAGAACACATTACTAAAGTGTATTCGCCTTAATAGAAACAATAAGAATAGTGTTATTGGACATTTTCTTACTTTTGAAATATGTAGTAGTTTATGATAAAAGAAAGTTACTAATTAGTCTTTAGATAGGCTAGATTGTAGTGGATATAAGATACCTCCTTTCAAAAAGGAAAGTATAGGTAAAAAAATACATACATACATACATAATGTCACGCCTCTTTCCCGTAGCGGTAGGCAGAGATCACATCTTTTCACTTGCTACGATCTTGGCACACACTTTCAGCTTCATTCACACTCATTATCCTCCTCATACACGCCCGTCGGTTTAGGGTACTTTTGACCTGCCCTTTCTCTAACATTTTTTTGTATTTGGTCATGGAAGGTCTTACGTAGTCTTCCCCTCCCAACACTTCCAACCACTTGTCCATCATAAATCACTTTCGTTAATCTACTTTCATTCATCCTCTCAACATGACCAAACCATCTAACCATACCTTTCTCAATTCTGGTCACTATATCTTCTTTTACACCAGCTTTAACCCTTATCACTTCATAAGTGAAAATTAAAAAAGTACATAAGTAAAAAAAAATAATAATATGTCTAGTAGAAACTGAAGGAAACTTTGAAGGTCAGCAGCCACGCCGGCGAGGTGGAGCGGTCCCCTGGGCCGTGTTCGCTGTACCCAGCATTGGAGGTGAAGGGTTTTACCGTTAACTATTTGACTCCTAACCGCCCCATCGGGGATTGTTAGACATCAAGAATATTCAGTGGCCGAGCTGCGGTTGGTGGAATGAGAATGATGTTTTACTTGGAATTTCCATTTAACTTTTTACTAGAAAGGGCAAACTAAAAGTACTTTTTTTTCAAGACGGAATAACAATGTAAACAATTATACAAATTCTAACTGACACTGCAAACGTCATACCATCATACCAGCAAATCATCATACCGGCCTCGGTGCATCCGCACTGTTCTTTGTGACATTCACTATGAGACGATAATTTTGGATATTAGAAACATATTTGAAGTATCTGGTTAACATTAAATGCAAATAAAAGTAACACTGTAATATCACCAAGAAAGCTTTACATGATTTTCTGCGTAGATATACAAAATGAAGGGAGAGGGGGGCATAATGGGGACGCTCAGGAAAATACTCTATAAAATAATCAACGCAATGTATTTATTTATTATAAATAATCACAATACTTTGGTTATTTACTAAACTATCCTTTGGCAAGTGATGGATTAAAAATATCTTTGTAACAATTCCCGCGCTACTATAATTTCCCGAAAAATCGAGAAACTATTCAACACGACACGTGTTTCGCCCTCACACAGGGCATCTTCAGGTAAGATAGGAGCCTCAGAACAACGATGTCATCACGACCAACGCTGAAACGAGTGTGTGCACGTGTCGTGTTGAATAGTTTCTCGATTTTTCGGGAAATTATAGTAGCGCGGGAATTGTTACAAAGATATTTTTAATCCATCACTTGCTTACAATGGATTTCCGCAAAGTAACGCCTGAATCAATAAATTATCCTTTGGCATTGAATTTGGTGATGTAAATTATCATATGACGTTGTAATTTAAATTATTTCAAACTATAATGATTTGTGTGTGTTTATATATACATCTGAAGTGTATAGTTTTTTGTGTGTGTCGCGGCCCCATCATGCCCCTTGCTCCCCTATGTTTACATATTCTTTACTTCATAATACTCCATAATTTTATTGCATTCCATAGTGTATATAACAAAATGTTTGTAAGATCTTGGAAAAGATAAGTGTGTTTTTTTTAATGTGTCAAGTCATTATGACTACATCCTACCTGATGGTAAGCAGACGATGCCGTCAAAAAAAATTAAGGGCTTTACCGTGGGATAAGCATGGTATAAAAAAATTACAGTCTCACTCAATAAATGATTTGCCCTTAAAATGAAAATCAAAATTCATTTATTTAAGATTGGCTCAATAGAGCTCTTATGAATCTCATACTTATAAACTAACGCGCCCATTCACTGCGGGCGGGAGCTTGATCGTAAAAGAACGGGCAAGAAAATTGTCAAGGTTGGTTTTTTCTCCCGCCAGTTACAATAAAAATACATAATATTAAAACAATTGTGTTCTGCAGTCACGAGGTTTAAAAGAAAAAAAGAAAAAACTCTTTTTAGCAATATTTACATAATTACGGATAAACATAAATAGTATCTTAGCTTTTAATGACGTCCACAAGTGCTTCGGAATGAAGCCCACCTTGAATAAAGTTACAGTTAGTATCTACTTCTGTATCATCTGTGTTTAGTTTTATCGTATTGTAGACTATTAATGTTAAATTAAATTCATAAAAATTGCATATAAGTAAGTTGTTCTTTGCAACTCACTGGCATTAAGTTAAACAAGCGTCTAATAATAAGTTAGGGCTAAAGTTATTCCGGTCAAGTAATTATGTGATCAATAGAAGACGATACAAAACCGTGGATCCTCACTCACATGGTAATCGATTTAAGTGAGTTGCAACTTAATCATAATCATAATTCTTTATTGTTTCATTTGGTGTACACTTAGGTCTTAAAAATAATATTTTGTCCTCAAATGAACCCTGCAAGGGATGGTGTGATACACAATTTATAATAGGAACACATTTCTTCCTTATATTATATATAGAAATTAAATACATTATAAATTAAACAACCATAAAAATCAATCAACTATATATACATTATGTTTTTACTAATTATATCAAAATTTATAACTTTAACTGTTCAATTTTATGTTTAAGAATGTAGGTATTCGTTCAGACTGTAGTAAGCGTTTTGCAATAGATGTTCCTTTTTTCCTTCCGAATCTTTAGTTATGCATACTAAACATAACTTAACTTGGTATATGTGGTTTTTGAAACGAAGTTAATCGGAATTCAATTAAGACAATTTTTTGATATGCCATACCTCTTCTTTCTTTGCATGTATGTATGTATGATCTAACAAGAAAATGTTTGTCTGACCAGTAATCAATAACAGAATATTGCTCCCATTGAAGTAATTGCTAACAGTAAATACATTTTTAATGGTATTTTTAATAAAGAATTTAATAATCCTTTCCGATCTAACCGCCACAACTAGCAAAATTATATTGACCCCAAACAGTACCTATATACATAAATAAATATGTTCTGACAATCACACCAATTATTTGGTTCCAAGATAAGTTTTATTAAGAACTTGTGTTAAGGATATATGACGGATACATACATATATTCACGGCTGTTTCCCCGATGGGGTAGGCAGATTCATATGAGCCCTATACACCCATATAATTGTTTAATGTTAGTCTTTTGGAACAGAAGAAAAAAAGAACTTTTTTCTTTTTCTTTGCAAACCAGTCAAACGGTTTTGTAAGATATGTTTTTATGTAACTTGCATTATTTAAAGGAAATAAACGTTTTATTTATCTATCTATCTTTTAATTATTTTTTATGTATTTAGTTTGTTAATGGTTATATAACGTATTTTGTGCACGTGTAAGTTTTATATATTAATTTACTTCTCCGGTCTGCTGTAAGAAATTCCTTTTAGGCATAAGCATTATCGTCGTACATGTATTTTATAACTTCTGTCTTTGTGTATGTTCCTTACGAGCATAAATTGTTAAATAAATAAATACAAACATAACATCGAAAAGACATAGTTCACTGATAGGTTAAAACAGGGTTCGAACCCGAAAACCTTTTGTATTTTAACCTTTGACCTTTTTGATTTAAATACCATTTCATAATATAGAGGTAGGTCTATAAATATTTGTAAACTTGTGAGTACAACAATGTAGTATGTCTGAATTCACGAAGTGAAGCGAGAACAGAGTCCTGATACTTAACAATGAACATTTCAAAACAGGTGGATAGGTACAGTCAGCTCAAATTATCAACATCTAAAGCTCCTTACAGACCGACATACGTCTCTATTGGCCAGAGCGAGTTCCGAAATATCTCGCTTTGGGTGCTAGCGACAATTAGAAGCCGACTGTACCTACGTTTATTTTCCCCAACCTTCAAAAACACATTATTTCAATATAACAATAAAATAATGTATTGTAACATAAAGGAGTGACTGGAGACGGTACGCTTTGAGAGATACTTTCTCATGCATATTGATAGGGTGGGAGTTCGAATCCCCCCAGCTGGAATAATACACCCGCGGGGTTTCAACGGTCCTTTTGTCGTCACCTGTTTAAATATCAGAAAGGTTACAATATCAGATAGTCTGAAAAGAGATATTTTCTTTAAAACAGATTTGTACATAGATATATAATATCAAGTCTGTTTACCCAAAGGGATAGGGAGAGGCATACTATGCGCCTTAATTTCGCCAATTATATTGTCGGTCCTACGTAATAGGTGGCGAGCCTATTGCCGCTTATCGGCAACTTTTATGTACGACTGAGCCTCGTCCGTTATCGGCAGGTACACCACTTGCAGGTGAGGTTGGCTTGGGCTCCTCAGATCTTGGTAGGATCCCTATACACCTTATGGTTTCAAAATATGTTAAATAAAGTAAGTAAGTAAGTGATCTTCGCCAATACGCATTGGACCCACGTGGTGGAGTTAATCATGAACCCAGCACACCTTGGCTGGTGAGAGGAGGCCTGTGGTCAGTATATCTACCTTTCTCAATTCTTGTCACTATATCTTCTTTTACACCAGCTTCGACCCTTATTACTTCATTACCAATCCTATCACTCAATTTCACACCTAGAACACTTCTGAATGCGCTAAACTCTACTGCATTAATCTTACTTTCAAATTTCTTCTGCCATATCCAACATTCTTATAGTTCAGAACTAGCGCGCTAATAAAATTAATATGTAAGCCATTTTACTTAGTTAACACTAATAAATGTATGTAATAGTTTTTAATTTGTAAGTTGTTTTATTGTAATAAGAAACGTCGACAATGCCACTTTGACTATAATTTTCATTTTTGTGTTCAGTATTGCTTTTTGTTAATTTTATTTTAGGTTACCGCAGAATATCAGCGTCGTGGGTCACACTGCGACACATGCTGAGCGGTGACCTTTTTGGTACAGTCCAGTTAGTATATGAGTTGAGTTGGTAATTGTGAATTGTTTGTATACCAAATAAATATATTTTCTTTCTTCTTCTTCTTCTTTCAAATGGTTCATCAACATCTGAGCTATATTCCAGTTGCTTTACAATTTACAAGTTCCTGAAATACTCGGAAGAGAGAACTAAAGTCCCCAGGTGTTGGGTTGGGAGCTGTAAGGCTTGCAAGTTTCCAGAAATATGGAACAGGGCTTAGTGATGCGGCGACGGCTAATTGGACCGAGTTTTCAGAATTTCACTCCGAATTCAAAACGTATTTCATATAAAATAAATTAACAATTCCCGTAAAATTATCCCAATTGTTGTGTTCTAATTAGTTAGTCATTAATTAGTAGTGTACCTACATTAAATAAGAGATATATGCCGTAATTTTTTTTGGTTATAAACATGAAACACCCAGACCAGAACACAATGTATTCATTGTATATAGAACATACTATGAACATTTACATTCCTTCATATTTTCCAGAATTAAGTCGCGGTTTACTAAGCAATTTTCAAAGTGATTTTGTAAATAAGTGGAAGAGAACATTACAAATAATCATGTTCGTTCACACAATTTTTCCTATATTACCTATATCAAATCATTCTCCCGATCTTAGGAGTGCAGGTCTACCTTCGCAGCATCTTTGGGCTATTTTGTCCTTCAAATCTTGTAAATTTAAATTTCAGTGCGCTTTCTATCCCAAATCCCTATCCGATGCAATGCCCCTAGGTAGTTGCGTATTATTTCTATTGGATAGTCTGGCTTTAGGTTAGGTTTCCAGGAATATAAAGCGAGGCTCAGTTACGCGACGTCTGTTTATTGGATCGAGTTTCCAGAATTTCAGTGTAATATCAAAGCGTTATTTAGTTGAAGTTATCCTGCTATAAACTACTCACATATTATTTGCGTTTACAATGCTATATAGTTAGTAGCGGCCGCCCACGACTATGTCTGCGTGACTTACATATAAAACTTTTTCTTGAATTACTCAATCTATTAAAAAAACCCCTTTAAAATCCGTTTCGAACTTTTTAAGATCTAGGGACGGACATCGGAAAGCGACTTGATTTTATACTATGTAGTGATGTAAAGAATTTTTCACTATTAAATCAGCGGTAACCTTACGAACTAAAGTAAGGAGGGGCTGGGCTGAGAGGCGTTTGTAGAAGACAGTTAAAAATGGCGTCCACGCGGTGATCTCGTCGAACGCCCGCAACGAACGCATCCGCAGCGTGTTTGTTGCGCATCCGAGCGTGTTCGTTGCACATCCGAGCGTGTTCGTTGCGCATCCACGGCGTGTTCGTTGCACACCCGCTCCGCTTTGAGGACGCTCGCAATCCGCTAGTATGCTAACGCCCTTATTACTTTGTAATTCGACACACATAACCGTAATTAACTTACACGATGCTTTTTACCACCAGATGAATCCCTAATTACCCCGAGATAAAGAGACCAGTCAGCGTCAAATAATTAGAAGCACCCAAAGGGCCATATATAAAAGATTACTTATTTTTAAGATTGATTATTTTTATATTTTTAAATAATTAATTTGTGTGTCTGTGTATTTTTTTTAAAACTTGATTGAATATGTATGTGTGTACTTAGAATAAGTGAATGCCGTGTTCGGCTGTAATCGGAGTGCAGGTTTAATTATACAGTGTTTAGTTTATTTAAGAATAATGATTCCTGATTTGCACTCTGTTGCTGTACCATAAATAAATAAATTTACACCCTAACGCTCTTGACAATAGATACTTGTTTCGATCTCAATTTTACCAACTTTTGCTGTACGTAACAACGTAAGCTAGTAGCTACTAATAATGGCTTAATTATGAGGTAGTTGGTATGAGTCAGAGACTTGCACGAAGCTGTGCAAGGTCGACCAGAATTGTAATTGCGCGAGGAGATACCTAGTGACTCGGGCTTGCATTGTTGTCTTTAAGTTTTTAGGTATGGTGGTCGTGTGGTCATGCATCATGAATTATGGTGATTTGAGACTTTGGGATTTTTTCGCGTTTTTCATTTGTTTCATTTGAACACTAGTAAACTCGTAGTATACTACTACTCGTATATTATCTGTGCCCGAATGGTCGTTAGCAGACGTTGACAATAATATCGTTGATAAAAATATGTATATATTCTTAGCCGAAATAAGTAGACTATATCATCATCAGCCTACACTTGGCCACTGCTGGACATAGGCCTCTCCAATGGCACGCCACTAAGCTCGACCTTCAGCTTTTCGTCTCTAACCGATGCCAGCCATTTTGCGTATGACATAGATTTCAAAGTCCATTCGCTGGTTTTGCACTCCCCTGACTTATATCGGTCCTTCAAGCCGGATATTCGTTACAGTTACACTTATTATGCACTAGCGCCCGCGACTTCGTCCGCGTGACCTACATATAAAACTTCGTCTTGAATCAATTAAAAAAAACCGCATCTAAGTCCGTTGCATTTTATTAGCATACAGCGATAACATTGCAACAAATATTACTATATTTTATACATACATACGCCTGTTTCTTTAAAGGGGTAGGCAGAGGCATATTTCACGCCCACAATTCGCCATTTATATAGTTGGTCCCACCTATTGCCGCTTACCGGGCACTTTTATGTTCGCCAGAGCCTCGTCCGTTGATCGGCAGGTGCACCACTTGCAGGTGAGGTTGGCTTAGAGGTTATCCCTATACAGCTCTGTTTCTGACATTATAAATCTTAATCATACTGTGTTTTCATGCAAATAAAGAATTTCAAAAAATAGCAAGTAACAAATTATAACAAATAATTGCTTACAATCACACCAATTTTAATCTCAACAAATAAACCGCTGTGTTGCTTCCGCTGAGGTTTATATGAATGTACTCTTTTACTATTAAATATTTCCTTCTAAGGTAAGCATCATTAAGAACTTGTGTTATGGATAAGAAAGAACAGACAAACATAATTACATATATTTTTTGTTAATGCTTCCTTAGTATATATATGATAACAAGAATATAACAAATATTCATGTGTGCACATAAAAAATTGTGCTGTGTGGGAATCGAACCGACGAACTCAGGGGCAGAGTGCGGGTAAATTCGCCACAATGCTATATCGGTCCTCAAATATAGAATAAATAGATCAGTGTAATTTAAATGTCAATCAATTGAAAAAGAGGCCCTTTTGTTTTGTATTGAGAGGAAGGTATAAAACTAGACTTGCGCTAAACTTCTAATTGAATACCTAGCAATTTCGTAATCTACCCTGTTGCCATGGCAACCTGTAACCTCGGCCCAACATAACCTTGGGTTTATTTTGTAGCAAGACGAACTGATTCTGCAGATAGTACGAAAGTTGTGTTGCCTGTAGGTATATTGTACAGTCAGCATTATTTATTTGGTAACATCTAAGCGCTAGGGCGTCCAAATAGTGACGTCCAAAAAAATGTGTAGCATTAAACAGATAAAATGAGATAATAAGTTATTTGAATGCGCTAAAAGAGGCGATCATTGTGCCAGTGTACAAGTCAGGTGACAGGGACAATGTTACAAATTATCGTCCAATTTCACTTTTACCTACTATTGCAAATATCCTGGAAAAGGTTATTAATGTTAGGCTTTTGAACTATCTGGAGAGTTATAATATTCTATCAAAAAATCAATATGGCTTTAGAAGAGAAAAATCAACTGTTGATGCTATTGGAAACTTAGTGACAAATGTGGCTAAAAATCTTGATAATAAAAAGAAGTGCATAGGCATATTTCTTGATATATCAAAAGCATTTGATACAATCTCCATTCCATTATTGATACGTAAATTAGAAGCAATTGGTATTCGAGGTCTGCCACTGGAACTTTTAAAAGATTACCTCACCAATAGATCGCAATCGGTTAAAATAGATAATGTCTATAGTTCGAAGCAAACGGTGAAATTTGGTGTTTCTCAAGGCTCTGTTCTTGGACCTACGCTTTTCTTAATATACATAAACAATCTTTGTGACATTGAGCTACCGGATTCTAGAATTATCACATTCGCTGATGATACAGTTATTCTGTTTCAACATTCATCATGGTCCCTAGTTAAGGCTACGACTGAGAGGGGATTTCAAAAAGTCACTAACTGGCTTAACGATAATCTGCTTACTTTGAACATACTAAAAACAAAGTACATAACATTTAGTATAAGGGAGAATCTGCAACCAACTACTGATTTCCACCTAAAAGGTCATTCTTCCATTTGCGATCATTCATTGAACTGTAATTGTCCAAAATTGAATAAAACGAATTCTATTAAATATCTTGGTATTGAAATTGATAAAAACTTAAATTGGAAGCAACATATTATTAATTTAAAATCGCGCATTCGCAAACTTATACCCATATTTAAAAAAAATTAGAAATCTTAGGGACACTAAAACGAATAAAGCTTTATATATAACTTTATGCCAATCAATCACTACGTATGGCATATCTGCTTGGGGTGGAGCTAGGAAAAGCACATTTATACAAATAGAGAGGGCTCAAAGATGTATTTTAAAAGTTATAGGATTCAAACATTTCAGATATAGTACAACTGAGTTGTACAAAGAATTCCAAACATTAACAGTTCGACAACTTTTCATTAAAAGTATTGTTCTGAAACAGCATTCCTGTAAAAGACTTCGTGACACCTCTATCAGAAGATCATATCAGGTTTTTGATGTTCCTACGTGTAAAACTACGTTTGCACAGGGATTTTCTTATTTTTTGGCCCCGTTCTTATACAACCGCATAACTAAAATCAAACCTATTGAAAACCTTACACGGTTTGTATGTAGGGGAGCACTGGACGAGTTTCTGAGTAGCATGGATTATGAGCGGACAGAAAATATAATAAAAGTCTATAAATTATAGACCCTTCTTTACATACATTTTTTTTTGGTTTATTTTTAATATACAGATATTTTTATACATGTATATTATTATTATTATATTATTTTTTTTTCTCTATTGTGTATGTATTTTGTTTGTTAGTACACTGTTGTGAATATATAAATTTCTAATTTTTGGTTTATAAAATGTTTTGTAGGTTGTAGTTAATTATATACCTTATTTCATATTATTGTTTCTTACTTAGGTTAAATGGTAGGTATAGTTGGAGGCACTAGCTCGTATTATAAAGTTTTGTTAACATTTACCCTAATCGCATACCCTTAAAAACATAAACGTATGCGTTTTATTGCTGTTGACTGTACAATATAAAATTGCATGCTGTATTCATGTAACTCATGTAAAATCACTCTTTTACTGTCTAGGTTTTAAAAAAATTGCATTGTTGGAACCAATATATTAATTCATATATAGTTCAATTTATCTCACTTCTTTGAATATACTACATGTTTACGCTTAACTAGCCACTCGTTATCGGAAACCATTCAATGGATCTTTTGTATTGAAATTGTCATTGGCATTTAAAATACAATGAAGTAAATGCTCAATAAATTTTCTGCAAAAAGTGTCTCTTACTTAATTGTAATACAGTTGGTAATGCTATGGCGAGAATCTTACCTTGCCGTAACACAGTCTTCGGACTAGCACGGGAGGTAAAGAAATTCTGTCTGTATACCCTCAATTATATTTTTGTTCATCATTCTTAAAAAAATGTTTTTTTGTATTTTTTTTTTGTTTAAAGTTTATAAACGTTAACACAATAATGTTAAAAATAATGCATTTAGCCATACTATACTTTTTTTTGTTGTGTAATGTAAGGAAGGTATACTGTGTACAAAATTTATGCAATAAAGTTATTCTTATTCTTATTGTTGTTGTTGTTGTTGTTGTGAATCACAAACACATGCATGCAGAAACAGACAATATAGAGAAACAAATTAAAATCAATTGAGGGATTAAAAATATCTTTGTAACAATTCCCACGCTACTATAATTTCCCGAAAAATCGAGAAATTATTTAACACGACACGTGTTTCGCCCTTAAACAGGGCATCTTCAGGTAAGATAGGAGCCTCAGAACAACGGTTTCTTCACGACCAACGCTGAAACGAGAGTGCAACAAAGATATTTTTAATCCATCTCTTGCTTACAATGGATTTCCGCAAAGTAACGCCTTAATCAATAAATTATTTCAAATTAAAATCAAAAATACACAAACAATAACAGAAATTAACCTTTGTCTGGCTGAAATATCTCATTATCTTTCGCGATTTTTTATAGCTCTTTCGATTTAAAAATAGAATATCTAATATATTTTCCTATATATTAGATATTCTATTTTTTTAATTATTATTTTAATTATTTTAATAATTTTATTATTTTATTAATTATTTTAATTATTTTTAATTATTTTAAGTCGGAAATTATTAATAATTTCAGAAAAATATCGAAACTATAGAAAATCGCAGAACATAATAATATATGAGGTTGTATCGTAGGACTTCGGGTGGACAAAGAGAGGAAAATCTAAAGAAAATTAATGGACATCTCTATTTAGACGGTCTGTATGGTCTGTGCTTTTTTAACAATAATTTGATGCTGACTGTACCTGTTGTAATACGATCGTTAAATTGCTCAGGTCGTATGATATCCCTAATAAAGTTAAGGCAAACCGGCTGATGTAACCCACTTTAGGTTCAAGGTTATTTTGCTAACCCATGAAATGGTTAAATAATAATAATTCTCTTACACACACACCAATTACTTACTTCCAAGATAACTTTCATGACGAACACAAGTTGTGATATGGATACTACATAACGGTTAAACATATACACATACATTTTTAATTGTGAAGGGGTAGGCAGAGGTATATTATTTGCCCACACTTCGCCAATTATACACAAATTTTAAAAAATAAAACAAAACTACAGACATGACTTTCTTGCTCGACGCTTTACTTTCCCGCCAATTTTTAAAAAAAAAATAATTGCTTCGTGCAGTTGACACATTTAGCCAGTATTAAGTAAGTGATATATTAATAATATATAAATCATTGTAAATGAGAATGAGTGGTGATAATGATGATAAATGGTAAATGAGATGCCCTCCCTTGAGTCCTCAGTAAAGATGTGGGGCTATACTGAGATCTCACATGGACTTCTTAAGAGAATTTGAAAAGTGATGTTGCACTGTTTTTTTTCATTTACTAACACTTATGAACGTTCACAAACACTTAACGTTTAATAATCCACCGTTATTACACATTAAAGTTCGAAATATCACAAATTTTTGAAAATAATCAAAACTGCAGTCATGACGTTCACTTTCCCGCCAAGAAGTCCTCCCGCCAATAAGTTCAAATTTGTTTTTTTTCTTTTCATCGACTATAAATCTATTTTTATTTCGCCATTGACAAGAGGTTTATTAACAACTTTTAATAGTTTGTACAACCATTGACATATATATTATCATTTATTTCTACTTAATATAATTAAGTTAAGTTTTTAGTGACAAAAACAATATTTTAACACAAGTATATAAATAATTACACTGTTACATAGATTAGGTTAACAGTGCCGCGTGTGAGTGGTACGGTAATTGAATTCCGTCCCCACTTTCCTCCATAAATAAGATTTAGACCGCCAACCAATCAGATTAGCGAGTGCCACGCTTGTTGAGTACGGCTTAGCGCTGAAGGGGGTGTTCTGTGTTACCGTGTTGTAATTAATATACAAGACTAGGTTTCCATTTGGTTCTGTTTAATTGCAGTTGAAGCTCGTGCCTTCAAGGTGCTCAGTTGTCGGAAATGATCGCGGAAGTAAAGCAGAGTTTGTAGACGTTGGATTGGTGACCATTTGTGTGGCATTTCATATTCAAATACACAGCTTTTTTTGTTACAGGACATTGCAATTAACACATAGGTATATATTACAAAGCAAGCAGATATAGTAACAGAAATAGGTACAATGTTTTGGTCGAGTGTCCTACGCCTGTACGAAATGGGTAGGTATTATAAATAATAAATATTCTTTTACAATCACACCAATTATTTAGTTCCAAGATAAGTATCACTAAGAACTTGTGTTATGGATACTAAAGAACGGATAAACATACTTACATACTTTATTTTTTTTGTAAATACATACTTTATATATGTATACTTAATTTAATATATAAGACGCCCACACTTCGCCAATTATATAGTTGGTCCCACGTAATAGGTGGCGAGCCTAATGCCGCTTACCGGGCACTGTTATTTTCGCCAGAACCTCGTCCGTTGATCGGTAGATGCACCACTTGCAGGTGAGGTTGGCTTGGGCTCCTTAGGTCTTGGTTTTTTATTTGACTATCCAAAATGATATAAGAACTTATTTCAACATATTCTATCGCCAAACTACATAATAGTATAATGGCAAATATAACTCCTTTTTAAATACATTATTATTATGTTACTACTAAAATCATAAGCATAATGAATCCTTCACTTCACTACTTGTCTGTTTTGGCACTTAGTTAACACTTTTTATAAATTTTATAATATTAAATTTTGATTACATTATTAATCATAATATTGATATATATGTATGTAAGTATGTATGGTATATATAAGATTTTTTATTTCCTTTTTTTCACAAAGATCTTTAACCAAATTTAATCCCGTACCTTCAAATTTATACACAACTTATAGGGTTGGCTGGTAGAGATTTCTTCTAGAGATAAGTCCACCTTTGTACTTTTAGTTTTTAAATACCTTTTGTAATCTATTTATGTTTTATGTGCAATAAAGGATTATTAACCTCTAGTTAGGAACAGCCAGAATCGAAGACATCAAGAAGGTTTTTTTAACCTATTTTTATATACTGCTGTGCTGCAGCAAACAACTTCACTTGTTGTGTGGTTAAATAACTTAGATATAAGATACTGTCTAGTTCTCTTGCCATAATAACTGCGGGCAATAGTTTCCACAAACAATCTACGAGTCCTTTGTCGCAGCACAACACTATTCGAATTTTTAGTTTTGTGCTACATTTTATTATAATTTTCTAATGCCTTATAGTATTTAATTTTCTGACATATCGGTAACACATTACATGTTTAAACTATTGCATAGCTTCTATCGCGGGCCTTGAGCGTGGAGACCGAATTCAGAAATTCCGTAACGAGAAAACAACCTAACACCCCCTACTCCGACCGGCACAGCGGTGATAGGTACTTATACTTAGTTTGTCCATCTATCGATAAATAGCAGAACTTTTAATTACTTTTTAAAATATCACGTTTGTCTCTTTAGTTCAGCAACCCGCCTTTAGGTGGCATTGGTTGTATCGGGTGTTTAAAATTTATTTTCTTATCCGTCACCATGCTCATAGTGTAACTTGAATTAATATCGAAGAAAAAAAAACAAGGAAAAAAAATACTGCATAAATAAATAAATAATTATACTTAATTGCACAAGTTGATGAAAAATGCTATGCATTACTTAGCTTTTTCTTTTATTTTTGCAAGGATATGGCGAAGATCTACTTATTTGCCAGAGCAACGAGCACTTTAAGACATTTGTCGCTAGTCATTCCACTTCCATTGAAGTAAATGGTTTACAGGCAATACACGGCAATACACAGCAATACAATGGGGGCCAGAAAATAATGAATTAGCGAATGATTTATCACGCCTCGTGTACTTTGTGGGACTTAATGAGTCTGGTGATTAGTGACTAAGCCATTTATTTTATTAGTGCAAAAAATTATTTGGCTTCTTAATACATAGAACTACCGGAGCAAGTTTTTTTGTTGTTTTTTTGGCTTAAAAGAAGCCTTAGTAGGGTTTTATGACATCAGTTGGACGTAGTTATGCAAAATGCAAAATGGATCCAACCCTCAAAAACGATTTTTTGATAAACTGTCATAAATGTCTAATTTATTAATACAATACTAGACAGGAAGTAGATAACAATACCCAGTATTTACCAGGAATTCGAAAAAAACAACCAGTTTTCATATTGTGCTATATCAAATGGAGTGTCAATTCATTCAAGAACAAGCTGGACAAACACATGCAACCGGTTAAGAGGAACTAGATGCAGATGAATTGTATACAGGCGCAATCAGTTTTCAAACTGCCTGCCTGTTAATTAATAATAATAATAATAAATTTACTAAAACTCCTGTTTTCTCCAAAAATAAGTTTTTGTGGCTGGATCCATTTTGCATAACTACGTCCAGTTATGTGCCAGTGAAAAAAGCTGTTTTGGATCAAATATTAGCCAAAACAGACAGATTAGTTGTTTCTAGGTACTTACCTAATTTATTCTTATACTCAACTAATGAGAAGGTCTTATTGGGACATTATAACCAGACACTTGCTGAAGAGCTAAACGATGTCGGGTTCATGCGTCATACTCGTGAACGGGTGCCGCCAGTGGGGACTAGTCTGCTCATGTCTACTACGTTTATTCGTAATCATGCTTGTATAACTTAAAAAAAAGTTATTTTCTTCTTTTATTTTGAAATTGTGACTGCAGAACACAGGTTTTTGTAGGTTTGTCAAATTATTTCACTACTAAGTACATTTTCCTGTAACTGGCGGGAGAAATACTAACCTTGACGATTTTCTTGCCCTTTTTTTTACGAACAAGATCCCGCCCGCAGTGAATGGGCGCGCTAGATTTTAAGTTTAGACGTTCATATGAGCTCTTTTGAGCCAAACTGAGGGTAGGTCAAAAGTCAAGTCAAGTCAAAAGTCAAGTAAGTCAAAAGTCAAGTCAAAAGTCAAGTCAAAAGTCAAGTCAAAAGTCAAGTCAACAGTCAAGTCAAAAGTCAAGACAAAGGTCAAGTCAAAAGTTAAGTTAAGTCAAAAGTCAAGACAAAAGTCAAGTCAAAATTCAAAGTTAATCATTTATCCTCTCAACATGACCAAACCATCTAAGCATACTTACTCCCTACAAGTGTTTAATTGGGATACTCCGCGGCAGAACCCACAACAACAATAATAATATCAATAAATAATCTTAGTATTATGAATAAACAGTGTAGAAATCAGCGGTCAACAGTAAAATGAATTGATAGCGTGTGTCTAAGCCGGGCTTAGATATAAAGGTTAAAAAGGTTATCTTGCTTCTGACATATTATCTTAGCTATACTTAAGTGTTGATAAATAGGGACTTGGAACTGAAGCACCTAAAATATTACATCCAACATGATTCTTTTTATCTGTAGGGGCATTAGTTTAACGACTATCGAAGCTTTTTTTGAGTTATTGTTCTATAGGGTATACAATAACAACACACCATAATACAAAAATAAAAATATTTTAGTAAGTACTCAGTAGATTAAAGTATTTGCCAGTTACAACAATGTGCAGCGCTTTCGTCATTTAGTCACAATAAAAATAAACAAAATAAAAGTCAACTAAAGATTTTCACAGTAAAGTTAAAGTCATGCCCCAGTAAAATAATGGAGACTTTACTAGAAGGGATCAATATGGAAGATAAGAATTCACTGCATTCTTGGACGTAGGATGTAGCCTATACAACAAAAAAGTGTCCTACTAGTACACAAATAGTCAGCCATTAAGCGCACAAACGTCAATCAACACCGTCGTAAATTCATTGAAATAAAACTAATTAAGACATCTTGTGTTGTGTAATGATGTAAATATGATAGTTACCGAAAGATGAAAATCCTGAGATCACGTTTCATAAGTTTTCAATCATTTTGTCGCCAATTTGAAATATGAAGATCAATCTCCATTTGCTACAACACAACAATTCATCACTAGGTCAGTTACCGACGGTTGCGTTTGTCCATACACACATAATGTCACGCCTCTTTCCCGTAGCGGTAGGCAGAGATCACATCCTTCCACCTGTTACGATCTTGGCACACACTTTTAGCTTCATTCACACTCATTAACCTCCTCATACACGCCCGTCGGGTACTTTTGACCTGCCCTTTCTCCAAAACCTTCTGGATTTGGTCATGGAAGGTCTTATATGGTCTTCCCCTCTCAACATAAATCACTTTCGTTAGTCTACTTTCATTCATCCTCTCAACATGACCAAACCATCTAAGCATACCTTTCTCAATTATTTATTAAATTTCTTATATTTATCTCTAAGCTAGGATACTGTAGTAGGTATACAATATCAGTGTTAATTAGATAATGTTAATAGTATAATTATGCAGTAAAGAGCCCTTCAAATTACCTACAATGGATGATTTTTATTACATAATTAAAATTTACGCTTAAATTGTTACCTACAAAACTCTTAGCTCACTGTAGACGGGTGGCTTAATTACAACCCAGATAATACTCATTAATGATGTTATTGTTTTAAGGAAAAAGCTTTTCGTAATATTATTTTATTTATTAGTCAGCAAACACCTCATTAAATTTTCATTAATTGTGGGAAAGAATAATATTGTACAAGTTTCATCTCATTCTAGTTACTTTCATTCATAATTAATTCTCATACAATCAAACGAAATATTTAGTTTCAACATAAGTTAAGTTGCATTATAAATGCTAAATATATTATAATTAATTCAATTACTTAATTTATTTATTTCCAAGAATAAGGTATATATATAATGGTTTTATAAATAATTACCGGATCAATATACCTACATAAATACTTCATATTTTCTGTAAATATATACATTTGGCGACCGATATGGCGTGGAGGTTAGTATACCTGCACTTCACTCAAGAGGTCGTGGGTTCGATTCCCACACAGGACAAATCTTTGTGGGCATGAACATGAATATTTGTTCTGGCCTGGGTGTTCTCCTATGTATCTTAAGTATGTATGTACAAAAAAAAAAAAAGGATTTAAGTATGTTTATCCGTTATTTGGTATCCATAACACAAGTTCTTAATGATACTTATCTTGGAACTAAATAATTGGTGTGATTGTAAGAGAATATAATTACAATTATCGGCATATTCTGCCACCGTCGGCGTGGAAATGTTGGTTTTCATTTATATAACAAACATATATACAATCCCGCCTGTTTCCCCGAAGGGGTAGGCAGAGGCATATCATACGCCCACACTTCGCCTGTTAAATTGTTGGTCCCACGTAATAGGTGACGAGCCTATTCCTGCTTGCCGGGCACTGTTATGTTCGCCAGAGCCTCGTCCGTTGATCGGCAGGTGCACCACTTGCAGGTGAGGTTGGCTTGAGAGAGGCTCCTCAGATTCATTGTAGAAGCCCTATACACCTAAGTATTCTCATATTATATTTTTAACAATTTATAATTATATTTTATATCAATTATTCCATATAAATAATACTAAATAAATTACAGTTTTGGGTTATTAAAATTGTTTTATGCAGTGAAGAACCACAACGAACGAACGAAGAACTGGTCTAGCTTAAAATCATAGACAACCTACCAATATCTAAGAAGTGTCGAGCAGAACAGAGTACAGGTATTATCTGCCATAATTTAATAATATTTTCATTTCACCTATTTGGAAAGCGGTCATTGGTTCCCCAAAAACAGGGAGCAAATTGAGTCTTTTCCCAGAGGGAGTTCTTCTTCTTTATTTTAAATAATGGCTTCGTGCGTCTAGCACATTTAGCCAGTGTCAAGTAAGTGATATATTTATAATATATAATTCATAGTAAATGAGAATGAGTGGTGATAAAGATGATAAATGGTAAATGAGATACCCTCCCCTAAGCCCCTTGAGTCCTCAGTAAAGATGTGGGACTATACTGAGATCTCACATGGACTCCTTGAGAGAAAATTTTGAAAAGTGATGTTGCACTGTGTTGTTTTATTTACCAACACTCATGTATATTCACAAACACTTAACGGTTAATAATCCACCGTTATTACACATTAATGTTAGAAATATCACAAATTTTAGAAAATAAAACAAAACTGCAGACATGACGCTTCAATTTCCCGCCAAGAAGTCCAGAGAGAGTTACTTTTCCGCCCGCTTTTTAAATTTGGAATGTTAATAACAACACCACATAAAGAGATTGATTCAAAATATTGTATGAAAAAGTTACTGGCCGGCTAGACCGCGTCGTGCCGTGGCGAAACATTAAGAAAAAACCGCCAAATTTTTGTCACGTCGTTCAATTTAATTTTCACTTGCAATTATTATTTATATTGAGTTTATCTGATAGTGAAAGCGACGAAGTATTAACACCTTAAAATATCAAAATGAAGGCGCAGCGAAAAAAAAAGAGTAGCACTCAACATCAAAATTATTTCCAACTCGGCCGTCGCCTAATGATTCTACTCAAGAATCCTTTATTTCGCTCTGAATTCGATGTACCGGCCTCGCCATAAATAAACAATCTACTATTATAATGTAATAATATCTATTATATTCCTTTAAAGTGCCTGCTGCTTAACTATAAAACAAACACCTGTTTAAATATTTCCCATAAGTACATCTCAGGGAACAGGGGTGGCTGAAAACCAGCGCCGTCTAGTGTGTATACGCTGGACAGCACAAGCTGAGCCATCACCTTTTGCTCTCTGGACCTTCGTAATTAAAATTAAATTAAATTCTGGTTGCAGTTTTCATATGTAAAAACTTTTTGTTTAACCATATTATTTAGAGGGAAGCAATAAATGATTTTTTATTTTTAAATATCTTATATATGCTTAGATCAAACCGAACAGATCGTTTGTTTGCATTTAGTAATTCAGAACCTACTGCACTGATTTGATAAGTTCTTTCACTAATATAAAGTAAAAAAACTCTGAAAAGAAAACCTCAAAGTATGTAAATAAAAAATGTACATATATCTACCAAAGCGAAGCGTGGGCGTGTCGCTAGTTAAAAATAGTTATGACCATTATCAAATGAACTGATTAATTAATTATTCAGCACCTGCAATAATTTCACGGAAATAATTTATGACAACAATAATGTAGTGTACGATTTATTAATTAATGAATAAATAATTAATTAATTATCATAAAAGACGGACGAATAACTAGTTGGTTACCTCACTCCCTTAAAAAATATTTTTGAAAAAATAGATAATGCCAAGAGCTTAGCGTGTGAGCCCAAGCCAACCTTACCTGCAAGTGGGGCTTTAATACAAGTGGGGCACCTGCCGATCAACGGACGAGGCTCTGGCGATCATAACAGTGCCCGGTAAGCGGCAATAGGCTCGCCACCTATTACGTAGGACCAACTTTATAACTGGCGAAGTGTGAGCGTATACTATGCATCTGCCTCCCTTTCGGGAAAACAGGTGTATGTAAGTAAAAAAATACGGGGATATACAAAGTTTATATTCATTAATCACATAACTAGCGGCCACCCATTTCCTTACTGATTTTATTCACACTTATAGCCTCAATGTGACATTCTTATGTTTACTATTTCTTTATTGAGTATAACAAAGAGCAATACAATAAAATAGCAAATAACAAAGTAATAACATACATACAATACATACTTGTAAAGCCCACACCGTTTTCCACGTCTTCACATAATTGTAATTTACAAATTTACACTTAAAAACTAAAATTAATAACTAAAACACAACACTATTTCTAGGTTTACGCCAGGAAACATACATATACGTACAAACACATTATTTTTATTGCATATATATATTTAAAATAAAATAAACGTCTTGTTTGTATTGTACAACATTTTTTTTACACCAATTATTTAGTTCCAAGATAAGTATCATTAAGAACTTGTGTTATGTATAATAAATAACAGATAAACTTACATAAATACCTAATTTTGTAAATACATACTTAATATACATAGGAAAATAGCCAACAGTACATACATACACACATGCAACAATATTATTTCCAATAAAATTACTATTACATCAATATTAGTTGCGTATCATTTAATTTGTTATGCGACTTGTGTAATCTTAATATTAATAATAATAATTTATTTCTAAAACACATTACACAAACATATTTAACCTAGCCCCCACACTAGGCAAAGCCTGTCCTGTGGAGGGCCATATAAATATTATGTATTAATATTAATTATTGTTTAGTATTAATGTCAAAGTCAAAATCATGTATTCAAGTTTGGCTCCATAGAGCTCTTATTAAGGTCAGACTTAACGCTAACTCCGTGCCTCGTCGGATAGCACATTAAGCTGTTGGTCCCGGCTGTCATGAACATCTATGGCAGTCGTTATTAGGAAGTCAGTGCCTTCTAACAGACTGACAGCTGGTTTAACCATAGAATGATGTTTCTCTCTGAGTTGCGGAAGTCAGACGGCAGTCGCTCCACGTAACGTGAAATCAGTCAAATCTGGTTGAACCAGTGAGCAGACCCTGGGCCCTAAGCTTAAGTCTAGGGCAACCGGGATAATGCTAGGATATGATGATGGTGAAGGTCAAACTTAAAATTTGACGTGTAAAATTTTATTGTAAATTTTATTAAAATCCTTTATGTGCATGTGCATTGGGTAAGCACCTTCTAAAATGAATAAAAATGTATTCACCAATTTTAGTAAATGGTCTAAAATTGTTGTAAAAACAATCTTGCATTTTGTAAAACGATAGAATCAAAGGTATTTAATGAAATGTGTGCTCACCCAGTTTTCACAAAGTGTGAGCCGTATCTCCGTATGTAACGACTGTACAAATATCAATAGTGTACTAAATTTAGTAAAAATCTATTTTAATCAGAGTTTCAGAATTCAGTTTCACAAGATCCGTAATAAAAAAAATTACAAATTATTTCTTGTGCCCACCAAATACTCACGTTATTACAAGGGCCGATATTATAATGTCGTATTTTAAAATTATATCAAAAGAATCAGATTATTTAGGTTTTTTTAAATAAACAAATTGGATTAATTTTATTGATATTATTTAAAAAAGTTTCTCGTAAAATTCTATAATAGACTTGTTGTCTTACGCTGGTTATTTTTAGCATTAGAGATTCCGCAAGTAAACAACCCAGGCCAGCGATTTCTAAAGTGGATTCCACTGAACTTAGGATTCCGTAGTCAAATAATTTGTCTATGTTTTAAGAATGTGTCTAATGAAAGTATTATGTAGTCTTTTTATTTGTAGTAATTTGATACGAGGTGCATTATAATTAAGAGCATTGACAACATGAAAACACTGATTTAGACGTCCTGTCGATTCAACTAGTTTTAATACTAATTAAAAATGATTCAGATATTCTTACAATACATTTGCCTACACCTATATATAGGGATTCTAACAACATCTAAGAAGCCTAAACCAACCTTACCTGCAAGTGGTGCCCCTGCTGATCAGTAGACGAGGCTCTGGCGAACGTTACTGATCCAGGTTAGCGGCAATAGGCTCGCCACCTATTACGTGGGACCAACAATATGATCGGCGAAGTGTGGGCGTGTAACATGCCTCTGCCTACCCCTTCAGGAAAAAGGCGTGCAAGATAGTATGTATGTATTCTTACAATATTAACAAGTTACTAGTATGTTATAAAGAGAGAGACATTTTGCTATCCTAGAACCCTAAAACATTATCTATATATTATTAGCTATCAATGTTTTGTTGTATAAGTTGACGACCTAACTTTATAAACGCACCAAAGATGGAAATTTATAGGAAATTTACAAAAAAAAAACTGAACCATTTACATATTCAACGTTTAATCTCTAGAGCACTTCATCAACAAACATTTAAAAACAACATAAAAAGAACAGGTTTTTCTTTAAATAACCACACGTATCTATTTACATACCTATTTATATGTTAAAATTATCATATTTACATTGAACTGGGGCAAATCTTCTTGCATCCAGAGAATCTTATATTATTTACAACTCGGTTATTCACTGAATCTCTGGACATTGCAATTTCACCAGAACACACATTTCAATCTAAAAACGCACAATTCTTCTTTCACATTTACGGGTCTATGTCTATACACTTTCCTGCCACTTTTATCTTGCCTGTCGGACAGGATCCCCCGTCGAAAGACACTCTGTTATGGATATCTGGTGTTGTGGTTTCCACTTGTTCCGTAGTGACACCCCAAACCCATTTATCATCATCCTGTTCTGCATTTTTGGGTGCGACGTCTTCTGGTCTGTGGGAGTTTTGCAAGTCGGTTCTACGTTTATCGTCACCGTTATCTCTGAGAGCTGGAACCGGTTTCACAAGTCCTTCCTCGTATTTATTCACATTCGCGTCTGGTGTTGTCGTCATGTATTTGACCTTTGGATCGCTTTTGATTTCGTGTTGTTTCGATGTGATTTGTATTGGTAAACTCAAGCTTTTATTTATACTCGTATTCAACACAGAGCTTGTATTAAATTTCGCCGGTTTCGTTGAAGTTTTTCTAATTTTTGGCGAATTGTTTTCATTTAAATCTCCTTTCGCTTGGCTATTGTTTGGCAACGTTTTTCTCATAGCACTATCTCTTCGTTTTAGGTCACTATAGGGTATGGTTTCATTGTCTATTTCACTTTTTACTGTAATACCTCTTTGGTGATTTTGTACTGGATACATCATATGAGGTATCTCCTCGTTTATTGGTCCATTATTTGTCATTACTTCCTTATTGTTCACATTTTCACGAAAACTCGTTAGATTTTTATCACTGAAGCTTTTAAACCGATCACTTTTGTCAAAGTTGAAGTAACCTACGTGTATTTCCGGCATTTGTTTATTTAACTGGACATTTCTTGACATTAAAGGCTCTTGCCTAGCATACATTTGGTTAAAGCCGTTTTGTGGTCTACACTCGGTCGTGATCACAACTAAAGTCACTATGAATACTTCGAAGCCCATATTTCGCGAAAATGTGACGGAATGGACATGCGCCGGCGCCGGTCGGTAGCTCAAGACTGAGTGCTGTTTTAGTGAGACGCGACAATAATATCAATTACGGCGTTAGATTAGATACGCTGTTTACTTTATATCAGTCAAAATATTCACGGATTTACCAGCGTAAAATTGATGATAAATCTTTAAATTTTTCCCATAATATTTTACTTTTAATTGTAAATTGTTTGACCAAGATTTGACTATAAATGTTATTTGTTAAAACATTATATACTGACATCAGCTTATTAACATCACCCCACTTGTTAAGGTAAGGTGGATTTACTTGAGGCCACATTTCACAATGAAGCAGTGTGTATAGCTCTAGGAAGGAAGGACTATGTATAACTCAGATGAGTCATAAATAAAGGGCTAATACAAACAAAAAGAGCAATGTATTGAGGTGAGAAGCAATGGCTACTAATACTAGGAGAAATATAAATTTACGAGGTATATATGCAAACATAAACACAAAGTACTTGCGCGATTTAAAAACGTACAGCGACATCTATACTGTTAAAGCTATATATATTACAATACAAGTGTCAATAGGCTGCGGTTTCTATCAGGAGGGCCGATGGTTTCCACCTTGTGGTATAAAGTGAATATCGCGAGAAATAAAATATACACACACAGTTTGTAAATTTCTTTTAATAACTTACAAGTAATTAATTATCACTAGTTCTAATGTTTCTACTTAGCACACAATACAAATTAAACTAAAAGTACTTAGTTATATACTTTCTTCACAAAAGTGACATAAAATTCTCAGAAAATCAATTAATGACACGTCGTTTGCAGAAATTGGACAGGCAAAGTTAGCGAGGTCGCACGTTTTGTTCGGGAACTTATAATTGACGGTATTACTTGTACGTGGGTTCAATGTTTAACTGAGTTTAGGTAATGTGTAATAATAAAACCTCCGACTATGCTTCTAAATTTAGTCCTCTAAACCATTTAATTAAATTGTGTATCCTTATTTTCTCAAAGTAGGTATAACCTCCCAGTACGCCCGCCATACATAACCATCCATATCCTTAGCCAACTTGACACGCACCACCGAACCTGTTTTATAAAACATACATACATACATTTACGCCTGTTTCCCCGAAGGGGTAGGCAGAGGTATGCCCCTATAATATGTTATACGCCCACACTTCGCCAATTATATAGTTGGTCCCACGTAATAGGTGGCGAGCCTATTGCCGCTTATCGGGCATTGTTATGTTAGCCAGAGCCTCGTCCGTAGATCGCCAGGTACACCACTTGCTAGTGAGGTTGGCTTGGGCTGTGTTTATATATGAGTTCCTATTACAATAATTCTGATATTATTTATAAAGCTTATACGATGATGTAGCCATAATATCAGCTTCATAAAGTCCACTGCTCAACATAAGCCTTCCTAATATTATATTGGGGGTATTTGCCCATAATCAGCACTGGGCAGGAACCCCCCAGATCGCATGGTGATCGCAGTTTCAGCTAGTATGTAGGAGGACGCTGCTGCCCATCATCCGGTAGGATTTCGCTTCGTCGACTCTTACGACTCCCCGTGAGATGAGAATGGTTGGCACTAAGTATTCTAGGCCGTAACTCGCCGCGCGTCCGTCTTCTATAGGCGACAGGCCGCGTCGATGGCGCGTTTGTGTTCCACGCGCGCCTCAAAGAGATGTCACACTGAGGGGCCCCCAGGGACGGGGCCAAGCCTGCCGGGGTTGCGGGACTGTTCGCAAGGGCTACCGCGGCCTCGGTACGTACAGGCTCAAAAGAAGGAACATGGATGGTTTTTAGTCAGTAGAAGTCTGACACACCCTCCCGCTCCACCCACTGCGGGGGAAGGTCATTTCATAATTGTTCATCCAAAAAAAGGTCGATACCACACAGCATAAATTACTACATATAACAGTATAAAACAAAGTCTCTTTCCGCTGTCTGTCTGTATGTAACGGATTTTGATGCGGATCAAGTCGCGGGCGGCCGCTAAACTCTAATAAAATTATTTAACAAATGGATACCGGTTGCTAGGACCGGGTTCAAACCCTACATTCCGATACAAATGGCTTCAAATCAATTTTAATGATCATCTATTATTATCCTTTTTATTAGTGAATTTATACAAATGAACACTTTTTATTATGTATATAAAAAAAAAGTAATTTATGCTGTTTAAAATATTATAATAAAAAAAAAATCAAAATCATTTATTCAAGTTTGGCTCAAAACAGCTCTTATGAAGGTACTTAAAAACTTAAATTAGCGCGCCCATTCACTGCAAGAGGGAGCTTGATCGTAAAAGAACGAGCAAGAAATTCGACAAAGTTAGTTTTTTCTCCCGCCAGTTACAAGAAAATGCACTAAGTAGTAAAACAATGAAGCGCTCGTAACTCTGCGGTGCTCGGTGGTCGGAAACGATCACCGATGTACAGCAGAGTTTACAAAGGTCAGTCCGTGGATGGGTGACCGTTTGTGTGGCATTTGGCACGTTAAGCCATTGGTCCCGGTTATCACAAGTCTTGTCACAAATGGTAGTCGTTAAGCCATGTTAGAGGCCTAATGGGCGGCTTAAAAAATTCTAACAGCAGGACGCCATACGCCTGCCTTCGCCAATCCGCACTGGGTCAGCATGGTGGAGTATGACCCAATACCCTCACACGTTGATATATAAGAGGAGGCTCGTGCTCAGTAGTGAGACGTTAATGGGCTGAGATGATGATGAAACAACTTGACAAGTCTACAAAAACCTGAGTTCTGCAGTCACAAGATTTAAAATAAAAGAAGAAAATTACTTTTTTAAAGTTATACAAGCACGATTACGTATAAACTACTATAGTCATGAGCAGACCAGTCCCCACTGGCGGCGCCCGTTTACGAGTACCAGCATGACGCATGAACCAGCCATCGTTTCGCTCAACCTTATTTTAGGGAACGTAACGACCCGACGCATAACCCCGCCACCTCAGAGACAATTTAAGTGTGCATGACATACTATTTCAATAAGAACTTGTGTTATGGATACTAAATAACGGAACAGCAGGACGCCCTACACCTGCCTCCGGCAATCCGCACTGGGTCAGCGTGGTGGAGTACGACCCAATACCCTCGCACCTTGGTATGTGAGAGGAGGCTCGTGCTCAGTAGTGGGACGTTAATGGGCTGAGATGACGATGATGATAAATTAAGATGGGTAATTCAAATATGACTTATAATAACAGCTCCACTAGTAATTCTCACAAAGTCTAAAAGGATTTTCCATTCGCCCACGTTGTAGAAAAAAATAATTTTAGTGGAACAATACTACACGAAGATTTCTCACAGTCATAATTGTTGACTAGTTGGAAACCTACGCGATCATTACAACCGCCAGTTACCGTGGAAAACTACGATGTCTGCAGAGCCGTTTACTGCAAGTGAGGGCAAAGTTGACCAAAAGTATATCGCAAGCTTAACGGAACATAGACCAATCAGTAACTAGGTCAGGTTTGAGTCCAGGACATATCGCATGCTTAATGGAATAGGGACTTAATTGACAAAAGACGATTTTTTAAACATCACAAAAAAAGATCTTCTAAAGAATAGTTGTCCTACTTGTAAGCGCATTAAATTAATACCGATTTATTAATTAGTAATTCTGCTTGTGTTTCGTTCGTTTGATTAACATTGATTCGATCTCAGTTAGAATTAGAAAGACTGTAGGTACGTAATTCAGACCTATATATTAATGGGTCGATGTTCCTTTAAGCCTTCGATCAACAATACAACTAGATAACGCATCACGAACAAAAACAGAACTCAAATATGGCACCGAGTGACTATAGAATAAATAGATATAGGTATACCCTATGAAATGGAGCAAAACGACTTTTAGCTTTAATAATTTTTATCAAACTTACACCTTATCTGGAATACATAAAGCATGCTTTTGTTTGTGTCAACATTCACTTACGCTTTTACGACATGAATGACAGA
Source organism: Musotima nitidalis (assembly GCA_949126915.1). Lineage (NCBI taxonomy): Eukaryota > Metazoa > Arthropoda > Insecta > Lepidoptera > Crambidae > Musotima > Musotima nitidalis. The sequence goes on along the minus strand of OX421435.1, from coordinate 14,076,515 downwards.
AAGCGATAAGAAATAGAAGCTGCACTGTTCTCTTTTACAACCAAGTTATGGCGAACTCACGCGCCAACATTTGCCAATGTTGGCGCGTAGGTTGGCTTTACAAAGTTAATAGTGTAATGTTATTAAAAAGGCGAATAGTTAATCTATTATATTATAAAATTATATTTACTTACCGAAAGTACGATATTCCGTCCGATACATTTTTTTTCGATAGTTATTTCCACAGTTTTTGAACACACACTGAGGCATTGTGGCACTTCCGCACGTTGGCGCAATTACAAGTGAACTAACTCGAAAATAAGACCCCACTTTGAAGTGAGGCGTTATTTTCTAGGCCGTTTTTGAGACTCTGACCCGTTATCTAGTTGTATTGTTGATCGAAGCTTTAAGCATGCGATATATATTGGATTCACAATTTTTACTGAGATATCGTAATCAACCTTTCAAAACACAAAAAAATGTATGATTCAAAAAGTCTTCAAAAGAATTCATTCTTTCTTTCATATTGGTGTACATATATATATACATTCACGCCTGTTTCCCCGAAGGGGTAGGCAGAGGCATATTATACGCACACACTTCGCCAATTATATGGTTGGGCCCACTTATATTGGTGGCGAGCCTATTGCCGCTTACCGGGCACTGTTATGTTCGCCAGAAACTCGTCCGTTGATCGGCAGGTGCACAACTTGCAGGTGAGGTTGGCTTGGGCTCCTTAGGTCTTTGTAGGATCCCTATACACCCTACATATTGGTGTACTTTATCCTATAAGCACTAACTTAAATAAGTTATATGAAAACAAACGTCAAATTAACAGATGGCTGTCAATCGGCGAGCGCCCTTGTTTCCGCCATATTTGATGCAACGTAAACTGTAAAATTAATTTGGCTTTTTTTCTAACGATATTATTTATGTATAGATTATTTAATCCAGAGAACTAGTTTGTTGCACACCTATTCATTATCATTTGTGAACTAATAAATATTGTCCTAACTCCGTAGTAATTTGTGATTTAATCATGTTAGCAACGTTTGGTCGAATCGGCTCTAGTTTATAATAACACTTGATTCAGTAAGATACCATTTTATACATAAATTAATAATTAATGGTGGCCACGTGGTATCTTGTAGACATCTCGTAGATAGATCGCCATGGTAGATATGTAGTTTATTTATACCATTATTATTATAAATATTTCTGTTTTTCTTTGTAATTAATAGAACAGCTTTTACTAATTGACAGCTTCATTTTTCGTGAGTAACATTACTCGTACTTCGGCTTTTCATTGTCGTGTCGAACCTACAAAGTTTCTTGTCAGTTCTTCTCACAGAGCGGGGACTCGGAATTGGCACTTAGATTCACTTACACCTAACTTTTATTTATTTGCATGTAAGTGAATGTAAGCTTCGTGTAGTATATATATTTAGTTTTTATTTTTTAACTTATATTTTGTTTTGACGTTTTCAAGTGCCATATAATAGTTTATGAACTTATTACTTTTACTTTTAAAAAGAATTCTACCGCTCCATTTTACCCGAGGGTGTCAGGAGGAATGGAATATCGTCTAGTGTCAATGTCAGCGACCACGTATGTACTGGCTACATGGCATCTGGCACCCCAATGCCATTCAATGTTTATGAACAGATGTCGTAAAGTTGTGTTGCCAACAGCTTCTTGGCATCTTACACCCCAATAGTATTTTTCTGCACCAGCAGTAGGATAAATTAGTCCTCCTCTCGGCAACAGATGACGAAGCCAGCATCGTGACAATAAACAAACAGGCTACTCAGCGTCCTTTATAAAAATAAAAAATTAAATATGTTTATTTCAGATTTCTCCATATGGTGTTAGTAACATTATGAATTAAACAACTATGTTAGTATCTAATCATACAAAAATAGGTACACAAACAATAAGAGCTTAATTCATGCACCTGCCACTTTCTGGGGCACCGGGAACAAGCACATGCGTTCGTTTCCAATGCCGCTGAATGGGGCAGTCTGGCTTGTCAGCAATGACCGATAGGATGGTGTTGGTGCTCCCCCGCACCCTGCGCATGAGCGAGCCCACGCGGCGCCTCACTGTCACCTCGAATCCTTCCGTACGGGCATGTGCAATGTCATCTTTTATTGCCAACAGATGGCGGTGCCGGCAGCGTGACTACGGACAGGCTGCTCAGCGCCATGGTCGCCTGAACCATTTAGTGGATTATATTATATATCTGCCAACAGATGTCGTTAAATTATCCTCTTATTGCCGACAGATGGCGGTGCCCGGAGCGTGACCACGGACGGGCTGTTTAGCGCCCTGGCCCGCCTGCGTCGCCCCCCGCCCCCACTCCACAACCACACACACTCCCCACGCTCCGTGAGTATACTATTTTATTTATACCATAAAGTCAACTTCGAGCAGGTGGCCCCCCTGATGAAGAGAAGTTGCCACAGTCAATCATATTGTCAGCCCATTTACGTCCCAGGACTGAGCACAGGCTTCTTTACCAACAAAAGTGAAACGGTTTTGGGTCATACTCCATCACGTGAAACCAGTGCGCATTGGCAGAAGCAGACGCCCTGCTGTTAGAGTTTTTCAGGCCACCCAAGTAGGCCCCCAACATAGCTTAACGACATGTCTCTTCATTTATTTTTTCTTATGTAGGTAATAAATTTACGCACTGCCTCTCGGCCAAAGGGGGACCGAGAGGGGTGTGTGTGGAAGTCACCAGCAGTAGGCAGACACGACCGCCAGCAGTATTACCCACTAAAAATCTATTGACGAAACCCGCCGCTTGCCCTCAACAGGTCTTTCTAAGTTCCTAACTACTAAGGGCACCCAGAGTCGCCGGGGTCACCTTTTCCCCAGCGGCTCCTTCATCCTACCGATAGGTACTCAGCCCCCCCAACACTACAAGGTGGAGACCAGTCGCGGGGGTAACGATATGTCTCTTTGAAAATGGGACCCGACGGTTTTACTTGGTTCCCGAAGCACGGAAAGGCTCGATACGTAATTCCACACAAACGGTCACCCATCCAGGGACTGACCTCTGTGAATTATGCTTTGCTTTGGTAATCGTGTCCGACCGCCTTGTACTGCGGATTTATGAACGTTTCTAATAATTTATTTTATATGTATGTAGTTTTAAATGCAACTATCAATCGAAATAACATTAATTTTGAATCCACGCAAATTTTACAACAGATTTTATCAAAAGGATTTATGTGGAAGAGAAATAAAATAATTACGAATTTCTGTACGAAATATTTCGTTGTAGGTTTGTAACAATAAACTTGTTATACTTGCAAATTGGTATTGAATCAATCAGAGCGAGGGCTGGGCGGCGGCCGAGCGGGAATCAATCCTAATGTTTTTCATATTTCAATAACAGTTTTGACAACAAAATTTAACATAATATCTTTATCAGCCTACATTCTTCCACTGCTACATAAGCCTTTTTTGTTTTTTATTATTGTCGATAAAAAAATGCTGTTTACGCACTGTCTCCCGGCCAAAGGGGGAGACCGGGAGGGGGTGTGGGTCTCACTGTGGCAGACGCGACAACCACTAAAAAACTTCCGACGACGCCCACCGCTGTTGAAAAGGGGCGAGGCACCAGTGCATGGGTTTGTAGCTTCTGGTACCCGCCTGCGGCCAACGTCCCCCGGATTAGAACCGGGAGCCGCGATGTCATGCGCCCCCCCTACCTCTATGTGCGGCCATGGCGTAACTGGCCGACATCTGGGGAGGTCTATGGCTAGACGGAAGGAGCCCCCTGCCCCCGCCGCCTAAGACCCCCCGGGCGCGATCTGACGGGCCCTCCTGGCCCGCCCGCTGCGCCAACGGCGTAGCCGGAGAGAGAGTGGATCTCTCCAGAAGCAGATCAGGTTTCCAAATCTGTGTAACATTTCCGCAATGGAACTCGGCGATCCTACGGTCTGTTCAGTACTGCTCACTGATGGGCCCCGCCACCAGGCGCATGCTATTTCAGTCCAGTCGTAAAAGTCGCCTACTTAGTTTAACGTCTCGTGGCGACATGACCTTCTTGGACTGCCTGCAACCTGGAGTGGAGGACCACCACTGGGACTGGGATTGTGTGTGTTATGCTCTGTAGCTGGTATCTCGTCGCTTCACCGGAGGGCGTAGTAAAAGCGGCACAAAAATCTTAACGTGCTGTGGAAACACTTTCATACTGTGTAGACTATGAGTACTTCACAGATTAACAAGCTTCTTTCTAGTTGGAGTTACGAACGCACAGAACAATTTATCACAATAATAAAACAATAATAACCTGCCTAACCTAAAAATATAAAATGGTATTGTCATAAAATGTTAATATACAACCACACACACATACATACCAGCGCGCACACCCCACATACATACTCGCACGCATTAATATATTTACACACACACGTTTAACCATACACACACATACATTCACTAACTTCAGCATGTACTATTCCAAATACGTTTTGAATTGCTCCAATAATTAATTGCGACACTTGTGCCTACATGAAAGAGACTAGACTTCACGGCACAGGGTATCCTAGTGTGAAGGCTAGTGAACTAATTTTATCTTGATGTATAGTATTTTTTTGAACAATAAAACTATTTGTATTTTGAACAAAGCAAAAACCAGCCCAGTAGTAAGACCAATTATAGACTGCAATGCCAAGGGTCCAGGGTTCAAATCCTAGACCAATTTTTTGTGAAGTTAAGTGCGTAATAATCGCTTGATCGGTGTCTCGGGAAGCATATCTAGCTATGAAGAATAAAAACTTATTTTGTTCGTAGTTAGCCGTTGGTTCCGTCATGAACATCTATGGCAGTGGTCATTAGGAAGGCACTGGCCTTGTCATATCCTGAGACAGGTCCTGTAGAAGCTGGTTTATGATGTTTCTCTCTCGGTTGCGGAGGTCAGACGGCAGGACATACATACATACATACATTCACGCTTGTTTCCCCGAAGGGGTAGGCAGAGGCATATGTGATATTGGCGAAGTGTGGGCGTATAATATTATACGCCCACACTTCGCCAATTATACATAGCTGGCCCCACGTAATAGGTGGCGAGCCTATTGCCGCTTACCGGGCACTGAATATGTTCGCCAGAGCCTCGTCCGTTGATCGGCAGGTGCACCACTTGCAGGTGAGGTTGGCTTGGGCTCCTTAGGTCTTGGTAGGATCCATATACACCCAGTCAGTCAGACGCCAGTCACACCATGAAATACCGCAAATTTAGGAAAATCTCTTTAGACCGGTGAGCAGACCCTAAGTCCTTAGATAAGTCTAGGGCACAACTAGGATTAATACTACTTATCCTATTATATTTTTATTTGCAGTTAACTGATGCTTCAAGTTACGAATATAGCAAAAATCTCTTATACCTTAATTTGGGTTGTCTGCCTTTTCGCCGAAAATTGGTTGGCTGATTATCACTTCCCAACTAACGTTTCGCAGAATGTTAATTCGCCGAATAATCATTTGCCAACTTATCATATAATTTTGTCTTATTTCCCAACCTCACAGTTACCAACTGCACGTTTGTTCTTTTTTTTATTATGACACTTTTCAAAACGCCAACTTTTAAGTAGCAGTATGTTTTAGTTAGCGTAAAGCGATTCGTTTCTGGCACTTCGCCGGCCGCTGCCGCGGCACGCTCGCTGCGCTCGCTCGGCTCGTGCGTTGTTTGACATACTCTAACCTAACCTAACCTACCTACTTAGATTTCTGTTGCTTAACTTTTTTTTATTTTTTCAGACAAGTTCAAGACCAGGGTTTCGCCAAAAGATATGCAAGCGACATACAGTTTAAAAAAGAGGTAAAGTGTTTGTTAGCACTCAGTTTTCTTGAGGAATCTGAAATATACTTACATTTCAACAGCATCCTAAAAAGGGTTGTCTGATAGTTGTCTGGCCTAGTGAAAGATTTGACAAATGATAAATGTCCCAAACGTTTTGTGTCATTATAATAATCAGCATAACAATAATTCTACCAAATGAAACGTTGTCATACAAAAATTTGACAATCGTTAGTTGTCAAAGTGAAAAATAGGCGAAACGTTGGTTGGCAAGTGATAATCGGCCAAACAATTTTCGGCGAAAAGGCAGGATCCCCTTAATTTGTGGAAGGAAATGAATACATGATATGATTTGATTTATTCACAAATACTTCAATATGCACTGAAATAAAAATCTAATAAAGAACGTTTATGAATATGAAGGTACCATAGCTAATATACAATATAATATCTGTCTCGATGGTTCTTGAAAACATTGTGGAAACAATGAATAAGTAATGAAGTGACATTATTACTTACTTCATATTTCAATGCTCCTTGCGATATGAAACTACTTTAAAGCCATTTCGAAACAATGGAAAGCCTTTTCTGCAAGTTCAATCAAAACTTCAAACAAAGCAATTCAATACGAAAGCCTTTAATAAAGCCTTGGCTGAAAATGAAATAAATGTATGCCTGTTTATATTTTCGTGACAGCGCCTGAATTTTTTAATAGCAATTTTACTTTTTGTCGCTAATTGCTTCTGATGTTGTCAGTGATATTCGGCACGGTATTTATCTTTTTATTTTTATGTAACATAGATAATATTCACATGAAGATAATATTAAAATAAAATACCTATGCTTAAATATATATGATAACCACATATCTTAGAATTTACGAATGTTAAATCAAGGTTATTTAAATAATAATCCCAAACATGTTTTTTTAAAATTGTTTATTAAATTTCTTTCATTTTCAATAAGAAATTGGTATTTTGACAGTGGCGGGTCAATTTGTTTATGAAAACCTGATATATGTACATAAGAATCAGTATTCTTCAATTTAGTAGAATAGCTGTATACATAACCTAAAAGTAACAAGGAATAAGCATAAATTAGTTGTACCTGCCACTAGGCTCCAAAAGATAAACAATAAATTTTAACAATTTATTTTAGTGTGCGATTCTACAATAAAATACCAAGCAATATACAGAAATTTAGCCTAAATAAATTTAAATCTAAACTAATAATGTAAAGCTGAAGAGTTTGTTTGAACGCGCTAATCTCAGGAACTACTGGTTCGAATTGAAAAATTTTTATGTTTTGGATAGCCCATTTATCGAGGAAGGCTTTAGGCTATATAACATCGCGCTGCAATTATTAGGAGCGAAGAAATAATGGAAAATGTGAAAAAAAACGGGGAAAATTATTCATCCTTGAGGGCATGTATCAAAGAATTATTCCTCTTGAAATAATCTAAAAAAATGTCCTCAACAGTATTTGTTTATTTTTTAAGATTAAATTACCAGAACCGTTTTTATGGTAATTACATATAATTGACGCAGAAGTACTTTAAAATAATTGTTCTTTTAAAAACTAAAAACTAAATTGTCTAAAATAATAACAGAAAATGACGCGGACAAAGCTGTGGAGGTAAATGATGCCCAAAATAACTATTCCACGCGGACGAAGTCGCGGGTACAGCTAGTTAACAATAAAATGCAAGCTGTCTTCAAAGGGATACTATTGTATCAAAGACTATATTATTAGGGAAGATAAAAATGCTTGGGATTAAACTGCCGTTTCATACAGGCTATTCTAATATGAATGACTTTAAGTCACATGAATATTGTTAATGTTATATTAAATTGCATTGTTTAACTTCACACACAAATGAAGAATGTAATTCAAGTACCAAGCCAATGGATAAATTTGAAATAGCATAGCCTGTGAGTTTCTTGCCAGTTTTTCTTACAGAGCGGTGGCTTCGAACTGGCACTTAGATTCATTTACACTTAAATATTATTTTTTAAAAAAAAAAGCATATAAGTGAATTTTAGCTTGGTGATTTTAGTGCAATATAATATTTCGATTGTTTTTTCTATCTAATTTGGACGTTTCCAAGTACTATGTAATAGTTTATGACAGAAATGATATATGATTGATTGATCGATTTGAATAATGAGTTTCTTAAGTCAACAAATATGATTGGTTGACTATTTACTTTTCACTCATTTAAACATAAGATATCTTTAGTCAGTGGTATTGCACAACTTGCTTCTTCCTTCAGCCAGTGTCTGGTCCTATTTCAGCATAAGTTAGGTAGCTCCCAACATAGTTTGAAACGATTTGGGTTCTTGCATTATTAAAACTAAATTGGCAACGGGTTTTAATTTTGTAATTTTTTTGTGTTCAGTGTTATTATTGTATTAAATAACAATAGTCTTTAAAGTGGTGTAAATTACTAACCGTTAGACGATTGTTGTCAAGTCAAATAAATGAATATAATTATTATCTACAACAGACCAACTCGCTGTAGATGCTTATCATAGATATATAGGTATTAATATAAAAAAATGAATTGCTGTTCGTTAGTCTCGTTAAAACTTAAAAATGGCTGTTCCGATTTCGCTAACTTTGATCTTGAAATATTTATGGAAAAATTGCGAGAAAAATACTATAAACTAATTAAGTGATGGGTTAAAAAAACTTTATGACAATTCCCGCGCAACTATTAGATAACTATAGAAATAATTCAACGCGACTCGTGATTCGAACTTAGGATAGATCGTCTTCAGGAAAGATATGAGCCTCAGAACAACTATGCCTTCAGTACTAACGCTGAAACGAGATTGAATTATTTAACACCAACTGAAGCCGTGTTTTCTTAGTGACGACCTAAGGGCATGCTCTAATTAACCAAAAACAAAACTTCGTCATATCCATCCCTCTCACTCGATGTTATACCTAGAGAGTGAAAGAGACATATAACAAAGTTTCGTCTTCGATGAATAAGAGTAGCCCCCCTGGTTCTGACCTGTCAAATGGTTGTCAAATAATTATGGGTGCGTTCAGATATGTGAAATAAGGTTCACCGAGTCATCTAGTTGACACATAAAATACTTTTCATTCCGATATTCCCGAGGGAACGGAGACCTATAAAATAAAAACTATAAAATAGATTGAAATGAAGATTTGTCACGGACTTCTTGGTGGTAAAGTAAAGCGTCATGTCTGCAGTTTTGTTTTATTTTCTAAAATTTGTGATATTTCGAACAATCAGGTGTAATAATGGTGGGTTATTAACCGTTAAGTGTTTGTGAACGTATATGAGTGTTAGTAAATCGTACAAAACAGTGCAACATCACTTTTCAAATTCTCTCAAGAAGTCCATGTGAGATCTCAGTATAGTCCCACTTCTTTACTGAGGACTCAAGGGGCTTAGGGAGAGGGCATCTCATTGACCATTTATTATCTTTATCACAATTCATTCTCATTTACTATGATTTATATGTTATTAATATGTGTCTTACATGACACTGGCTAAATGTAATAAACGCACAAAGTCATTATTTAAAAGAAAAAAAAGGAATATAATAAACTAAACCTCTAAAAAAAGCTTTTTTGATCATAAAAAATACTGAGTGAGCATCTAATAGGTGATTAGGTGCTCAATCAGTAATTTTGATGCACAAAAAGGTTAGGTTAGGTTGGCAATTTATTAATTTTGAAGACACGTTAAATAACACCCAAAAAAAAACACATAATTTATATAAAAATTGTATTCATACAATACTTAATTCATATAATACTTCAGTATTAATCCTGCGAACACGAACCAGTAAGGTTAATTATTTTACAAAATCTACTACTAATCTACAAGAGAATATACTGTAGCTGGCTACAATTTAAATAAACCAATAATTTGACAATGGTAGATTCTATAATGGTAACTTGTTTCCAAGTCAGAGTGTGGTTGTATTTGGTGATTGTAACTTGTTGAAACGAGGCTGTGTTATTGAAGTAAACAAACAAGATTACCATGAATTTCGTGCCGGCCCCAAAATCAAGAAAGCTGATTTGACACCAGCGCTAGGTTTGGGCTTAACATTGGTTATCATCATCTCCTCAGCCTAGTGACGTCCCACTATTGAGCACGGCCTCCTATCACGAACCAAGGTGAGAGGTTATTGTCTCACACTCCACCTCGTCAACCGTATATTATTTCTCTATCATAGCTTTACGTAGTCGTACTTTATTTAGTCCAAAATATATATTATAAATATATTGTGGTATTAGTACTTAGTACTACACTGATGAAGCGCTCGTAGCTCCGCTGTGCTCGGTGGTCGGAAACGATCACCGAAGTACAGCAAAGTTTACAGAGGTAAGTCCTTGGATGGGTGATAGTTTGTGTGCCATTTGATATCGAGCGCTTCCGTGCTTCAGAAGGCACGTTAGGCCGTTGGTCCCGGTTATCACTAAATGTGATAGTCGTTAAGCCATATTAGAGGCTGGAATTAGGCGGCCGCCGCCAATCCGCTAGGTCAGCGCGGTGAAGCATAATGTTAATGGGACGTTAATGGGCTGAGATGATGATGATGACTACACTGACTGACTGAGTCTTAGGTTGCAGAAAAAATATCGATAGTCGACATGTTGTATTGAGTAAAAGAAAAATTCATTGAAAATGGGTGTATAGGGATACCACCAAGACCTAAGGAGCCCAAGCCAACCTCACCTGCAAAGTGGTGCACCTGCTGATCAACGAAAGAGGCTCTGGCGAACATAACAGTGTCCGGTAAACGGCAACAGACTCGCCACCAACCAACTATTTAGTTGGTTAAGTGTGGGCGTATAATATCCCTCTGGCTACCCCTTCGGGAAATAGGTTTAAATGTATGTACAAGTCTATAAATAAATAAGCGTACTGGAAAATTGTGAGTCGAGAATGCGAGAAAACTAATTTAATACCTCACAGGTCCTCCTATTTCCTTGGGAGCCGACGTAAAAGTGGAGGGAGTCTGATCAGATTACGGAGTTCCCAAGGAGCCTGTAATGGCCACTACGGCAATATCTCTAAGATGATTTATTGCTTTGACATAAAATTGTCTTTGTGACGGATTTTGTTAGTATGTAGTGTGAAGTATATTTGCCAGTTGTAAATGAATACTGAAGTGAAGCAGCTTTTACAAAGGTTAGTTCTTCTGTACCTTCGTTCTGGAAAGGGAAGTTTGTTTTGCATTAAGAAACTAACGCTTTTGTGCTTGGTAGGCCCAATATTGTTTTTACCGTCAATCAACCAACACTATGCCTTCATTAATACATGTATGTTTTAATATAGGCAATGTGTGTGACCAGCATGATAAACTGCTCTTAGCAGCACATCAATTTCGCTCTAATCTCCACAGCATTCATTTTATTGAATAAGGTTAAAAATATTTACAGAAAAAGCAGTATATATTCACAGAAAAAAAAGCAGTTTTCTTTTTAACATATCACTTTGATAGAGCGCGAGTGAGCTGTGTTAATTGTGCGATGGCACGGCAGTAAACGGTGTTCCGGTCGACCGCGTCCCAGGTTCGATGCCCAGCGGGGTAGCGAGACGTTTCAGTGTTTATCGAGAAATACCTCCCTTTCCGAACGAATGTCTCAGAAAAATGGCCGGCCATCTCGTGTACGATATATTTTTAAGGCTTTTTGTGTATCGGAAAACGAATTCTTCTGAAATTCTTTTATAGAGAAATCTTTTTTTTGGCGTATTTGTAGCGTTATTTATAATTTTATAAAATTTGAAGCGCTCGTAGCTCTGCGGTGCTCGGTGGTCGTAAACGATCGCCGAAGTACAGCAGAGTTTACAGAGGTCAGTCCTTGGATGGGTGACCGTTTGTGTGGCATTTGATATCGAGTGCTTCCGTGCTTCGGAAGGCACGTTAAGCCGTTGGTCCCGGTTATCACTAAATGTGGTAGTCGTAAAGCCATGTTAGAGGCCTAATTGGGCGGCTTGATAAATTCTAACAGCAGGACGCCACACACCTGCCTTTGCCAATCCGCACTGGGTCAGCGTGGTGGAGTATGACCCAATACCCTCACACCTTGATATGTGAGAGGAGGCTCTTGCTCAGTAGTGGGACGTTAATGGGCTGTGATGATGATGATGATGATTTATAAAACAGTGCTTATAAAAATGTGTTACTTATTGGATGTAGTGTAAAGTGTTGATACAAGAGAGAGGTTAGATAGATAGATAAATATAACGTTTATTCCACTAAATGAACACATACAAAATAATAACATAAACAAAAATAAAACAAAACAATTAAAAAAAAAAGAGAAATAAAAACTTCTTATAAATAAATAACACACACAGAGGACACACTTATCCTAATGCAGTATTGCCCCATTACTAGACAAGGGGCTCCTTTTACTAATCAAGGTAAAAACTCCACCACACGGACCCGACTTGTCTTTCTGGTTACCACATACACATAAGAATAGTGACCAACGGTTAAAAAGCTTTTCCATGGGAACTTAGTCTAGTCAGGCGTCTGGCACCCCGCCTGCGACCAACGTGCCCCGGACCAAAACCGGGAGGACCTCCTCAGAGAGGCGCAGTGGACGCGCCCCTCCTACCTCCTTGTGTGACCATAGCGTGTGTAGCCGACTTCTTGAGGGTCCATGGTTAGACAGCAGGGGCCCCCTGCCCCCACTGCCTAAGACCCTCTAGGCGCTGCTTGACGGGCCCTCCTATCTCGCCCGCTGCGCTCTCCACAGGTCCAACTTAGTTTCCCTCCCGGTAGTCAGTACTAAGGGCACTCAGAGTCGCCAATCTCTGGGTATTACCTTTTCCCTAGCGCCCTCTGCGCCTTACCGGGAGGTAACTACTTCACCCCCCCCACCATGACAAGGTGGAGACCAGTCGGGGGGGGGGGGGGATGGGAACTTAGTCAGTTCCAACTTATGTAACCAAATTAATATTGCTATTCCTCCTCGTGTCCCTTGACACCCTACGAATAAAACTTTGATGTACCTTATTGTAGGACTAACCTAGGTAGGGGTGCTCCACTACAACGGTGCATGCATACTTACAATACTGTTCACACTAGCAGCATCGAAATTTTCCATGATTCTGACCGCATTTTTAAGAAAAAGTGTATGAAATTATTTATTAAGTATTCTTGGTAAGTATTAATGTAAATGTATGTTACTAATATTGTATTTTCTATTTTTTAAATATTTATTTTGGAATATGTTCTATAGTGTTTGTTAAGCTGCGTGGAGACCGAATCCAGAAATTCCGTAACGAAAATCCTAACACCCCCAATTCCGACAGTGGTGATACTTTTTAGTTTTTCCATCTATCGATAAATAGCAGAACCTTTAATGACTTTTTGAAATATCACGCTTGCCTCTTTAGTTCAGCAACCCGCCCTTAAGTGGCATTGGTTGTATCGGGTGGCTAAAAGTTGTTTTATTATCGGTAACCTAACTTGAATTAATATCAAAGATAAATAATTATAATTGCATAAGTTGATAAAAAATGCTATGAATAGCTTTACCGTTGAAGCTTCCGAGTGCCGTACGCCTTTTTTTAAATTACATTTGTTACTCACTGTCGACATAAATTTTATAATGTTGTATGTACCTGTAGAGGCATATCTTTCAACTTTTCGTTGTGTGTGTTATTAATTAACAATGGAAAATTATATGCTGATGGTGTATCTTTTTTCAATAAATAAATAAAAGCAATGAAGCGTATTAAAGCGATGAATCCATGAACTGACCTACAACCTTATGTCGTGGAGCTATGAGCGCTTTTATTTGAAGTTATCATACTCTTCCACTTGGTTTTTCCCTCCATACACTTGGTTGTAGTCATCGACTATCGCTACCCCCTTCTCGGTGTCGTTAATATAACAATGGTAGGTAGTTTTTTTGATGTAAAAACATCGCGCTATAGTGTGCGCAATCAGTATAAACACAATATATGCATTCCTCATGTAAAAAATTACTTATACTATAAGAGTGCTTTTTACAACAGTATAAAAGTATTCAATAAATTGCCCTTGGAAATTAAAGAATTAAATCCTGGCTAGAATTTAATACTTTTTTACGAATAATATTAAGTAACTAGTTGTAAGTTGTATAAATTGCACGCCCGCAACGGGTACACTGTTGTTACTAATGTAATGCATGAACACCAGCAGAATGTACACAGTCTTAGCAATAAATATCTATTCTATTCTATTCTAGTCTTCTTGTTCTTCTTCGTGCAGACATTATTCGCAATCAGACGTCTAATGCGTCAATTTTGTGTCAGAGGCTGTATTACTCCAGCCATTCCAGGACCTCCAGGAATTCTGGAAGGCTGCCTGGTGTATTCGGGTACTCGGCAATCGGCCACCACCCTGCATTCAAGAAGAACGTTTGCGGCTGTCTTGTCTGTCCTCATGCAAGCTGCTAGAGGACTGTGATGTAGGCAGCCATTTTTGCAGCTCTTCACTGGCAGAATACTGCAGCGCCCCTAAGAAGCGTTACAAAACGGCCTGAATAATTTCATACAACTTTAATACATGGGTGTACAGGGATCCTACCAAGACCTAAGGAGCCGAAGCCAACCTCACCTGCAAGTGGTGCAACTGCCGATCAACGGACGAGGCTCTGGCGAACATAACAGTGCTCGGTAAGCGGCACTAGGCTCGCCACCTATTACGTGGGACCAATTATATAATTGTCGAGGTGTGGGCGTATAATATGCCTCTGCCTACCCTTTCGGGGAAACAGGCGTGAATGTATGTGATGTGATGTGTGAACTTTAATACGAGTGACTTGCAATAAATGTCTTGCTTTGATTTATATAGATACATTATTGTTTTACACTTACAGCAATTATTTAGTTCCAAAATAATTATCATTAAGAACTTGTGCCATGAATACTATAGATAAACGTACATAAATTATACATTTTTGTAAATACATACTTTATATACATAGGAACCAAGCCTAGAATGAATATATATGTTTATGCGCACAAACATTTGTCCTGTGTTGGGAATCGAACCCACGATCAAGGAGCAAAGGGCAGATATACGCTATATCGGGCGTCATAAATGCTATCGTTTGCCACAAAACAATTCGCAGCTCGTAAAATTTACAACGTTAGTACTAACTTTGCAGTACGTGAGGTGCACAATATACAACGAACATAATCTTAACTAAAAACCCGAGGGAGCGCTCGGGAGTGCCGTCGCCGTCGTCTACCAATAAAATAAATTAGCACGAATTGTTTCATAAATTGTAAGAGCTATGAAGAGCTGGCGACTCCACTCAGTGCATAAAACAAACTACCCTGCAGCTGGGGAGAAATTACCCGATCGGGGTAAACGTGGGGTAAGCGTTGGCAACTTCTTTTAAGGCGATTCGGGGTGAAATCTCGGAAGAACTTAATTAAATTAATATTATTTATTAGTAACCGGGCCCGTAACAGCGCAGCCCCAATGAAATGAAATATATGTGGTTGTTATATTATATAATAGAAAATCTATTTTGCCAAACGCAAGGAGTTTGTATGTCAATATGAAATAAGAAGAATTAATAGTCATTGTAACAATCATACTAAAATAAAATTTATGTCAAAATAACGAATAATATCAAATCATATAATATCAATTCTGGTATTAAAATATTTTGCGACTGAATAAAAATATTTAATTTTTAGCCATAATTTTTTTTCTTTTTATTAATGGCTTCGTGCGTTTAGCATATTTAGCCAGTGTCAAGTAAGAGATATATAAATCATTCATATATAACATATAAATCATAGTAAATTAGAATAAGTGGTGATACAGATGATAAATGGTAAATGAGATCCCCTCCCCCTAAACCCCTTGAGTCCTCTCAAGGAGTCCGTTTCTGTTAGTCGCTTCTCACGCCACCAGATGAGGTCGGTGGTACTATCATGGCTAGCACGACACGGCACCAATTAACTTTTTGTCTGTCTGATTATCGTAGCCAATCTGCAGCAGCAAATCTAAGGTTGCCTGGAAGAAATTGCTGTTAGCAATAAGGGCGCCCATTGTACCATAAATGTGATTTTATTACTTTTTTATATTTAGTGTACAATAAAGTGTTCATTCAAAGGTTTTTTAATAAAAGATAGCTTTGTTATAATACCCCATTTTATGTCCAAAAACGCGAAAGAAGCACAGGAAGGAAGTAGAAGGTAATTTATCAAATACTTTTACTAATTGTCCAGGCGACTCACTCGCCTTAACTCCACATTCCCAAACGGTGCAAATGAGAAAATCGAATCGTGAGTATATTATCCTGCCGTTCGCAATTTTTTTTCCGAGAACCATTTAAATTTAATGAAGCTTCAGATGTTTTTGTGAAACATTCGTAATTTACACGGCAATCATAATATTGAATTTGCTGGGCGTAACGCTCTGAATTTCATTATAAAATGGCGTATTATATAACTTTCATTATAAAACCTTTATAAATGAACTTAATTCGGGTGTCTGTTTGCAATATTAAATTGGATTGAAACATACATAAAAACATAATACCACGCCTGTTTTCTCGAAGGGATAGGCAGAGGCATATTATACTCTTACATTTCGCCAGTTATATTCTTGGTCCCGCGTAATAGGTGGCGAGCCTATTGCCTATCGCCAGAGCCTCGTCAGAAGGTCGGCAGGTGCACTACTTGCAGACCACCTTCTCCACTTCCTCATCACCTTTTACGTAGGACTCACAAAATAATGGGCGTCAAAATTTTTTTTAAGCTTTATTACGAAGATTCATCGTTGGTTTGATTCTCCTTGCTGTCATATTTTAGTATGATATGTTTATAATTTTATGTAGTTTCTTTCTTTCTTTTAAATAATGGCTTCGTGCGTCTAGCACATTTAGCCAGTGTCAAGTAAGTGATATATTAATTATATATAATTTATAGTAAATGAGAATGAGTGGTGATAAAGATGATAATTCGAAGATGAAATACCCTCCCCTAAACCCCTAGAGTCCTCAGTAAAGATGTGGGACTATACTGAGATCTCACATGGACTCCTTGAGAGAAAATTTGAAAAGTGATGTTTCACTGTTTTGTTTGATTTACCAACACTCATGTATGTTCACAAACACTTAACGGTTAATAATCCACCGTTATTACACATTAATGTTAGAAATATCACAAATTTTAGAAAATGAAACAAAACTGCAGACATGTCGCTTCACTTTCCCGCCAAGAAGTCTTTTATGTAGTTTATGATAAGTGTAGTTTATTTTTTTATGTATGTTTATTAACTACCGCACCGCCTTTAAAGTTTTCTGTTAACCCTAAGGTTAACTGGCAGGAAATGCGTTATGGCATTAAGTTCGCAATTAAGTCGCAATACTTTTAAGTGTGCAATAAAGATTACATATTACAAATAAATAATAATAAAAAAAAATGTATAGACGTTATTTATTTACAACAAACAAAGGAAAAAAAATGGGTCATCATCATCATCACAGCCCATTAACGTCCCACTACTGAGCACGAGCCTCCTCTCACATATCAAGGTGTGAGGGTATTGGGTCATACTCCACCACGCTGACCCAGTGCGGATTGGCGGAGGCAGGTGTGTGGCGTCCTGCTGTTAGAATTTTTCAAGCCGCCCATTAGGCCTCTAACATGGCTTAACGACTACCACATTTAGTGATAACCGGGACCAACGGCTTAACGTGCCTTCCGAAGCACGGAAGCGCTCGATATCAAATGCCACACAGACGGTCACCCATCCAAGGACTGACCTCTGTAAACTCTGCTGTACTTCGGTGATCGTTTCCGACCACCGAGCACCGCAGAGCTAAAAATGGGTAAAAAGCAATTAATAAAGCCAAAGTGTTTGTGAGAAAAAACAGACTGCCTTTTTCCACGGGCGGCGGAATAATGAGTGGATTGCACTTTATGTCAATAGCTCCTGAGGCAAGTGGTTTATTTAATTAAAGACTATATGGCTGATAAAAATGCTTGGGATTAAACCGCCGTTTCATACAGGCTATTCTAATATGAATGACTTAAAGCATGAATAATGTTATATTATGTTGCATTGTATAGCGTCACAGACAAATGAAGATTGTTACTAACCAATCGATAATTTAAAAGAGCATAGCCTGTGAGTTTCTTGCCAGTTCTTCTTACAGAGCGGTGGCTCGGAACTGGCACTTAGATTCGCTTGCACTTAAATGTTTTTTGTTTTTTTAAATTATTTGGTTGCAAGTGAATCTAAGCTTCGTGATTTTAGTATAGTTATATTTTATTTGTTTTTGTTATTTTTTTATAATTTTGACGTTTTCAAGTACTATGTAATAGTTTATGAAATAAAGTATTTTTGACTTTGACTTTGACTACTTGATGTCGAGGGCAGTACGTATTTATGTCTATTTTCCAATCCCATAACAAACCCTATGTGCTGCGTTGTTTATTATTAATTTATGTAAAATTTATCGCACAAATTAAAATTAAAATGTACAAAAGACGAACTAAATGCTGCAAGGCATTCTCTACCAGTTAACCTTTGGGTTAGCAGAAAAGTATGAGGCAGTACGAATAAGAAAACATATAAACTTACATAGAATTAAATATGTGTTATTAATAAACTACATACACCTATACACAAAATTAATGGTAATTATGATATGTAGACTCAATCAGATGATAACTCCTTAAGAAAGTATTTTTAAACAACGCTTTAAAAGTAGGTTTGCTTTCTGCCAACGTAATATTAATAGGGAGGGAGTTCCAAAATTGAATAGCTTTTGTGCAGAAAGAGTTCGCCATAAAACCTGAACTGTGTTGTGGAGTGGCAAGGAGAAAGTTGTCACACGAGCGAAGCTGCCTAGAATGAGTAGAAGAAAGAGTTCTTAATTTGGAGCGTAAATATTCAGGTGACTCAGGATTGCGTAAAATGGAAAAAGGGTAGTTAGGCCTTACTTGGCGACGTTGCTAACTTGGTTAATGGGTCGTATTTCTGGTATGGGTTACCAGATGGGATTTCAGACTGAAGATACATACTAATACGCCTATTTCTCCAAGAGGAAGGCAAAGGCATACTACATGCCCACACATCACCAAAAATAATATGGTCGCACGTAATTAGTGGCGAGGCTATGGCCGCTTACCGGGAACCTTTATATTTGCCAGTCTCATCTGTTGATCAGCAGCGCTTATTCCATTTATCCACCCTAAAACAGCCACCCTAAGGCCGATACTCGGAAACACCCATAAAGGGGTGGACAATCGTAATTCATATAATATGTTTGTTCCTATTTTCTTCCCTGTCTTAGTACAGCCATTTTTAGAAATATACACAAACCCGGTCGAAAAAACTTCGTGAACATTTAAATATCATCATCATATCAGCCCATTAACGTCCTACTACTGAGCACGAGCCTCCTCTCACATACCAAGGTGCGAGTGTATTGGGTCATACTCCACCACGCGGACCCAGTGGGGATTGGCGGAGGCAGGTGTATGGCGTCCTGCTTTTAGAATTTATCAAGCCGCCCATTAGGCCTCTAACATGGCTTAACGACTACCACATTTAGTGATAACCGGGACCAACGGCTTAACGTGCCTTCCGAAGCACGGAAGCGCTCGATATCAAATGCCACACAAACGGTCACCAATCCATGGACTGACCTCTGTAAACTCTGCTATACTTCAGTGATCGTTTCCGACCACCGAGCTCCGCAGAGCTACGAGCGCTTATTTTACTTACGAACATTTAAATATTTATAAGAAAACAGATATACATACTTACCTTCTTATTTCAGCAAAAATAGTTTTGTTTTACTCATCTTTCTTTTACATTTAGTTAACTTTTTGGAATGCGTGCAGAAAAACGCACAATTTTTCGCTAATACGTCTACTTCAGCACAAACATTTAAAAAACGATTGAAAATATACATAAAAAGGGACGAATTTATCCAGGATACGCAACTACGTCTTCTCAATAATGAAATAAGTGTTGGTCCTTTCCTGGACATATTGCAAAATTTATAAAATACTACCTGCCCCGCCCTTTATAGTGCCATATAGGTTTATTATTATTTTAAGATTATTTTATGTTATTCGTTTAACAATAAATTTTTAATTAAAAAATCCCACCAAGATGTTTTTTTTCAAACTGTACTTGGGGTAAAAAATCGGAAGAAACATTTTATATCCATCAAACATCTACCCCATTCAGGGTTATGGTTATCCACCTCGTTATGGATACTAATCCATAACACAAGTTCTTAGTGATACTTATCTTGGAACTAAATAATTGGTGTAAATGTTGTAAAATGTTTATATTTACTTATATAATACACAGATTTCAATGTTCTATTTGACAAAATTGGCAGTATCTCTGATTGCGTACATCGCGGTATGAAATGGATTTTCTCGGCAGAATTCGGCGTCGGCACATCGGCAATGTAAACACTTCTACCCCTCAATTGGTTAGACAGGGTTGGCAGTGGCAGGTGGGGTTGTTTGGCTAAGGACCTTGTCCAACTTTGTAGCTATTTACGCAATATTGATTTGATTATAAATATGTAAAATTATTTATATGAAACGGCTGATTTTAACTCAGTTGGAACTTAACATTTGATTATTAAATTATTAATTCAACATCGAGGGGGGGGGGTTAAGGTAACGAACCGGCAAAGGTAGTAGAAGACTCTCATCTCAACCGATGGACTGGTGATCTAGTCAAATGCGGCGGGAAGCCGGTGGCTGCAGGCTCTTTGTTTAGAAGATGACTTTATATGGCTTAGATAATGATGATAAAAATGAGCAGACGATGATGAAGCGCTCGTAGCTCTGCGGTATTAGGTGGTCGGAAACGATCATTGAAGTACAGCAGAATTTAAAGAGGTCAGTCCTTGGATGGGTGACCGTTTGTGTGGCATTTGATATCGAGCGCTTCCGTGCTTCGGAAGGCACGTTAAGCCGTTGGTCCCGGTTATCACAAAGAGGTTAGAGGCCTAATTGGGCGGCTTGATAAATTCTAACAGCAGGACGCCATACACCTGCCTCCGCCAATCCGCACTGGGTCAGCGTGGGGGAGTATGACCCAATACCCTCACACCTTGATTAATGGATAGAACATAGAGCGGAAGGGACAGAAAGGACAGTTTTAAGGGCGTAAAGTCTTTCACTACTTCCTATAGGGCTCCTACCAAGATCAACGGACAAGGCTCTGGCGAACATAAACGTTCCCGGTAAGCGGCAATAGGCTCGCCACCTATTACGTAAGACCAATAATACATTTGGCGAAATGTGGGCTCATAACATGCCTCTGCCTACCCCTTTGGGGCAAGAGGCGTGGTATCTATGTAATTTCTTTTACGCGTAATTCTCGGTTTAAACTCCAGCCCGGTTTTGATGTAATTATAATAAATAAATATGTTCTGACAATTACGACAATTACGACAATTATTTAGTTCCAAGATAAGTATCATTAAGAACTTGTGTTATGGATACTAAACAACGGATAAACATACTTAAATACTTTTTTTTTTGTAAATACATACTTAATATACATAGGAAAACACGCAGACCAGAACAAATATTCATGTTCATGCACACAAAGATTTGTCCTATGTGGGAATCGTACCCACGACCTCTGGAGTGAAGTGTAGGTATACTGACCTCCACGCCATATCGGTCGTCAATACTTTATGGGTCCAATCGATAGTATTTACTACCAGTTGTATTAGCAAAAATAAACTCGATTTAATTTGCGTAGCGAGTGAACGGATATTCAATTGAGGGGTCGAAGTATTTGATCAGATCCTAAGCTAAGATAAAGCCACTTACTTATATAAAACCTTTGTATCGACCCTGGCGATAGACCGGGACCACCAGGTCGTTTATTCAATCAGGGAGTAATAATTAGATTTTAATAAAATATGAAGACAGGGGGTGGCCATTTTGATTTAAAAATTAATGTTTTGTAAGTAGGCGTGATTGATTAGTGCGATAATTTTAGATATAAAAGTACCCTAAGCCGACGGGCGTGTATGAGAAGGTTAATGAGTGTAAATGAAGCTAAAAGTGTGTGCCAAGATCGTAGCAAGTGGAAGGATGTCAGATCTGCCAGCTATTATCCACTCTATTCATCAATTTTACTTCTATTTCTTGATTATGGTACCGCTCATATATTTTTTATTGACCAAATTTATAATGGGCTAAGTGTGGGCGTATAATATGCCTCTGCCTATCCCTTCAGGGAAACAGGCGTGAATGTATGTATGTATATATTAGGGGTCATCCATAAATTATGTCACACAAATTCCGTAATGTTGTGACTCCCCTCCGTCCTTGTCACAGCTGGTCACACTTGTGGAACTCCCTCCTCCTTAGTGTGATGTCACATATTTTGCAATTGTACAGCAATAAATAATTACATCTAAACAGCAGTTCCAAAATTTTCATGGGACCTGGATTTTGAAATGTGACTTCACGATTCAGGATCTCTCCCATCCCCTTGTTACACCATGTCACACTTCGTCAACCCTCTCCCACCCCCTTAACGTGTGACATCATTATGGGGAAATGAAATTCGAAAATGCGAATTTTTTTCAGATTTCTTATCTTCAGTAATTTACCTTATAAAGAGAGTGGAATAAAACATTAGTTACCGGCAGCCCTAGGCGTGCGTGTGCCCACCTAATCATTGCTCACCGTTCCCTTTCCATATTGTACGCCTGAGGGATTTTTTTATAAACAGCTGCGCATGATAAAAAATCTCATTATAATGCTATAAATGGTTCAAACGTGAGCGGGTGGCATCTTTATGATCGTAATTTTGAGGAGTCTTTGGGAAAATTGTAGATAATGGTACCATTTTGTATTGGGACCAGAGAATTTGATCACTCCCTTTGTTATCCCGGGATTGTAGTGGCAATGAAAACTCAGTGAAACCTTTTTTAAACTTCAAACACTTTTATTCCATAAACTATTATATAGTACCTACTTGAAAACGTCAAAATTTATTACAAAAGTAAAAAACGATCAAAATATAATCTGGGGGCACGGCAGTGGCCCCGCCAAGTCTCGGGCAAAACGGGCACGGCCGTATCATCTTTTCTCGAAGCGATCCGCGGCTGTTTCCCCCCCCCAATATCTTCGACGTGGACAAAGCTAGGAGTTTAGGTTTTCGGTGAATAATACTAGGAATTAGAATAAGCTTAAGTAGGAAATTACATGCCAATTGAATTAATAGTTTAGGAGTTACGGTCGATCAAAGTTACACCATTTTGTCACTCACCAATCATCAAAAATCTAAGGTACTTCTAGCAGACTTAAAAACTTAAAATTTTGCACCAAGATAGGTCATTAGCCACATATAAAGGAAAAATTATAAAAACATTGAAAAATAATATACCATAGAAAACAATTTAATAGTTGCGGTTTGGTAAGAACATTATGTATGGATTTTGACTGCATTGCTAACTTTGTCCGTTGTTTAAGTATTCAATTGGATGAATACATACATATAATAGATAAGAATAATATAAATGTAATTTCTCATTGCCAAGTCACTATGATTATAATACAAAGAAAACTATTGATATAATTACTCACACACATGCACACATATTTAATTTTCTAAAGGAAAAGTAGTTACCCCAATTGTATTGGAATATATAATAAGTTGCCTTTTACTTTAATTGACCTTAGGTTATCAGAATTTAAAAGTAAGTTGTTTCGCTGGCTCAAACTGAAGTGCTTTTATTCAGTCCAGTAATATTTAGACATTAATATAAAAAAAAAGTTATGTAACACTTCTAAGGATTTTATATGATATTTTAATGTGACCATAATTTTCAACATTTTTTTTTTATAACGAACGTATTTGAACATCTATTTAATAGTTCTGGATGCACTGGTGCCATAAGGTACGCCAGCGATTTGACGCGCGCACAGCATTTTTTATCATATCCCAGCATTATCCTGGTTGCCCTAGACTTAAGCTTAGGGCTCAGGGTCTGCTCACAGGTTCAACCAGATTTGACTGAATTCCAGTTATAACGTGGAGCGACCGCCGTCTGACCTCCACAACCCAGAGGGAAACATCATTCTATGGTTAAACCAGCTGTCAGTCTGTTAGAAGTCACTGACGTCCTAATAACGACTGCCATAGATGTTCATGACAGCAGTGACCAACGGCTTAACGTGCTTTCCGCAGCACACAGCACTTCTATTGTTATATTATTAAGCTTTCTGTCTAATTTACTTAGGTGTTTAAATAATAAATACATTAAACAAATATAACTATCCGTTGTCATTAAATTAATAATAAGTTTGAGGAATAAGCTATAATAAAAAGATGTATTTTGTGGAGTCATTATATACCAAATATCTAATTTAATTAGCAATAAAATAAACATGTACATATTTAAGATAACTAGTGAAATTCAATGATAATTAAAATTTTATTGGCAACAAAAACGATCTTATAATAATAGTAGTTTCTTAAAAACCACCAAGAGAAGTCGCTACTTGTACTTAAAATCGCGCAATCGTTTTCTCTTTTATTTTATTATAAGACAGTGACGTATTTGTTTACAGGTGTGTTCTATCAAGGTGTGTGTTAATTAATAAAGTGAAGTAAAATAAAACCCGACCTTAGTGAAAATATATACTTTCTAAGGGTAAACCCTTATGAGGCAGTCTTTTAAGCGCCGTTACTAGCAGATCATAAATGATCAACGAATCGAAACAGAGGTCACGGAGGCTGCACACTAGATAGTCCTTGGATGTGTGACCGTGTATAAGGCGCTAATATCAAGTGCTGCCGTGCTATGGAAGGTTCGCTGAGCCGTTGGTTCGTTAACACAAGTTGGAGCCACTATTGGGCGCCAGCGTGGTGTTGCTGATGCCACATCCAAAACCCTCTTTGGCCAAAAGGCAGTGTGTAAATGCATTTTGTTACCGACGTAAAACAACAACAAAAGAGGTCCACTACGCTTGCCCATTAACGGTCTTCACTCGTAAACTTAACAAGCAACATTAATATAACTCTTTGTAAATCTAAAAACATAAAAAATATCGCCTGCATTTGAACTCCGCAGTCCACAATGTAACAGGAACAAAACAAGGCATGTCAGAACTCGGAATCAATGCACCATTTTGCGTTCGTACCGGGGAATTGTTCCGCCTTTTTACAGGGCCTGGCGGCGATGCGGAAAATTCGACGCAACATTAAAAAAAAGTCGAGAATTTCAGCTTGCACCGTGCACCGGGCGGTCTTTTCAGTTGCTAAGTTAATAGCTTTTTTGTAAGGTGTTCGAGAAGTTTCTGGGAGCTGTAGAATGTTTACTGTAATATATATCGCCTAGCTAGGTGTTCAAAGTTTTAAGTTCAGCGTAATTTTGGAAGCGACAATGTTGCGCTTTAAGTTGTGCTTCGTAAGTTAATATAATTAATTATATTTTTAAACTTATGTGTAAAAAATGTTTGATTTCTGTTCTTTGTTTATATGTATTTTTGTCTAATACAAATTTTATTTCATTTTTCATTGTCCTAAACTTTTAACTTTACATACTTATTGTTTTAAATAAACTATTATATAGCACTTGAAAACGTCAAAATTTTATAGAAAAATCAATCAATAATTGATTCATAAATGAATAATTGATTGTTAGTCAGTGTTTTTTTATTTAAATATTAATTTAAATTTTATATAAAGTTTACCATTGTAGTTAGTATAAGTTCTAAAGTTAATTGTGGTTGCCTGTAACATGATTTATGTATCTGTGTTTGTATATTTTTCGTAGGTAGGTAGGTATCTCTTGTTGGAGATTCATAAATAAATAAATACATAAAGAATATATTAGGTCGGGGAAAAAGTCTTTTCGCATAACGTAGGTATAAACTTATTATATAATTTTTTTGACTGTACTATTTGTGTCTGGCTGGTTTTGGTAACATTAAAAAGGTTCCATTATAAAGAAAAGAAAAAAATTAAAAAAAAGTTGTTTCCCGCTATTTTTCATTTGTTTTTCTCTCCGTAAAAATGAGTGAATCTAATGAAGAAATTCGATACATTTTAAAATTTTATTATAAAAAAGGCAAAAATGCAACTCAAGCAGTGAAAAAAATTTGTGATGTTTATGGACCTGATGCAGTGTCAGTAAGAGTAGCACAAATTTGGTTCAAACGTTTTCAGTCCGGAAATTTTGATGTTAAAGATGCACCTCGCTCTGGTCGCCCTGTTACGAATAAAATGGACGCCATTTTTGAAAGAGTGGAGCAAGATCGGCATATTAGTAGTTACGATGTAGCTGAAGAACTGGGAATTGACCACAAAACAGTTTTGACCCATTTGAAGAAAGCTGGTTATACAAAAAAGCTCGATATTTGGGTGCCACACGAGCTCACTCAAAGAAACTTAATGAACCGTGTACTCATTTGCGATTCATTATTGAGACGTAATGAAACCGAGCCGTTTTTGAAGAGATTGATAACTGGCGATGAAAAGTGGATCACGTACGACAAGAACGTGCGAAAAAGGTCGTGGTCGAAAGTTGGCCAGGCTTCACAGACTGTGGCCAAACCTGGCCTAACACGAAATAAGGTGATGCTGTGTGTATGGTGGGATTGGAAGGGCATTGTTTATTATGAGCTTTTACCGCCCGGCAAAACCATCGATTCTGATCTTTACTGCCAGCAACTGATGAGATTAAAGGAAGCAGTCGAGAGAAAACGGCCGGAATTGATCAACAGGAAGGGTGTGGTCTTTCATCACGATAACGCTAGACCACACACATCTTTAGCCACTCAGCAAAAATTAAGAGAGTTCGACTGGGAGGTCCTAGTGCATCCACCATATAGCCTTGACCTTGCGCCTTCAGATTTTCACCTGTTTCGGTCTCTGCAGAATTCTTTAGGTTCTGTAAGGTTGACCTCAAGAGAGGACTGCCAAAACTATTTGTCCCGTTTTTTTGATCAGAAGTCCCAAAGTTTCTACAGTAACGGGATAATGTCTCTGCCCACAAAATGGCAGAAAGTTATTCAACAAAACGGTACATATATATTGTAAATAAATGTAAATAAACTTTGAAAAAAATGTCTTGACTTTTCATACAAAAATACGAAAAGACTTTTTCCCCAACCTATTATATTAATATGGAGTATGTTTGTTTGAATATGTAAATATGTATACAAAAATATCCACAAGCAAGGACGGAACTATCAGTACCTTATTATCCATGTTATTATTTAGAACTTTATCATCTACTGCATCTTATGCGAAGAACAGCTATGTTATGTCTATTAAAGTCTACAATAGGCTCGACAATAACCTTAAGCTGATGCCATTGAATAAATTCAAAGTACATTTAAAAAAATGGCTTGTTGATAAATGTTATTATTCACTGAGTGAATATTTTGAACAGTAAATTTATGTTTGTTTTATTAGAATCCTCTAATTATATTTTTGCATACCAGTTACTGGCGAAATATGCGGACTGTATTAAATTTTAAGACCACTCTTGTACCATATTTTATGTGAAATAAAAAGTCTTTGTCTTTGTCATGAACAATAATTTTATAAGCATTTTTCAAAGTCAATGTCTTCATAGAAAGTTTTTTTATTTTGTGTTTGAGTATGGAGACCAACTACACTTCCAAGGTCAGATCTTCCAGGGGATCAATTATACTTACAGCGGCCGACCAAAGTCCGAATCCTAATTCAGTCTGAAAGACTAGGAAAAACATGTCCAATTAAAGTGCTGTGTTCTATTAATTTGGGTGATGAAAGAGACCAGAAGAGAGCGTGTATATGGATCCTACCAAAATCTGAGGAGTCCAAGTCAACTTCACCTACCGAACAACACACAAGGCTCTGGCGAACATAAAAGTTTCCGGTAAGCGGCAATAGGTTCGCCACTTATTACGTGGGACCAATAAAGCAATTGGAGAAATGTGGGCATAATATATGTATAAGATAAGATCCAAGATAAGCATCATTAAGAACTTGTCCTTGAACTACATAGGAAACACCCAGACCAGAACAAATATTCGGGTGCGCCCTATTTGGTAGAAACTTGATACTCCGAAACCTATTTGGGATAACTGACTTCGCAGAAACTTCTTTAGTCGATCATTTATTAGGCATAAAAAATATTTGACATAAATATTTTTAGGCATAATGTGCTTATGACCGAATTTAGAATGGCATACATTTAAGATAGTAGAATTTTTATTGGCATAATTACCTTTGGCATAGTTAAAATTTTGTATAATTTCATTTAGCATAACGTTCATTTAGAGTACAGATTATTTGGCATAATTTGACTAGGCATACTATGAAGATCATAGAATTTCAATTAGAATAATATAGATTGGGTTACTTTCTTCTTTAAAAATGCGTAGGTTAGGTTAGGTTAGAACTGTGACCTCTTATGCACGAGCCGAGCGAGCGAAGCGAGCGTGCCGCGGCAGCGGCCGGCGAGTGTCAGAAACGAACATGCTCTCATGGGCAAGCCATATTTAATATACTTTAACTTGTTTTGATCAACACAATAACACAATATCGATATGACAACTAAGGGTACCCGACAACTAATAATGATTCATGTGATTACTACCTCCAACAAATAGCAATAGTAAAAATGATAACGCCTGATTAAAAAGGGTTGCAATAATCATAAAAGATGATTCTTGCTGTAAGCATTATGTGAAATGATGGTTCTACTTTTAAATAGTTATGGATAAGAAATATATGCCAAAAGGTGAATCTGGTTTTGAACTTTCTGCGATGTGATGATTATACATTGTGATTATTATGGATACCAAAATTATGCGTACAGATGATTCTGACATACAAAATTATGGGTTTCAATGTATGCTAAATGAGTTTATGCCAAATGATATTCTGCGAAAAGAGGTTTATGCTATTAGTTGTTATGCAATATAAAATTATTACTTAAAAAGTTCTACCATAATTAATAGGTGTACCCCAAATATTCATGTTTCATTCACAAAAAATTGTCCTGTGTGGGAATCGAACCTACGACCTCAAGAGCGGAGTGCAGGTGACCTACACGCCATTTCAGTCGTCAAGAAAATGGTGGTTCATCGCAGCTATCGATATAAATATGGAGATTGATAACAAGGCGACATTAAATGTGGATCAAAGTATTATTTATGTAATATACAATAATATAAGATATGCGCAGGAAGCAGCCCCCTAACCCGGGGGGGTAACCTCGACTCGCGCGACCTACATAGCAGTTTAATGAGCGCCTCCATAAATCTGGATTTTCATTTAAAGTTCCTCCGTATCTATGATGCCGCAGTTCTTTATAACTTACATCCTCCTGGTCGAATTACATAGTATCACGCCTGTTTCCCCGAAGGGGTAGGCAGAGGCATATGATACTCCCACACTTCGCTAAATACATTGTAGGTCTCACGTAATAGGTGGCGAGCCCATTGACACGTACCGGGAAATTGTATTTTCGCCAGAGCCTCGTCCGTTAATAGGTGCACCACTTGCAGGTGAGGTTGGCTTGGGGGCTGCTAAGATGTTGGTAGAATCCCTACCCCACGATAGATTTTAACTGTTGCCTGAACATACGTCTACATTGAAATAGGGTATATAAATACTGTCGGCGTACTCTTATGTAGAATGTAGACTTTTTTTATAGGCAGTAAGGCGTACATGGTTTCATAGAAAATCTTCTTAACTTAATGCAGAACTCTGAATCGTACGCTAATCAGATTCTCTTCGGCAAATCGTGGGCACATTGACTCTGGTCGAGGTATATACCATGTACTATCTACCTCGTCGAAATCGTACGGAAATTCAAGCAATTAGTTACTTATGTATGATCAGTAGATTTATGACAAGCAGCAATGTTTTTGCAGCTGACAACTAACATACAGTTCACCCTCATTTGTAAATTGGACCTAACTCAGAGCATATGTTCAAAAATATAAGGTGTACGGTGGTCCGCTTGTAGTTGTAACCCGCCGCTCGCTATTCGTACAGTAAGAGGAAGGAGGGATAAAGATGCTGTACCAGGGAGCAGGGAGTACCCTGGCCACCAGCGGAGGGGAAAGGAGTGCTGTACCAGGGGGTACCTTGGCCACCAGCGGAGGGGAAAGGAGTGCTGTACCAAGGGGTATCCTGGCCACCAGCGGAGGGAAAGGAGTGCTGTACCAGGGGGTACCTTGGCCACCAGCGGAGAGGAAAGGAACTGTACCGGGGTGTCGCCTCGGCCGACAGTAGGGGCTGCAGAGAGAGGACTGAAACCCAACACGGACGGTTGAAATCTATTTATTGCAGATAATAATGTTAGGTTTATATGTGAATTGGTTTGTGCATTCTCGTCGAAGGTTACTCCTTTCCTTAGTCCTCCCTCTCTTCAGAACGCTCCGTTGCCCATTTCGGCGGATCTCAGCATTCTCGGCATGGACATCAGCCAGGACCTAAATCCAAAATGCTACATCGAGGGTGTTATTTTAACTGCCTCCCGTAAGTTGGGTATACTCAATAAGGTGAGGCGGTTTTTCACTCCCGAGCAGCGCTGTTTGTTGTACAAGACTCAAGTGCGATCGAGTGTAGAGTGTTGTTCCCATCTTCCTCGACGCACTTGACAGACTGCAATGGCGAGCGGTTCGCATTATAGGGGATGCTGAGGTAACAGCCTGCATCTGTAGAGACATTGCATCATTCAGTGTCTTTTATCGGAACTACTACGGCGAGTGTTCTGAGGAGCTTTTCGATCTCATCCCGCCCTCTCCTTTCCTCTCCCGAACAACACGTGCTGGTCTTCGAAACCATCCTCATACTGTGCAGAATATCAGCACTCGAACCAAGAAATTTGGGAGGTCGTTTCTGTGCAAGACCACTAAGCTCTGGAATTCGCTGCCGGCTCATGTGTTTCCTGTTTCCTTTGATCCCGGGTCTTTTAAGCGGGGCGTGAAACGGCATTTTAGCAGGCCGTCATGAGTGGATGCGCTTTGAGGCGTGCTTATTTCACGTTATAAAGCGCTTTCATTTTCTTTTATTGGACTGCATTGACTGCTTATCATCAGGCAGGATGTAGTCATTATGACGTGTCAAATTAAAAAAAAAAAAAGAATTACACGTTATGTACACATATGAAGATATAAAAAAGTGCAACGTCTGTGTAAAGTGTCGACGCTGCACGTGGATGTTGCAACTGGGCTAAATCGCCGGTGACCACGCTGACGCCAAGTCCAAAAATGTATATAATGTTTTTATTTATTGCTTAATTACGCATGCATTGCTTACTTTTTATAATCTCCCTGATCGAAGAACGTCATGCTTTAATTCAGCCCGTTTACTCTAATCTAAGTTTTAAATTTTTTTTATGTATATTTTAAATAGCTGGTGTTAAGTCTCACCGAAGTTGACTAATTATGAGCAGCAGGCGTGAAATTAAATCGGTTTTACGGCAAAGTTTGTGAATTAGTCGACATCATAGGGAGCTGATGCTTTTATACGGGTATTTAGTTAGTCATTAAAACCATACTGAAATTTCATACCAGTAATCTAAAGATGAGTATGGACTACAACATTTACTTGTAACAGAACAACGAGCCGCTCTGTGATATGTTCTAGTGTATCATCCTTTTACGAACTAAACGTCGAGCACGCTCGCCTCTTTGTTATAAACCAACGAGCATATTGGTGTAACATTTCGTCGAGCCACGAGTGCGGGCGATGTGCGGTTGCGGGGTGACGCGGAGGGAGGGACGAAAGACGCACGCAGTCCGCATTTACCCGTAACATAACGCCGAGCGTTCGCAGAAACGTTACATTACATGAAAATGCATGTCACTTATGCCGTAAGAAATAAAATAAAATAAATTTAATTACATAAAGTCGAGTAACATGTGGTTGTTATGTTATAAAATACATACATACGCATTTAATAACTGAAATTCAGTTAAATCTGGTTTAACCAGTTAGCAGACCCTGGGCCCTAAGCTTAAGTCTAGGGCAACTGGGATAATGTTGGGACATGACGATACTATACATTTACGCCTGTTTCCCCGAAGGGGTAGGCAGAGGCATATTATACGCTCACACTTCGCAAATTAAATAGTTGGTCCCACGTAATAGGTGGCGAGCAACAAGTGGAATTAATAGTCACTGTAATAATCTTCATGTCAAAATAACAAATATATCATATAATATCAAATTTGGTATTAAAATATTCTGCGACTGAATACAAACATATGACGACCGATATGGCGTGGAGGTTAGTATACCTGCACTTCACTCCAGAGGTCGTGGGTTCGATTCCCACACAGGATAAATCTTTGTGTGCATGAACATGAATATTTGTTCTGGTCTGGGTGTTTTTCTATGTATATTAAGTATGTATTTACAAAAAAAAAGGTATTTAAGTATGTTTATCCGTTATTTAGTATCCATAACACAAGTTCTTAATGATACTTATCTTGGAACTAAATAATTGGTGTGATTGTATGAGAACATTCATTTAGTTATTATTATTATTATTTATTTATATAATTTTTTGCCATAGATGTAGTTTTCTTTTGAATATGGGTAAAGTAAGCTCTCTCATTAAATTTGGTTACTAATTTAATATCTTAAGACTGATCGGCGCTTGGTAGAGGTGTCCTACTGTGAAGGCCACGGCTCGGTAAGCGCAGTGTACTCCCTCCAGCTAGGTGAAGCGACGATATACGCTAAACAGCAGTGGTTGGATACGAAGTGCTGGATCAGTGGCGTGCTTTTGGGAGAGGCCAGCAGTGGACAAACAAGCCGATAATGGTGAATCTTAACGTCTCATCACTGAATACGGGTCTTCTCCCACAAACCAAGGCAAGAGGAATTCAGATGACCTTTAACTTCGCCGATCCAGTGTGGATTGGACTTGATGTCGTGTTGTGTCTACGTTTAAGTTAGACTGTAATATAAATATCGTGATCATTGGTTCATTGATTGTAAACAGCACATTGCATAAAATTTACAATTTCCGACGTAGTCCATACCAAAGTTCCGTAAATTATCCAAATTAATTATATTTCATTTCCTATGGATCCACAATGCAGATCTTTGTAAAAACCCTTATTGGGAAGACTATCCTAGAGGCGGAGGCTTCCGACACCATCGAAAATGTGAAAGCCAAAATTCAAGATAAAGAGGGAATTCCTCCAGATCAGCAGCAATTGATCTTTGCAGGTAAACAGTTGGAAGATGGCCGCACTCTCTCTGACTACAACATCCAAAAGGATGTAGATTCCTTCTGGATGTTCTTCATTTAGTGCTAAGGCTTAGAGGAGGTACCATTGAGCCATCTCTCCGCATCTTGGCCATGAAGTACAACTGTGACAAGATGATTTGCCGCTAGTGCTATGCTCGTCTTTACCCTCGTGACACCAACTGCTGCAAAACCAAGTGTGGACACCAACAACCTCCGCCCCGAGAAGAAGCTGGAGGATTAGATTGCAACTTACTTTGAATTCCGATTTAATTTATATTTTACAGCAACTATCTGAATTTACCTTGTCTAAGTCGATCACAAATAAGCAGAGTTCAAAAAGACCAGTCCTGGGATAAATTATCATTTCTGTGGCACTTAATAGGGATTTTGTACTTCGAGAGGAATCTTCAAACAAATGATGCTTGCAATACCACTGACATAAAGGATTTTTCTCTGAGTCGAGTTTATTAAGTTTAAACATCTGAAGCGAGGCCTGTCGCTTCAGGGGTGGTCGATGAGACGAGATAGAGAGATATTGTTATTCATCATATAATACCTTATAAAGTCCACTGCCGAACATTAGCTGCCCCAATAGATTACTTTCTATTGGGGGTATCTGCCCATAATCACCACGCTGGGCAGGCGGGTTGGTGATCGCAGCTCAATCCAGTACGCATGATGACGCTGCTGCCCATCATCTGGTAGGATTTCTCTTCGTCTACTCTTACGACGACTCTAGCTACGAAGCGCTCGTAGCTCTGCGATGCTAGGTGGTCGGAAACGATCACCGAAGTAAAGCAGAGTTTACAGAGGTCAGTCCTTGGATGGGTGACCGTTTGTGTGGCATTTGATATCGAGCGCTTCCGTGCTTCGGAAGGCACGTTAAGCCGTTGGTCCCGGTTATCACTAAATGTGGTAGTCGTTAAGCCATGTTAGAGGCCTAATGGGCGGCTTGATAAATTCTATCAGCAGGACGCCATACACCTGCCTCCACCAATCCGCACTGGGTCAGCGTGGTGGAGTATGACCCAATACCCTCACACATCATTCTATTATTCGATCATTTAACTACCAATCATTTTACAAATAAATCACTTTTCCAAATGATCAACACATAAATTTTCATTTTACAAATAATTACTTTACATAATGATCATTTAACAACTGAGTTATTAGACAAAAGTACTATTGGTCTAAAAACGTTTTATAAATGTTTTATTTGACAAATGTTTCGTTTATTAATCAATCTTATAATAGATATGGAATGGGTCAAATTAATACACAATACTTGGAAAATCATTATTTATTAGGATATTAACAACGTTTATTATTTTAAATAATCACAAACTAAGATATGAATACATTAGTGTAAGGAATGTTTGTTTAATATGTATTTATAATTTTAAATTAACGTGATGATGATGAGTGAGGCTTAAAAACATGTTGGTTAGGTTAGGTTAGAACAGTGACCATAAAACCCCCCCCCCGACTGGTCTCCACCTTGTCGTGGTGGGGGGGCTGAGTACCTCCCGGAGGCCGGGAAAAGGTAACACCTAGAGACCGACGACTCTGGGTGCCCTTAGTACTGACTACCGGGGGAGAAACTAAGAGGGACCTTTGGAGGGCGCAGCGGGCGGGCTAGGAGGGCCCGTCAAGCAGCGCCAGGAGGGTCTTAGGCAGTGGGGGCAAGGGGCCCCTGCTGTCTAACCATAGACTCTCCGAGAAGTCGGCCACACACGCTATGGTCGCACAAGGAGGTAGGAGGGGCGCGTCCACTGCGCCTCTCTGAGGAGGTCCTCCCGGTTTTGGTCCGGGGGACGTTGGCCGCAGGCGGGGTGTCAGACGCTGCAACCCAGATACTGGCCCCCGCCTTTTTCTCAACAAGCGGCGGGCGTCGTCAGAAGATTTTTAGTGGGTATTACTGCTGGCAGTCGCGTCTGCCGGTGGTGAGTCCCACACCCCCTTTCGGTCCCCCTGTGGCCGGAAGGTAGTGCGTAAACGCATTTTGTAAACGACGGAAAACAAAAAGAAAAAAAAAAGTGACCATAAAACGCGCGAGCCGAGCGAGCGAAGCAAGCGTGCCGCGGTAGCGGGCGGCGAAGCGCCAGAAAATACTACGGTTGATTTATGTATGGCCAATATTTGTAGATTAGTATTAATATAGTAATAATGCATTTATTCTCAAATGTCAGTGCAACAAATTCATTCTCACGGCGATACGAGGGTAGCGGAATATTTTACCCAACAGACAACATCGTAATGTTAAAAAAGAAGTGCATTTATAAAATAACAATTTGTTAAATGATATTTGGACAAATGAATAATTTGCAAAACATATTATTTGGTGAAATAAAAAAAGGTAAATTGAAATTTTAATATTTTAAACATTTGACAAGTAAAGTGTTTGCCAATGGAATATTTGCTAAGTGAGTTTTTGGTTGAACGTTGTTTGTCAAATGACCATTTGTCAATAGTTTTTTGGTCAAACATTAGTAAACCATTTAGCCCACATGCAATTAAAATAATTTTAACCCACTAACTAGTACTCGTATCATATTACAATCAAACCGATATAATCAGCAGTTACAAATTGGAACTAATAATCAATTTAACATGGCGACCGAGCCTTTGAACAAGCAGAGCTGCCCTTAACTCAATTAACTACGCCTGTGTGAACTTCATTAGCAACAACCATTGACATCA
This sequence comes from Musotima nitidalis, assembly GCA_949126915.1. Taxonomy (NCBI): domain Eukaryota; kingdom Metazoa; phylum Arthropoda; class Insecta; order Lepidoptera; family Crambidae; genus Musotima; species Musotima nitidalis. Next base: position 14,040,784 of record OX421435.1, on the reverse strand, counting down.
ATAACGGAAATTGCCGACGTTCAATTGAAGGAGTATTGAGTCGTTATTACGTAGGTACATTAACATGAAATTATGTGTCTCTTATAGAGTGTTATGTTTGGTAATTGCCTTCTATTACGATTGATACGATCAAGTGCTTTTGTGCTTACAAAGACACTTTGAATTATTAAACTCATCTCAGCTTTTTTTTTTTTTATACAACAACAAGCGGCCGCTCTCGACATCTTCCGCGTGACCTACCTATAAATCTTGCATTTGATTTACAAAAAAACAAACATAAAAATTCGTAGCGTAGTTTGAATGGGTTAAAAGCAAAGAGGTAGGATGAAAAATCCCAAGTAAGTAAGAAACAAATAACTAATACAGGGTAGTAGTTAATATGGCTTAAGATGTCAGATCTTAAGGTCGCAGTCACACAGAGGAGATTGGGTTTAATGAGGATGTAGCGTTATCACAAATTGCTGTCCATTTAATCAAACAAAATCAAATCAAAATTAGTAATAACGTGTATTTAATTCTGGTTTTCAATCGGTTGGTAAGGCTGCGGTAACCACTTTTTTTGTACTTGAGCCATTTCACTATCGTTCACTACACAGTTTATAACAATGTCACTTTTCTATGTCTGTTAAATTAAAACAATGCAACGGATGCGGTTGAGTTTAAAGATAAAGTGACTTAAGAGGAAGGTCGCTGCTAGCATTAAAAAATAATAAAATTGTGTATAACTCGACACTCCTACTCCCTTTCTCCACAACAGTTCCTGAGTGCTACGTGGGATGTTAAGGCTTGCCGTTTGCCGTGTTGGCAATGGCAACGAGCTAGCTGGCACAGAAACCGGGGCGCCGTGCCAAAACTCGCTTTAATGCCAACGAGACGCCGAATACCCTGCTGCAACATCCGCAGGTGTGCTTTGTAATCGCAGTTGTATAAAACTAAATCATAAGCCAAACCTGCGCGAACAATCAACTGCAAAGCTGCTTTCCGAAGCACGGATGCGATATCAAATGCCACACAAATACTTAACAGTTTTAGTGTTTATTTTTTTTAAAGTTTGTGTGCTCTTTTTGTGTTCGCTTTTAGCGATAAGACCGCCTAGATTGGCTTTAATTTTTTTTATTTTCAATATTGTAATCTGTAGTTTTTAAGTTTCTTGGCCAATAAAGAGTATCTATCTATCTAAATACTTAGTAATACAGTGCAGCGATCGATATGGGGTGTGGTGGCTTGTATAACTGCACTTCGCTCCTGTGGTTGTGGGTTCAATTTCCAAACAAGACAAATCTTTGTGTACATAAACATGTATATTTGTCTATGGCTAGGTGTTTACCGATGTATATTTAAGTATGCTTTTACAAAAATAACGTATTTATGTATGTTTATCTGTTATTTAGTATTAATAACACAATTTCTAAATTATTTTGGAACTAAAATACCTGGTGTGATTGTCGGAAAATATTTATTTTATTTACTTATTTTTTCTGATTGGACCAGTAACCAGACCAAATGACCTTCCCCCGCAGGGTGTGTCAGATTTCTACTGACTAAAAACCATCCATGTTCCTTCTTTTGAGCCTGCTACGTACCGAGGCCGAGGTAACCCTTGCGAACAGTCCTGCAACACCAATAACCAGACCTTGGGCTCTAAGCTTAAGTCTTGAGCACAACCTGGATAATGCTAGATAAAGATGATAAATGTTGTCTTATTTTGTAACCACAGATTGGTAAGGGTATTTTCAGGCCTACATACACACATACATTCACGCCTGTTTCCCCGAAGGGTTAGGCAGGGGCATAAGCCCACTCTTCGCCAATTATATAGTTGGTCCCACGTAATAGGTGGCGAGCCTATTATGTTCGCCAGAGCCTCGTCCGTTGATCGACAGGTGCACCACTTGCGTGTGAGGTTGGCTTGGACTCCTTTGGTTTTGGTAAGAACCCTATACACCCAAAATATAGTAGGTTTAAGGCCTATTGTATTTCAATCTACAAATGTTGAATGAAAACCTTTCTTAGTAATTAAAATAATTAGGCAGATGATCTTATTGCCTCGAGGGACAGACACAGATAATATCTTAAGTGACTTAGATGTTTGAACCTGATACCTCGAGGCGGGGGTGTCTTGAGAGGTTCCCGGAAATCGTTTGTGAGTGATCCCTTTAATTCCAGGGATTTCTGAAATAATAAGGGGATGAATTTGGATTGAAGTTATTTAGGGGTCCCTGTAACACTCTTAGAAATTATAATAAAAGTTACTCGATTGTTTCGAAAGATCTTAAATTTATTAGTAAACTAGCAGCGCCCTGCGGTTTTACCTGCGTGGTCCCCGTTCCCGGAGAAATATCGGGATAAGGAGGGTCCTATATGTTAGACCAGGACTGCAGCTATACACGCACAAATTTTCATCACAATCGCTCCAGTAGTTTTTGCGTGAAAGAATAACAAACATCCATCCACACATACAAACTTTCACGTTTATAATATTAGTAGGATGATATTTCTTTTTTAATAATGGCTTCATGCGTTTAGGTCATTTAGCCAGTGTTCAGTAAAATATATATTGACGATATTTAATTCATAGTAAATGAGAATGAGTGGTGATAAAGATAATAAATGAGATGCCCTCCCCTAAACCCCTTGAGTCCTCAGTAAAGATGTGGGACTATACTGAGGTCTCACATGGACTTCTTGAGAGAATTTGATAAGTGATATTGCTTTATTTTGTTTCATCACTATATGCTTAGTATATAACAAAGTCGATTTCCGCTGTCTGGCCCTAAGTATACTTAGATATTTAAAACTACGCAACGTATTTTGATGCTGTTTTTTTAATCGATAGAGTTATGCAAGAGGAATTATAAGTAGTACATGCAGGCAAAAACACGGCGGCCGCTAGCTTTTTAAATAATTTTATATGTAAAATAAAATAAAATGTACTTTATTGTTTTAAAAAAAAATTGTTGCTTTTAATTGAATCAAAGATTCGTGATTTCAGTGTAATAAATTAATAATATTTCTATTGTTTTTTATATATTGATATTTAATTTTGACGTTTTCAAGTACTATGTAGTAGGTTATGAAATCAATAATATTTGACTTTTGACTTTAAGATCAACAGGATCATTTTGATTCGTCAAATATTTACACACAAAATGGAAATTCGATATATTTTTTTTAACACCACTGAAAGAGATGTGAGCGTTACCACAATAAAGAAACAAAAGCAAATGGGTTCTTTGTCAGAATTTGTCAAAGTTTGTTAGTTTATCTGTCTGTTGTGGTTTTCAGTCTGTCGGTAACTCTTATAGGGGGGATCTGTCAGTCAGCCTGTCGTGATTCTAAAGGGGGGAGGGGATTGGCCGTATGGTTGTCGGTGACTCTAACGAGGATTCCAAAAGGCAACAAGTCCATTCAGTGGAGCTACGCGTTGATATACTTTAGTAATATTGAACATTCTAGTACCAAACTAATGGACATATTTAAAAGAGCATAGCCTGTGAGTTTCTTGCCAGTTCTTCTTACAGAGCGGTGGCTCGGAACTGGCACTTAGATTCACTTACACTTAAATATTTTTTGTTTTTAAATTGTTTTGTTGCATGTAAGTGAATCTAAGCTTCGTGATTTAGTGTAATATTATTTTGATTGTTTTTTTTTCATTTTTAATCATGACGTTTTCAAGTACTATGTATAATAGTTTATGAAATAAATACTTTTTTTTACTTTTACTTTTACATATGTGTCAGTGAATCTTTTTTACTTTATTAATAAACTGAGATAATGTTATTCGAAAAAAACAATGCACTACAAAACTTGCTATTCTCACCGCAGTCACGCGGCCAATGTATGATCGTATACAGGTATAAGCAACACGTAATATACGAGATATTAAATACGTGGGGCGCGTAAATATCCGAGATGACATCGGATATATAAACTCACGCCACGTTCCTGCAGCATGGCCGACAGCATGACGAATTACTAATTAATAAATCAGTATTAATTTAGTGCGCTTACAAGTAAAACAAGTATGCTTTAGAATATCTTCTTTAGTGATGTCCCAAAAATCGTCTTTTTTGAGTTACGTCACTATTCCATTAAGCATGCGATATGTAGGATCGAAACAATATAACTTCTTGCGACCTTACAACTATCATAGGTAAAGAAGTCTACCGTAAAACCTGTTCAATGATCTGTGAGCCGTTAACCCAGTGGCCCAGTTGTGGTGGGTAGGGGTCAGGCGATAGGCCCTGCCGGATTGCCATTTGGGGCGCCCTAGGTCAGATAAAGGGCTGCGTGTACAACACTTGAGTGACATTTCAACCTTGGTCTAGCTAGAACAAGACGCTTTGTTGGGGATATTGAGTCATTCGCAACTTCGGTAAGACAAGGACATACTTCGCATGCTAAAAGGAACATCGACCCATTAATAGATAGGTCAGGTTTGAGTTACGTACTTATACAGTCTTTCTATGTCTTCCTGAGTTCGAATAAATGTTAATCAAACGTTTAAAACACACGCAGAATTACTAATTAATAAATCAGTATCAATTTAATGCGCTTACAAGTAGGACAAGTATTCTTTAGAAGATCTTCTTTTGTGATGTCCCAAAAATCGTCTTTTTTGAATTAAGTCACTATTCCATTAAGCATGCGAATTGTCAAAAATTGTGAACATTAGTTGGATATGCAAAAGTGTTTTAAAATGCCTTTTTAACTGGTGGGACAAAGACATCATAATGTATAGTTTACTTCATGTAAAGGAGAATTACTTTAGAGTAATATTAACTAAACAAGATCGCATTGAGCGCAAAAAAATCTTAAAATGGCTCTCCTGTAAAATTGCAAATACTGCAGTTATGCTCTTGTCTTACCGAAGGTTCGAATGTGTTTTGTAATGTCATTACATAAGGTTCCTGATGGCAGGTCGCCTGTGAGCACCCGTTTTTTCGATGTAATTTAAGGATAATTGTTTTTTTCGTTTTTCTTTTTCCGTTTAAATAATGGCTTCGTGCGATTTGCACATTAAGCCAGTGTCAATTAAGAGATTGATATATCTCTAAGTTATAGTAAATGAGAATGAGTGATAAAGATTATAAATGGTAAATCAGATGCCCCTCTAAACCTCAGTAAAGATGTGGGACTATACTGAGATCTCACATGGACTTCTTGAGAGAATTAGAAAAGTGATGTTGCACTGCTTTGTTTAATTTACCAACACTTATGTGAATCGCAAACACTTAACGGTTAATAATCCACCGTTATTACACTTTAATTTTAAAATATTACAAATTTTAGAAAATAAAACAAAACTGCAGACATGACGCTTTATTTTCCCGCCAAGAAGTCAAGGATAATTTTTAGTAGCAATTGATCAGTTTTTTTTCAAATCTGTGTGGAAAGGTAATATAAGGGTTGGACTATTAGTTTCGGCACTATACCGTCAAATATCGCTATCACGGCCATCTAGATCAACGATCTTCTTTTGTTGATTTTTTTACTCCATAATATACTTTTTTCATCTTTTTGGTGTTCTGATTACGTGGCTGATCAAATTTATAGTCCAAATAAATTTTCAGGCGTTTTTATTGTTACACTTAGAATAATTACACCATTACATGCTAGGTGTTATTATTCTAAGTTGTTATAATAGTTTGATTTAGTTAATTTGGGCCCTTATTTCTACAAATTGTGCGTAAAATTTTCTTATATTTTACTTTTTTAGGAGGTATATTAGTAATAATTATTTTGTATCTTATTTATTATATTTTATACTAGCGGTCGCCCGCGGCTCCGCCCGCGTGGATGTCGGTTACCGCTGCAAAATGCCTATCCAAGAAAGACACGGTCAGCAAAATGATTTACAGTTCAATTCACAGACACCGACACTTACATCGACGACGCAGTCATTATCCGCAGATTGTCTTTATGTGGATATTAGTTGTTAATGATGAAAATATTTAAATGTAATGAATACTAAGTTTTCACTCCTACCGGCAGTCCCGGAGTGCAACCCGTTGTTTTGGGATAGATAACTAAAGCGATTATTGTAGAGCTTCTATATATTATATAAATATATAAAGACAACATTTGACGTTAAATTATTTTCAGGTATCAAAATAAACTGATGGTCGGGAGCCCCGACCCGTGATAGGGCGCCGGGCAGCAGAAATCGTAATAATTTAATTTTGCCATAACTTCAAAACCAAAAGCTTAATGTTGATCATTCAAAGACCAAATAATATCTACATATACTGCACTTAGTGATTAAATGAAATGAATTATTTTGATAAGCATTAATAGCATAAGTAAAATAAATGCGTTTAAAAGTTGTCCAAAAAAATTCAATATTTTTAAATATAAAAACGGTTGTTGTGCCTCACTCAACATAGATAGGTATAGTGTGTCGCGGACTTTTTAGCAGATATTTATGAGATCTACAATTAATTAGCACATTTTGTAGTTCTATCTTTTATAGTTTAGGCAGCGTACGCAAAATGAGTAACTGTTCTGGTTGATTTTTTACACTTTATGTTCGAAAAACTCAAATATCTTACGGAACCCTATATTTTTCCAAGTTAAAATATAGCCTATGTTACTCAGTGATAATGTAGCTTTCTAATGAAAAAAGAATTATTAAAATCGGTCGGTCTTTTTGAGTTTATTCGTTACATACAAAAATACATACATACTCTTCTCTTTTTAATCAGTGTAGATTTATTTAATAACAATTTATTGAAACGTTCTTCTGTAATAAAAATATCTTTATGTGCATTCCCGCCTAACCAAAAATTAATTAATTAATTTTTCTGTTTGTTCCAGTCGGATGGGCGTCACCAAGTTCCCAAAATCCAGTCATCCAGACACTCTCCTGAACTCGCCGCAGGTGGGTGAGAAAATTTATATTACATACTATACATACTTAGTGTTTAATTAATGTCTTGCCCGGTATTGTTCTTAGCTTTGTGTTGTCTTATCTTGAATTATTCCGGTCGGATCCCTCACATTTGATACCCTGGGGGATCCGTTAAATTTTATATTCCGGTCTGATACCTCATACCCCATACCTCAGAGGATCAGAAACAAATAGAAATATTTTGTTCCGATCGGATACCCCAGTCATTTGCGAACGTGTTTTTAAGACAATCTGCAACAAAATGTATTTAAAAATGTTATTTTGCCACATTATTATGTAAATAACTTTTTTAAAAATAGAGCATAAGGTTGCCTGGAAGAAATTGCTGTTAGCAATAAGGCCGCCCATTGTACCATATATTTGTTTATGTGATTTGATTACTTTTTTTTATATTTAGTGTACAATAAAGTGTTCATTCATTCATTCATCATTACTACACATGTGTCGCCATGGCCTTGAAACCCTTAAAAAAGTTGCCTGCAGTAAATGCGATTGCTTCTATGTGTGATGGTTGCAACTTAAAACAGTCAATAAAACGAATATTATTAATTAAACCATGGACCCTCCGGGAAGTCGGCCACACACGCTATGGTCGCAAGGGGAGGTAGGAGGGGCGCGTCCACTGCGCCTCTCTGAGGAGGTCCTCCCGGTTTTGGTCCGGGGGACGTTGGCCGCAGGCGGGGTGTCAGAAGCTGCAACCCAGGTACTGGCCCTCGCCTCAACAAGCGGCGGGCGTCGTCGGAAGATTTTTAGTGGGTATTACTTGGCGGTCGTGTCTGCCGGTGGTGAGTCCCACACCCCCTTTCGGTCCCCCTTTGGCCGGAAGGCAGTGCGTAAATGCATTTTGTTACCGACGTAAAAAAAAAAAAAAAAAAAAGGTACCAGTCAGGAAAATAAAACAATATTAATTATCAGGTAATAAGACCAGCATGACTCGCCATCTTAGGTTCTGAAACGCGCATCTATATATCGAGCTCTTGGAGCCCTTTTTTTTACCTTATGTAAAATATTATGGAGTTAAATAAACATGGAATTGAATTGCGCTTGTTAAATGTCAACCTCGGGATTAACGTTTTTTTTTCGTGTAGGTGTAGGTATTTAAAATTTTATATGCTGAAATTACTTTTTTAAGCCTTGTGTGTGAAAGCAGTTGAAGGCTGCTTGCAGGAGATTAGTAGAGAGACGTTTACATGCTAAATCTGCCGTCTGACCTCCGCAACCCAGAGGGAAACATCATTCTTTGGTTAAACCAGCTGTAAGAAAATTAGAAGACTGGATTCCTAATATGAACTGCCATAGATGTTCCTGACAGCCGAGACCAACGGCTTAACGTGCATGGAGCAAGCGAGAAAGAAGGCGTAATAAAATATGCTTGTTTGGTACCCATAGTACAAGTAAAAGCAGTGTAGAACTAGAAGTACAGGCAGTCCTCGACTTACGTCGTTTCGATTTACGTCGAACAATTTTTTTTTATTTTTTTTTAAATTACACACCAATTATTTAGTCCTAAGATAAGTATCATTAAGAACTTGTGTTATGGATACTAAATAACGGATAAACATACTTTAATACATACTTAATATACATAGGAAAACACCCAGACCAGAACAAATATTCATGTTCATGCACACAAAGATTTATCCTGTGTGGGAATCGAACCCACGACCTCTGGAGTCATCATCATCATCATCATCACAGCCCATTAACGTCCCACTACTGAGCACGAGCCTCCTCACACAAATCAAGGTGTTAGGGTATTGGGTCATACTCCACCACGCTGACCCAGTGCGGATTGGCGGAGGCAGGTGTATGGCGTCCTGCTGTTAGAATTTTTCAAGCCGCCCATGAGGCCTCTAACATGGCTTAACGACTACCACATTTTAGTGATAACCGGGACCAACGGCTTAACGTGCCTTCCGAAGCACGGAAGCGCTCGATATCAAATGCCATACAAACGGTCACCCATCCAAGGACTGACTTCTGTAAACGCTGCTGTACTTTGGTGATCGTTTCCAACCACCGAACACCGCAGAGCTACGAGCGCTTCCTCACCTTGACCTCTGGAGTGAAGTGCCGGTATTCTGACCTCCACGCCATATCGGTCGTCAAATGAATAGTGTCAAACAATGTTTTGACACTATTTCTCAACGATACGTCATTTGTTTCAATTTACGGCATAGGAGAATTCTCTTGTAGCGAGATCACATAGATAGCTTTTTCTATTAGTAACTCTGAAAAAGAACTTACACAAAAAAAATACTAGTCTTTGCAAATTTGGAGAACTGAAGAAAATGATCCTAATTTTGAGAGAAGTTTCAACGTTAATAACAAGATCTGTATGAAAGCAAAACAAGCAAAGCAATCTAGGATTGATAGTTTCTTTAAGCCGTTTAATTTAATGAAAATTAGTTTGGACGCCCGCAGAAGAGTCTAGTAATATTTATGGGTTTCGGCACTGGGCTCTCGGCGATCGTAGAGATATGCTCTTTGATGTTTTTCCTTTTGCCTGCAGGCGGTGAGGCCAGCATGACCGTGGCCCGAGGTGAAGGCTCCCCGGAGCGGCTGGGCGGTGCGCTGCGAAGGCTGCACTACAAAGCTACCCGGCGCGCGCACTCCGCTGCCAGCCGACATCATTCCTCCACACCACCTAAGGTATACCTTGCTGTTGCTATCAGAGCGTCTGTCTTTGTTCTTATAGATATTTAAGGGTGTAAGGATCCTACCAAGATCTGAGGAGCCCAAGCCAACTTCATTTGCAAGACTGGACGAGGTGTGGTTGAGTGTGGAGACCAACTATACTCCAAGGTCTGAACTTCCTCGTAGATTAATTCTACTTACAGCGGCCGACCAAAGTCTGAATCCGAATCCAGTCTAAAAGACTAAAAAAATCATGTACAATTAAAGTGCTGTGTTCTATTAATTTGGGTGATGAAAGAGACCAGGAGAGAGCGTGTATTTGGATCCTATCATGATCTGATCTGGTCCAAGCCAACCTCACCTGCAAACAGAACTTTGAAATAAACACATTTAATTTTATTAACAAATCTTTACTTCTCGCGTATCTGACACATTCCGTCGTTTTCAGAGTTGATTTAATTTAGTGATCAACTCCAACTAACTGTTTTAAAATACTCATTCTAGATATATCGTATTAACAATGGGAAAGCTGACTAAGCTGAATTTAACTTTTCAAATTCTTCTATTAATTTTTACTATAAATTTATATTTATGAAAAATGTATCATCGGACTGGGCTCAGTCTTTCATCTCACAAACCAAGATGAGAGGGTTATAGATTATACTCCAGTGTGTGTGTGGATTGGGGGAGACAAGTGTAGCGTCCTGCTTTTTCTAAATGTAACTCGTCACAATGACCACATACTGCCTTATAGTAACCACTCGAGAAGCACTCTATATCGTGTGATAAGTCCACCCACTCATGACAGTCTGCATGAATTCCGTTTTACAAGTTTCTTAGTTGATCCAGATCTGGGAATAGAATAATTTAGAAGTTTTTCACTCAAAACCGCCTCTAAGCTGGCTTAAAGACATCGACCGCGAGTCGACATTAAATGTCTACAAACGGTCAGCCATCAAATTAATTCAATTCAATAAACTATTACATAATAATAATAATTTATTTATGTATGATAACTAGCCTAATTACAATATTTTACAAACATAAATTGGGTTAGTAATGCAATTAATTAAAGTGTTATCTACCTAAACTAAGTAAACTTAATTACTTCTGTCTTAGGTATTCTCAATAAATACGTGTTAGTGCTTATTTAACAAAATTCCTTACAAATAACAATGGAGTGTGCTTACGCAATTTAATTTATTTTTTGCAACATTTTACTTATTCTATGTAGCATTTTTATATTACTTAAAGACTATCGTACTACTTAACAACAATAATAAGTACTCTGTTTCTGTGTAGTTTTTGTAGTAAGTACTAGAAAACGCCAAAATAAAAATTAATATAAAAAACAATCGACAAATGATTACGCTGAAATCACGAAGCTTAATTCACTTACATGCAACAAAACAATTAAGTATAAGTGAATGGCAGTGCCAGTTCCGGAACACCGCTCTGTAAGAACTAGCAAGAAAATCACAGGCTTTGCTCTTTTAAATAATCAATTGGTTAGTTACAATCTTCATTTGTCTGAGGATCCATTTGTAATCTGTGCCAATCTATCGTAGAGTTACACTCTACAAACTCTAATATTAATTATTGAAAGGTTCAACTTCTATCTTAACCATTGAAACTATGCTACACAACCAGTCCACAAATATCCATTTGATACCATAATAGCTATTAAGAATATAACGCGTGTATCAATCCACACATCTAAACACGCACTTCAACCTACTGACGTCACGCGTCGGCTAACATCAATCACGGAACTCTCAAACAATTACCCGAGGGACTAATACGGTAAATTAATAATAACGCCCGCAAATACCACTTTGGATATAAATAACACAATAAAGAGAGCTTGCTATAAGTATTGAAATGGGATCTTTAAGCCTACTACTAAACGTTGGTTTCCTAATAGTTTATTATATCGGGGGTATTTGCCCATAATCAGCACGCTAGGCTAGTTAGTCACCCTTGAGATGAGAGGGGGAGTCACTAATCTAGGCCGCTATATGTATTTTATTTTTTGTACGTGGTTATGAATAAACGTTTTTCTTTCTTTATTTCTCCTATCTATGGTTGTAGCAAAATTCACTTTTGGCACTAATATCTCTCAAACGTGACAAATATGGTGGGGCCTCGCTCTTCATCCAGCTATCAATTCCAAATCCAATTCAATTAAAATTTTTGTTTAAAATTCAACTCTATCCTAATTCATTTCAAATTCGATTTTATATTCAATTTAACACAATCCTAAATTAATTTTAAATTCGATTTTTTATTATACTTTACATAATCCTAAATTGATTTCAAATTTCGATTCTATATTCAATTTAAATCAATACTAAATAAATTTCAAATTCATTTTTATATTCAATTTGATATTACATTCTAAATCCAATCCTAATTCTATGATTCATATTTTCTCTCTAGACTTCACTTGAATCTAGGAGCGCCACTTCACTAGAGCCTACTACGAGAAGATGATGGCAGAAAACTCGGCACAGTGGCGTCTCCCGGCATGGCGTTGAGTTAAAGCGATTGAAAACATTGCATATTCATTTGAATGACGCCTGTTGTAACTTTTATTGTGTAAACTGTAATAAATAAATAAATAATAACCATAATTCATATTTCTGGAACATTTGAACCACAGACTACAGATTATGAATAGGCACTTTCCCAAGTTTTTTAGTATTTTATTCCAATTTAAATAAATTAATCGATAAATATGTACCTAAATCTAAAATTTCGAAAAGTAGAAAGTATCCACCGTGGTTTAACAATAAATTGATAAAGTTAACAAAGGAAAAACTGAAGCTGCTACATAGATACAGAGTTTTCAATAACCCACTAGATCAGTTATCTCTACAGATTTTAAACAAAAGATATAAAAAGCTGGCCACTATTTGCTACAATAATTATGTACAAAAGACTGAGAATATCATCAGGAAAAACCCTAAACACTTTTATACATACTTAAAAGACAAACGCTGTACTGCAGTCCAAATGCCTCAAACGATGTCTCTAAATAACACAAGTTTGTCTGACGGACCAGGTATATGTGACTTGTTTGCATCTTACTTTTCTTCAACGGTCATTGACACTTCCAATCTGGCTACACCAACAATTGATATCAATCCAAACATAAACTACATTGGAGAAATACATATTACTCATAACAGCATATTAAAGCATTTAAAAGGGATTGATATTCATAAAGGGGCGGGCTCGGACGACATTTCACCATATTTCGTTTCAAGATGTGCCTCTGTTTTAAGTTTACCGCTCTTCCTAATTATGAACAAATCTTTATTGACTGGTATTTTCCCGAGTTTGTGGAAAACGGCTAAAGTAGTTCCTATTCATAAAAGCGGTGATAATGCTAACGTGTCAAATTACAGACCAATTTCAATCTTGTCTGTTTTTGCTAAATCTTTTGAAGCCTTAATTTATCCGTATTTGAAAAACCATACATATCAAATTTTCGTCGACGAGCAACATGGATTTATAGGATCACGTTCAACAAATACAAATTTAGTTACATACCACAATGAACTAGTGAATGCAGTCGATGCAGGAGCTCAAGTTAGTGCTGTCTATATGGACTTTGCAAAAGCGTTCGACAGAGTGTGTCACAGGGTGTTACTAAAGAAGTTAGACTTATACGGCGTAAGCGGTTCACTTTTAAAATGGTTTCAGTCCTACTTATCCGATAGAAATCTATATGTGGTAGTCAAGGGCTTTAAATCTGAGACGTTTACGGCGTTATCAGGTGTACCCCAGGGTTCCCATTTGGGTCCCTGGCTTTTCAATGTATTTATTAACGATATTGTCTCCTGCGTTAAAAATAGCAGCGCTTACCTCTTTGCTGACGATTTAAAGCTATGTAAAACTATAACAGGTGCTTTGGATTGCAATTTGCTACAAAAAGACCTTGACTCAATTAGTAACTGGTGCGTCATCAACAAAATGTCCCTGAATGCCAATAAATGCTTCTCTGTCGCGTTTACGCGTAACCACAATATAATTGAGACTCAGTATTATATCGATGGAATACTACTTAAGGAAAAAGCGGAACTAAGGGATTTAGGTGTTATATTAGATTCCAAATTAACATTCTTACCACACTTAGACAGCATAATTAAAAAGTCCTCCAAAATGTTAGGCTTTGTCATTAGAAATGGTAAATTATTCCGCAGGCCAGCCACAAAAATATCGATCTACAATGCTTATGTACGCAGTAACTTGGAGTATTGTAGCGTGGTCTGGTCACCACAATATAATGTTCATCAGCTCAGAATAGAACGCATTCAGAAACGATTCTTGAGGCACCTTGCTTATTCATGTAGACTACACAAACAACTTCGCTCGTATAATGACAAACTGAAGCATTTCACCATGGTTAGTTTGTCTACTCGCAGAAGATTACAGGACATGACATTTCTTTACAAATTGCTTAGAAATGAGTTTGATAGTCCATCGCTACTAAATTCTTTCGGCTTTCGTGTTCCACGCCGCGTACCTAGGCGTGCTCAGCTTGGATTAGGATTGTTGCACCAGCCATCTGCCAGGACAAACCTTAAACAATTCTCTGCCATATCTCGACTTGCAAAAACTTATAACAGTATTAGTGAGGAGGTGGATATCTTCAAAGATACATTACCTGTATTTAAAAAAGATGTGTTAGAGATTTTTAAGAGAACTGAATTTTAATTTTGATTTTGTAATATTTTGTGATATGTGATATTTGGTTAAGTAATGTTTGTGTGTGTAATCTGTAATTACTTATTTAATTTTAATTTAGTTTTGAATGGTAATTTTGGCAACTTTTAGGAATTTTTTTTTTCTCTATTATTTTAAATTATTTGGTGCATGTTGTGACACCTTAAAATGCTGTACATTTAACTTTTATATAGTGTATTTTGATGTTTAGATGTAAGAAATAATGTAACAGCTACTGGTTGTCCATAATTAAATAAATAAATAAATAAGTTGTTGTTGAATTGGTCTCCACTTGAACTCCAGCGACTCAATATACTTTTAAAAAAAGTTTTCTAAAGACGAGCCGTTTCGCAGTGAAAGCGCGTTAAAACTGCCCTGCCGAGGCACTCCCAAAGTGGGTCAATGATTATCTTTTACTTCAACCCTCAGGTCACCCTTAAATGTAATGTGTAGCTACATTTTATATTTTTTAAATTTGAGGTTGATTTCGGAAGGTTAGTGTTCTGGCATCAATAAGACGTTCGATACGATGCTGAGTTAATGTGATTATTTTGTAGTATGTAATCTAGGCCTGTATTAAATAGAGCTTGTTCCAGGGTATGAATCCACGGATACATATTATATATCCCCGTATTGTATAAACACAATTTTTGTGCATACAAATATACTTAAAATACATAGAATTCATCCAGCCCAACACAAATGCACATATTCGTGTACACAATTATTTATTCTGAGTGGGAATTAAAACTACTTTTTCAAGTACTACGTTTTCAAGTATAATAGTTTATAAAATAAATATTTCCTTTACTTTTTTTTTTTACTTTAAAACGATGTAAAGCAGGTGTATAATATCATCATCTCAGTCCATTAACGTCCCACTACTGAGCACGAGCCTCCTCTCACATACCAAGGTGCGAGGATATTGGGTCATACTCCATCACGCTGACCCAGTGCGGATTGGCGGAGGTGTATAATATGTTTATTTCCCACCACGGTTGCAGAAATTAGATGCTTAATTGGTGCTTATAAAAACAATTCAATTCAAATTTATCCGCGGGTGAGAGGCCTTTTTTTTTGTTTTACGTCAGTAACAAAATGCGTTTACGCACTACCTTCCGGCCAAAGGGGGACCGAAAGGGGGTGTGGGACTCACTACCGGCAGACGTGACTGCCAGCAGTAATACCCACTAAAAATCTTCCGACGACGCCCGCCGCTTGTTGAGAAAGAGGCGGGGGCCAGTACCTGGGTTGCAGCTTCTGACACCCCGCCTGCGGCTAACGTCCCCCGGACCAAAACCGGGAGGACCTCCTCAGAGAGGCGCCGTGGATGCCCCTCCTACCTCCTTGTGCGACCATAGCGTGTGTGGGTAGTCAGTACTAAGGGCACTCAGAGTCATCGGTCTCTGGGTGTTACCTTTTCCCTGGCGCCTCCTGCGCCCAACCGGGAGGTACTCATCCCCTCCACCACGAAAAGGTGGAGACCAGTCGGGGAGGGTGGGTGAGAGGCCTGGTGATCTAAGACACAAGCAGACTTTTGCCTAATTTAGACTCCAGCCTCCCTAAATATTGTTTGTACCTAAATTGTGTCCATTGTGTATTAGTGTATGTGGAGGAAATTAAATGATTATTATTATTAATTCACAAAACTTATATATGATTGTGAGAGACTGAAGTCTGAAGTTGGCATTATACCAGATCAGTCTTTGTATGGGTTGCGTGCTTCAAATGACACGTTAAGCAGCTACTGTTGGACCTCATTAACACTATATGTGGTAGTAGTTAAGTTTAGTTAGACGCCCACCTGGAAAAAAATGTAACAACAGGACGCCCCAAACGTCTCCGCCAATCCGCACTGGGTCAGCGTGACTTGAACATTGGCCTCTCATTGACTATTGGGAGTTTTTACCCATAATCACCACGCTGAGCAAACGGGTTGGTGATCGAAGCTCAAGCCAGTACGCAGGCCGACGCTGCTGCTCATCATGCGGTAGTCATTCTCTTCTTCAACTCTTACGACTCCCCGTCAGATGAGAGGGGGTGGAACATTCTAAGCTGGTACCGCACGGCACTGCGACGCATAAGCTGATATAATAAATACTTAAGTAATTACGTTACTGTTTTGTTCACTAGAATGTATCATAAAAAGTCGTACCTAAATATAATCATCGTCGGTTTAAGTCTCCCTACTATCATCTTGTCTGTATTATGTATATTTATGTATAATATGTAGTGTATTTTATTAGTATGTTGATTTATGTAAGTTTATTAATATTCCTTTTTTTTAATTTGTAGCAGCGCCTTTAACCCTCTCTGCTAACCCTATGGTTAACTGGTAGAGAATGCCTTCGGCATTAAGTTCGCCTTTTGTATCACTTTTTTTTTTGTGTGCAATAAAGATTAAATAAATAAATAAATAATGTTACTTAAATATAATGTATCTGTTTTCTTTTGATGTTGTCACAGAATAAACTCTTTTTCTTTCTTTCTTTCTTTACCTTTTAATGTGAAATCACTGATATTTCACATTAACCTTAGTTGCAAAATGAGACCGAAATAGTCTTTCAAAGTTAGACGAGGAACAGATTTCTTAAGTATTTAATTAATTACAAATACCCGCCGTGAAGCCCTATAACTTATAGCAAGTTTTGTTAAGAAACCGAAGTTAAAAGGCTGTGAAACAAGGTTCATACAAGATCGATAAATATAGAATTCTATCGTCATTTCATAGAAGCCATTAATATTAGGTCGGGGAAAAAGTCTTTTCGCATAACGTAGGTATAAACTTATTATAAAATTTTTTTGACTGTACTATTTGTGTCTGGCTGGTTTTGGTAACATTAAAAAGGTTCCATTATAAAGAAAAAAAATAAATAAAAAAAAGTTGTTTCCCGCTATTTTTCATTTGTTTTTCTCTCCGTAAAAATGAGTGAATCTAATGAAGAAATTCGATACATTTTAAAATTTTATTATAAAAAAGGCAAAAATGCAACTTAAGCAGTGAAAAAAATTTGTGATGTTTATGGACCTGATGCAGTGTCAGTAAGAGTAGCACAAATTTGGTTCAAACGTTTTCAGTCCGGAAATTTTGATGTTAAAGATGCACCTCGCTCTGGTCGCCCTGTTACGAATAAAATGGACGCCATTTTTGAAAGAGTGGAGCAAGATCGGCATATTAGTAGTTACGATGTAGCTGAAGAACTGGGAATTGACCACAAAACAGTTTTGACCCATTTGAAGAAAGCTGGTTATACAAAAAAGCTCGATATTTGGGTGCCACTCGAGCTCACTCAAAGAAACTTAATGAACCGTGTACTCATTTGCGATTCATTATTGAGACGTAATGAAACCGAGCCGTTTTTGAAGAGATTGATAACTGGCGATGAAAAGTGGATCACGTACGACAAGAACGTGCGAAAAAGGTCGTGGTCGAAAGTTGGCCAGGCTTCACAGACTGTGGCCAAACCTGGCCTAGCACGAAATAAGGTGATGCTGTGTGTATGGTGGGATTGGAAGGGCATTGTTTATTATGAGCTTTTACCGCCCGGCAAAACCATCGATTCTGATCTTTACTGCCAGCAACTGATGAGATTAAAGGTAGCAGTCGAGAGAAAACGGCCGGAATTGATCAACAGGAAGGGTGTGGTCTTTCATCACGATAACGTTAGACCACACACATCTTTAGCCACTCAGCAAAAAATAAGAGAGTTCGACTGGGAGGTCCTAGTGCATCCACCATATAGCCCTGACCTTGCGCCTTCAGATTTTCACCTGTTTCGGTCTCTGCAGAATTCTTTAGGTTCTGTAAGGTTGACCTCAAGAGAGGACTGCCAGAACTATTTGTCCCGTTTTTTTGATCAGAAGTCCCAAAGTTTCTACAGTAACGGGATAATGTCTCTGCCCACAAAATGGCAGAAAGTTATTCAACAAAACGGTACATATATATTGTAAATAAATGTAAATAAACTTTGAAAAAAATGTCTTGACTTTTCATACAAAAATACGAAAAGACTTTTTCCCCAACCTATTATGTAGCGATTGGGAAAGATTAAATATTAAGAAACTTTCATTTGATAAAGTGAAGACAGTGATAGCACTAGTTTTAATCCTGTTTTAACTTGTTTTGTAATAAGAGCCTAATTGTCGCTTGTTCCGTGTCTGGAAACACGTTAAGCCGTTGGTCTTGGCTGTCATGAACATCTATGGCAGTCGTTTTAGGGAAGTCATTAAAAAAAAACAGATACATTCATTTTTAGGAACTTATTTCAGGATAAAATTGACTTGTAACATCCTGACAGCTGGTTGTATGAATGAATACCATTGAATGATTTTACTCTCTGGATTGCGAAGGTCCAATATTACAGTGCCCGGTAAGCGGCAATAGGCTCGCCACCTATTAAGTGGGATATAGGCCCAGTAGGCAAACTGTTAGCGGCCAACTGAGTTGCAAGACTGAGAGACCGACGCTGCAAACTGCGTATAGTGAGCGCAAAACTAGCAGACTGTGGACACTCCATTTCAAATATATGGAAGGGCGTACTAAATCGCTACGCCGCAAACTCAGTCGGCCGCTAACAGTTTGCCTACTGGGGACACAGCCTTAATTTGCGTAGTTTGGGCGCATACTACGCCTCTACCTGCCCCTTCGGGGAAACAGGCGTGAATGTATGTATGTATGTTATTACACGGGCTACTGCGTTTGAGCTCCGTTATCTAGAGAGAAACATTAGTAGGCAGTTATCAACATCTCTACATAGATTACAAAGACTTTTCTCTGTCTGTCCTTAAGTATGCTCACATCTTTAAAACTACGCAACGGATTTTGATGCGGTTTTTTTTATACATAGAGTGATTACAGGGGTAGGTTTAATCGTATGTCACGGGGAAAAAGTCGCGAGGGCCGCTTATTATGTACAAAGAAATATATTTGTGTTAATAGCAGACATATTAGTCCAAAAAGCCACGGAATGATTCATAATAACACAAAGAGCTTCCAACAATGGGTCCGCCCCGGCCATATCCAGAAAGTTTCCAATGGCGACGGCCATTTCCGGCGGATGTGTCGTCACTAATGAGCTTTCAATACTCTGTCCGTCATTTCCGGTGCGGCTATGTTAGGTTTCAAGCTCCAGGCCAGAATATCTATTCTAGTTTTTTTTTTTAACTAACTAGCTGTTGACCGCGATTTTATTCGCGTCAATTTCTGTTATTCTGGACGCGATTTAAAAGTTTTAAAAATAATATATCGACGGTAGCAATCAACAATGTCGTAAGTGAAATGCTGTCACTTTAAACAATGTCGTAAGTGAAAAGTAACGACTTTTCACTTACGACATTGTTAATTGCTACCATCGAAATGTTATAGTACTTCTGTGTAAATTACATTAGTTTTTAGTTTTATTTTCTTGTGGCAGAAGAACGTACTGATTCTCTCGGCAACCCGATCTTGACAAATAGAATTATGTTTTCCATATTTATTTTACAACCGTGTTTTTGTTAGGTATTAATAAGTTAAGAACGTTCTTAGTTATCCTTCCTCAGTTGCTATACCCTCGCAGGGCGTCACATGTAGACCTTTTATTTGTACCATTTAAGTATCACGTTATGTGACATACAATAAATTACGAGATTTGACAATGCGACATATAGTTTGCCGTGTAAAAAGCAATGTTGACGTTAATCGATTCCTTTGTGTTTTAATGTATGCCCCTGTGGTTTATTAATATTATGTTGCAAAAAATCTCTTTGGCAATAAATGCAATACTTTCTACCTAATTTGATAACCATAAAAAAGGATGTAGTAATTCAATCTTAAAAGATAGAAACATACTGTCGCAAACCTTTTTATAGATCATGTAAAGATAATTATTTTTTAAGCATATTTTTTGGGAAACTTGAACCGCTTATGCGGCATACACAACGGAAGGCCTCAAGTATGAATAATTTTCCCCATTTTTCCACATCTTCCTCTGATTCTGCGCCCCCCCTTGCGGTGGCAACGTGATGTTATGCAGCCTAAAACTTTCCGCAATAAATAGGCTAATCAGAACAAAAAATTTTTTCATTCGAAGTCGTAGTACCTAAAATTTGCGCGTTCAAACAAACAAAACTCTTTAGCTTTATAATATTGGTATAGATCATTCAGACAATACAATTTTATTTTACCTTAAGAGAACAGTACAAATGTTCATGTACTAGCACACAAAGATTAATCCTATACGAAAACCGAACCCATGCCCATCAAAACGAAGTGAAATCCACGCCATATTGTCAAAAATATATACTTTTTTAACTTAATAGAAAAGCTATTTATGTTCATACATACATACATAATATCACGCCTGTTTCCCCGAAGGGGTAGGCAGAGGCATATTATACGCCCACATTTCGCCAGTTATATTGTTGGTCCCACGTAATAGGTGGCGAGCCTATTGCCGCTTACCGGGCACTGTTATGTTCGCCAGAGCCTCGTCTATCAGGTGAGGTCACCACTTGCAGGTGAGGTTGTCTTGGGTTCCTTAGATCTTGATAGGAACCCTTTACACCCATATATTCATTCATTGAATTTTTATTTTTGTGTTCATTATTGCTTTTTGTAATTTTATTTTAGGTTACCGCAGAATGTCAGCGTCGTGGGTCACATTGCGACACATGTTGAGCGGTGACCTTTTTGATACAGTCCAGTTAGTATATAAGTTTAGTAGGTAATTGTGAATTTTTTGTGTACCAAATAAATATATTTTCTTTCTTCTTTCTTTCTTTCTTTCATTGTTCATATTCATAAGATCTGTCTGCAGTAGCGTAGTGCAAGTTTACTGACCACCTATATCAATCATCAATCTTATACAATTTTTATATAATATTTTTTTACGTAATTGTTTAAAAATGTTTTTTTGATAAGCCACTTTCGCTTACCCTTCAATACTTTCCCTTTCTTCAAAAGAGCGGTTCGATCCACTCTAAAGCGGTTTAGGGCAGGCCCTTGCCCTGAATACGGAGCCCTACGGAGATAAGGCAGACCCCAATTAATGAAAGAGTCCTTCAAAGCCTTAACTCTGGTACCGAGGCTTATCAAATGACTCCTGGCCTTTGATAAAAATCTTATCTTAGTCAAGTATTCGTATATTGCCAAATTCTTTGTTTCTTTGCCATGTAAAGTGTCATTTATTTTGTAATATGTACAAAGAGTTATTTTCTTCTTTTATTTTAAATCTTGTGACTGGAGAAAATAATATGTTTGTGTAGGCTTGTCAAATTGTTTTACTATTAAGTATATTTTCTTGTAGCAGGCGGGAGAAAAAACTAACCTTGACGATTTCCTTGCCCGTTCATTTACGATGTGCCCTTGTGTTCCCTTCAATGGCCAAGTCACACAACACTAACTATAATAATGAAGAAATCGCAATAAGGAATCTTATACTTGGCACGATTTTGTCTAGATATCATTACTTTTTAGAGATGAGCGAGCAGCTTCATCGAGACTTGGCTAGTTTTTTTACAGAATGTTTTTGGTGGGTGTAGATATAGATATAAAGATAGCCCAGTGGCGAGATCCATACACAACGAATTCAGAAATTCAAATTCTCGGGTTGATAGCTGGTGGCGAACCTATGACTTTTCGAAGTTATCACCAGCTCTGTGTTTCGAAAGTACGTTAAGCCGTTGGTCCCGGCTGCCATGAACATCTATGACAGTCGTTGTTAGAAAGTCATGGACTTCGAATATCAGCTGACAGCTGATTTCAACATATAATTATATTTCCCTTTGGGTTGTGGAGGTCAGACGGCAGTCGCTTTATGTAATAACTGAAATTCAGCCAAATCTGAGCCAAGACCAGTGAGCAGACCCTAGGCCCTAAGCTCAAGTTAGGGGCAACCGGGATATAGCTAAGATATAATGACAATTTAACGTAAACATTATTTAACAATTATTTTGACGTGACAACGTCTTATAAATTGGTTTGCCGGGTGACACTTCAAGAAACTGCGTTACGCTCCGCTCACGTTATGCGTTCACAATAAGAGCGAGTGAGAGGCACGCGTCCCTTCCACTCGGGCATGGTTAGCCCGCCTAAGAGCGAGAGAGACAGACATAAATATAATTCTTTGTATAAATAAATGTTTTAAATTGTTACTATTATTTCATCCTTCTTCCTACTATACGAATGAATATTCACATTAAAATTATTTTACCACTCAAAGTCGTTGTCACGTAAAACGTTCGCCCGTATACCGACTTTACAGGCAACCAATTTTTTTCTTTTCATCTTTAATATCGCGGAATGAAAAAACATGACATTACAGTTGAGGACTTCAGTTATTTTTACCAAAATATACCTTAAACAATGGGGGCCTAGCAAGGATGTTAAACAGTCAGGTAAGTAAGTTAAACTTTTCTTTTTTCTTTGCAAAGTTGAAGAAATGTTGTTTTTCCGAAATGTTCCTACAAGTGGATTCCGAAAGCTTTTTCTTGGTCCAGTTATATTGTTAAGTAGGTTTTGAAGTTTCTGGTATTGTGAGTGTGGGAATTTATGAAGTGAAGAGTTTTTGCAGCGTGATTTATAGTTTTAAATAGCAAAATTATAATTTTACATTCGTTTACAAGATGAGTAGGAAAGAGACATGAGCGCCATCTAAGTATATCTGCCACAAATACGGAAACTAATATGGTTGCGTTCCATTTCCATTAGTGAGATCGAGGAAAACGTCGTTAATTATCCAAACAATATAATTACATTATTTATTTATTTAATAAAAAGAAACACCAACATGACCTAAATCATTACAAAAAAAACAATTAGAAAGTATAAAGGTCACACCTAAGTATTGTCACAATTACTTGAGATCACAACATGAAATAATATTTAAAAATAATAATAATTATTAATAACAATCAAAAATACACTAACCAAATGTATGTTTAAGCAAACTTTAAAACAATAATAGCAACTATCGCGGTCTTAAGATACGTCACACTCTCTAATAAAAGATAAAAACCTATACAGACTCTGAGAATGGATATCTAGATTAACTATCCTTTATCTGCATTGATTTTGGACCAACGAATTACTTTTTCATCCATCAGATCAGTCTTATTAAGTCCACTGCTGAACATTGGCCTCCCCAATAGACTACATTCTATTGGGGGAATTTGCCCATAACCACCACGCTGGTCAGGCGGGTTGGTGATCGCAGTTCAAGCCAGTACGCAGGAATTCGCTGCTCATCTATTTCTCTTCGTCGACTCTTGAGTGAGATGAGAGGTGATTCCTTGCCGGCACCACATTGCTTTTTTTTGTAAAGTTTTTTATTTATGGGGAAACGCCAGGAGCACTACTGTGCTAGGTAATTGGAAACGATCACCGAATTAAAGCGTTCTAATGGCAGAACGCCACACACTTGCCTTCGCTAATCCGCACTGGATCCGCACTATGCTGGAGGAGCTGGTTCGTGGGATGAGTTCTGTGCTTAGAGCGTGTAGTTGATGCATTGAGATGATGAAACGTTTTCTGGTAGGTACCCTCAGTATGCACTATATCGCTGAGATTTAAACTCGTTAACAATTGGTTTATTCATTACTAGCAGCAGTCCCGACCTGACTGGGCCTGACCTACATTTAAACCTTCCTCTTGAACCACTCTATCTATTAAGAAAAACCACGTTAAAATCCGTTTTGTAGTTTTAAAGATCACAGCATACGTAGGGAAAGACAGGAAAAGATAGATGAGATAGATAAATCAATTTATTTGCACACGCATGCAACACACATAGACAATACAATAAAAAACACCGGACATACAAAAAAAACACTTCTCTTAAATTATTTAATAATCTTATGGCTGGTTTACACTTGCTATTTTTTTATACTTTTTTAGCACGCTTTTTTAGACCATACTAAAAAAGCATGCATTTAGCAAATGTGAATACGCTTTGCTTTTTAGCAGGCAAAAAAATCTGACTTGTGGTCAGATTTTTTATCCATGATCTGTGCTTTAAAAAAAAAGCAACAAAAATGGCGTCGCAAGTAAAATGGACACGCGATTTAACAATTAAACTACTATACGAATATGAAAAACATGAGTGCCTGTGGGATTCCTACAGTTAAATCAATAAAAACAAAATTCTAAGAGACAATGCGTATGCAGAAATTGAAAAAACTTTAAACATTAACTTGAATGATGTAAAATCAAAAACATTCGCTCCTCATACATCCTCATACCTCATACATCCTCATACTGAGCTGAAAAAGGTAAAGCTTTAGGTAAAAGGTAAAGCTAAAATTATTTCAACAGCTTGCAAAATTATCAGAGATTCCATATTTTCGACTTGCAATGCGAGTACTTTATTCGCATTTTCTATCTTTTAATGATGAAAAAAGAATAGCAAATGTAAATCGGCGTCTTTTTTTAGCACTCTTTTATTTAGCATGCTTAAAAATCAATGCATAAATAGCACGGAAATTTAGCAAATATAAACCAGCCAGTAATGACTAAATAGTATAGGGAAGTGCGCTGCAGCCGTGCAAAATGGTTATGGTTCAGTGAAATTTTACTCTAACGAGCAAACACTGATTATCAGGCATAGACCAGAATAAAAGTAAAAAAATAAAAAAGACGTGTGTCACTCGGAGACTGCCGCGGTAAAGCTATGGCATAGCATTTTTTATCAACTTATGCAATTATAATTATTATTTATTAATTTTATTTATGCAGTATTTTTTTTCTTTCATATTAATTCAAGTTCAATTTAATTTGACATATTATTCTGTTGTCGACTTAGATTTTTAAGTTATTTTATTTTATTTTTTATGATATAATTAATATGATTATTTTATTTCTAATTCTGACACTTGAGGTCACATTGTGTTTTTCTTTTTATTGTTTTTTTTTATGAACTATAATTAATTTATTTGATTTTGGGCATTAAGGTTATTATTAAGTATTTCATTTGTAATTTTTTGACATATTTGTGTAATTTTATTATACTTTAAGGCATGTTAACGTTTGGACACTATCTGTAAGTTGACATGTACTTGTGAATAAATAAATAAATAAGTTACACTTTGAGCGTGGTGACCTAAAAGAACACAAATTTTAGCCGCCCGATAAAACCAATGCCACCTAAAGGCGGGTTGCTGAACTAAAGAGACAAGCTTGAAATTTCAAAAAGTCATGAAAAGTTCTGCTATTTATCGATAGATGGAAAAATTAAAAAATATCACCGCTGTGCCGGTCGGGTGTTAGGTTTTTATTTCGTTACGGAATTTCTGGATTCGGTCTCCACGCTCAAGACCCGCGATAGAAGCTATGCAATAGCTTAATAAAAGTTATGTGGTTAGATTCTCCATACATTCATCCAAAGTAAAGCAACTTTGTTTTATACTAAATTACACCAACAACTTCACATGCATACTTAAACAAAGTTTACTGATGTCTTAGGTTATAAGTGTTAAATTGTTAAAGGAAGAGTGCTGCTGCCTGAACCACAGATATTAAGTTATCTAGTTCCGACGCAGATGTTAAGAGAATATCATTAAAACTATCAGTAAGAGTGCAGTTTTTAATTATAAAATATAAACAAGTATTTTATGACAGAGTTATGATATTTTTATTGTATTATAAAGAAGACATGTTCATGACAAATGACCCCCACGGCTCCGATGACAGACCATTTCCTTTTCATGAAATTTTCCATGACTTTTGCACAGATATGTGGCTGTATCTCACCGATGACGCGTCGGATTTCCGATTTGACATATCGGATAGTGGTATATATGTCACCATAAAATTGTAAATAATGTTAAATTATAATCTATCCCGCGATATTGTAATCTGTCGGAAAATTGTGATCCGTAACAAACTGCTCACAATTTAACGCATTATTTTTCGATAGATTATAATCTATCGAAGACAAACCGTCAGATTGTAAAATGGCATGCGACAGAACGCACCTCGCGCTCTGATTGGTTGAACTTCATACAAAGTCCTACAAAGTCTCCATACTTTACTGGGGTAAAATGTATTTGACTAGACTGTGTGTGTTAGAGAAAGGGCAGGTCAAAAGTACCCTAAACCGACGGGCGTGTATGAGGAGGTTAATGAGTGTGAATGAAGCTAAAAGTGTGTGCCAAGATCGTAGCAAGTGGAAGGATGTGATCTCTGCCTACCCCTACGGGAAAGAGGCGTGACATTATGTATGTATGTATGTATGTGTGACAGAGTTTACTTGACTACAATTTAATTGTGCCTAAATTACGAAACCGTTGCACATTGTTGCTCTTTTCTTACATACATACATAAATACACTCCTGTTTCCCCGAAGGGGTAGGCAGAGGCATATTATTTGCCCACACTTCGCCAATTATAAACCTAGTTGGTCCCACGTGATAGGTGGCGAGCCTATTGCCGCTTAGCGGGCACTGTTATACTAAGAAAAGAAGAACACTTATATGATAACATACTACAGGCACACACAACATTGTTCTAATAGATCTTTACACAATAAACTAGAACAAACTTACTTTAACCGCAAACTAAAGTACTTAATAGGCTAAACATTATAATGGCCAGTATTTTCGTTAAGTTAATGAACAGGAAGGTGTAGGTATTTCTTTGTAAGTATTAATATTTTAGTTAAGTACAAAGCCCCGGGTCTGCTGGTTTAAGCAGACTTGGCAGAATTTCAGTCATTACATGAAGTGACTGCCATCTGACTTCTGCAACCTAAAGGCAAACATCATTCTATGGACAGACCCTGTCAGGATGTTAGAAGGAACTGACTTGCTAATAACGACTGACATAGATGTTTTTTATGGCAGCCGGGACTAACGGCTTAACGTGCTTTCCGAGACACGGTGCCATCGATAATATATATAAGCATCTTTGTTAAGTTATTTCACAGGAAGATATCTTTCTTTAATAAGAATATACATGTTCATGAATCTTAATCTTTATAAACGACGAAGTTGGATTGAAACGTTTTCAGATGCTCGTATTTACATATTAATGCGCAAAACTCTGGACAGTCAGAAAGTTAGAAAGTTTGGGGAGAAATCAAGAACTTGTCTCTGTTTTGTTGCTAAGATTTTGCAATGATTCATTTGGTTAATATGTAATTAAGATACTCTGTAAAGCCTTGCCGTTTGGTACTGGCTTCGAATGGGGTCACTCCCTCTCTTCTCATGGAGAGTCGGAATAGTCGACGAAGCGAAATCCTACCGCATGATGGGCATTTGTGTCAACCTGCCTACTGGTTGAATTTGCGACCAACTGTCACATCCTGTCCAGCGTGGTGATTATGGGCAAATACCCTCAATAGAATGAACGATTTGGGAGGCTAGACCGTTAGCAGTGGAATTTAATACGGCTGAAATGATGATGATGATGCGAAAGTTCTGATTCCTGAAAAAAAAAGCAAAATGATTTATTTCATTTGGAATTCAAATTAATTATTTGGATTCATTTGGATAAAGGTCAAAATAATTTATGAACTGATGCGCCCATTTACTGCGGGCAGAGGCCTGATTGGGGAAGAATGAAATGGGGATTGAACTGAAAATTTACTGAAGAATCAGGAAAGAAACTCGTCAAGTTTGGTCTCCCGCTTTGACTATATTAATGACCATTAAGCAAATAAAAAGTGCAAAGGGATCCTATCCTACCAAGATCTTAGGATCCCAAGCCAACCTCACCTGCAAGTGTATGTTTTGACAAAAAAAAAACTATTAATGTTTGTTTATCCGTTATTTAGTATGAATAACACAAATTCTTAATGATAGTAATCTTGGTACCTACTAAATAATTGGTGTTAGTGCCAGAAATATTTATTTATTTATTTATAAACAACAATAACCTATATTTTTTTCCCCAGTTATCTAAAAACTTTCAAAGTTGACATAAGTCAGCTTATACTCAACTACATTCTTGTAGGTTGGTACAAGAGGTCTGTAACCTCTCAGAGGTCACAATGGGAACCGAGTTAACATCCGGAGACCTTCTGCCCCACTGAGGAGGCTCCGGGCCGGTCGTTCAACTCTATCGATCCACTGAACTGGGTCATACAGTTGTCCGATCTCCTAAATCGTACATTGTCAAGCATCGTCAGTAAATTAGTAATGTAAATTTGAAAGTACTTAAAACGTTTATTGATTCAGGCGTTACTTTGCGGAAATCCATTGTAAGCAAGTGATAGATTAAAAATATCTTTGTAACACATTCCGCGCTACCGTATTCCCGAAAAATCGAGAAACTATTCAACACGACACGTGTTTCGCCCTTACACAGGGCATCTTCAGGTAAGATAGGAGCCTCAGAACAACGATGTTTACGACCAACGCTGAAACGAGAGCGTTGAAGTACTTAAAAGATTATTGCTTTGGAAAATACTTTAATTAACGACACTGCAGATTTAGTTAGATAAACCAGTATTATAGAAACATGAGCTTTATTTATGAAATTATTTTTAAACTAGCAGCCGCCCGCGATTATGTTTGCCTGACCTACATATACCTAAATCTTCCTCTTGAAACACCCTATCTATGTTAAAAACTGCATCAAAAAGCGACTTTGTTTGTTCTATCTAGTGATGTGTCGTGTCATAATCACCTATTCTGTCTGATGATAAGCAATCCAAAAAAATGAGAGAAATATAGGTTTATTGAAATACGTCTTTTCATAACATGTTTTATTTACAAGAAAAAAAGAAAAAGGAGAACGTATTCATCTAATTTAATTCTAAAATAAATATAGTTCATAATCCTAATAAAGTTTATAACAATGGCCAACCCAGTGCGAGATGGCAAATATAAGGGAGTGGTAAATTGCTGTAAGAATTTAATCAGGCGCTCCATGGAACCTCGTTTTGTCTCAAGAGTTATATTTCCAACTTTAAGTGATATTAAGCATTGTAAGGTACGGCATAATAATACTTTCGTCTTTAACTGTGAACTGTTTATTGTTATACACAATAAAAATTAACTTCAATAAGATCAAAGACTTCCCTGTCTAATGAAATACACCCGCCTTTGTAGATTTTGTAATAATTGTATCGTGTTACGAGGGAAATTTATTTTCTTCATTAATATTGTTTTATATCTCTCATGGCGTCATCAAGGTCAAAACTAAGCGAAGCTCGTGCACTTGGTACTACACAACGGGTAGACATGTATTACGAACTATTTTAAATAAGTACATATCTACATATAATATTTACATATAAAAACATACAAACCAAGAAAAATACCCCTGTCCATGCTTACCAATATTAAATAGGAAACAAACCCATGGCGTTTAGAGCTCCTCAATATAATTATAAGCGGCAATAGGCTCGCTAACTACATATTTCGTGGGATCAACAATATAACTTGACGACCAACAAGGCGTGGTGGCGAGTATACCCGCATCCCACTCCTGAGGTCGTGGGTTCGATTCCCACACAGGACAAATACTTGTGTGTATAAATATGAATGTTTGTTCTGGTTTGGGTATTTTTCTATGTATATTAAGTATGTATTTACAAAAAAAAAGTATTTATGTATGGTTATCCGTTATTTAGTATCCAGATAGTATATAGATGATTATCTTGGAACTAAATAATTGGTGTATTCAGTTATTGGTGTGGTCAGAAATTTTTATTTATTTATTTATAACTGGATCCTCCGCCAATCCGCACTGGGTCCGCGTGGTGGAGTATGACCCAATACCCTCACACCTTGATATGTGAGAGGAGGCTCGTGCTCAGTAGTGGGACGTTTATGAGCTGAGATGATGATTTATAACTGGCGCAGTGTGGGAGTATAATATACCTCTGCCTACCCCCTAGGGGAAAGAGGCGTGATTGTATGTATATTGATGAGGGTGCTCCTCAGCACCCCTTTGTAGGACCCCTCGGTCCTACCAAAATTTTGGGTGGTGCACCTGCCGATCAACGGCTCGTGCTCTGGCAAACACAAAAGTTCTCGGTAAGCAGCAATAGGCTCGTCACCTATTACGTGGGAGCAAAATGTAATTGGCGAAGTGTGGGTGAAATATGCCTCTGCCTATGTATGGTTTTTAGTAAGTTGAAGACTTACACCCCCTCTCGCTCCACCTAAAGCGGAATAGCTATCATTTAACGATGGTATTAAAAAAAAGCACTAAAAACATAGTAACGTAAATGAAAAAAACAGTTTAAAGATTTCTACGACACACCTTTTCTTTTAATTTGTTTTTTTTTTAATAATAAACTGATCGTTATAATAATAACAACAGGGGTAATACCTAAGCAATTGTACCACAGCCTTAAATAACTAGACCTTCCACCAAGCATAAAATATACATAACTCTTCAAAAAGCAGCTATCTTGAATACATGCCGAACGGTAAGAAAATGTATGCAGCTCGAAGACAATGTTCCTTTAGATACTTGAAATTAAATCCCTGCAATAATTACTTGGCTCTGCCCCGTAATTATTGTATTAATTACCAGTTAATTAAATTTGGTAAGAACAAAAATTTAAAGAAAAAAATAATGATAATCATTTATTTGCATAAAACATGGTACAATCGTTGTTGTTACATTGATGTATGTAGGCGTCTCACTTTTTTTGTTGTGCATTTTTTTGTCATTTATTGTTTTGTTTACTTGAACTATGAAATTACTAAAATTTGTATCTTTTGTTACAGGTATGTGAATAAAACTGCAAGTGAGACAATACTTTTCCGCGGGTACAGACAACCAGTCGTCCGCCATTTTGGGGCAATGAGACTGTGTGAGAGTAATTTATTTTTCGAGTCTCAAGGCTAAGGTTTGGCATTGAAATGCCTAAAACAGGTATGTGAAGTTGAGATCCATTTTGAATTCCGTCGTTTTTTTGGCAGATTTTAAGTTGAAGTTAAACATTATTAAAGGTTTATTGACCCTATTAATCTTTTTGTGTTTAATGTTAAAAAATACTTAGATAATATTTGGGCCTCTGTGTATTAATTTGGGACCCACTCATGCCTTCACATCTTTTTTAAAGTGACACGTCATAATGACTACATCCTGCCTGATGGTAAGCAGTCGATGCAGTCCAATAAAAAAATGAAAGCGCTTCATACCGTGAAATAAGCACGGTACAAAGCGCATCCACTCATGACGGCCTGCTAAAATTCCGTTTCACGCCCCGCTTAAAAGGCCCGGGATCATAGGAAATAGGAAACACATGAGCCGGCAGCGAATTCCAGAGCATAGTGGTCTTGCTCAGAAACGACCTCACAAATTTCTTGGTTCGAGTGCTGATAGTCTGCACAGTATGAGGATGGTTTCTAAGACCAGCACGTGTTGTTCGGGAGAGGAAAGGAGAGGGCGGGATGAGATCGAAGAGCTCCTGAAATGTTCGGGTCATATATATATACTTACTTAAATATCTTTTATCTTTGTAAATACATACTTAATATACATAGGAAAACACCCAGCCCAGAACAAATATTCATGTTCATGCACACAAAGATTTGTTCTGTGTGGGAATCGAACCCACGACCTCTGGAGTGAAGTGCAGGAATACTGACCTCCACGCCATATCGGTCGTCAAAGTATATATATGCACGTACACATACATACTTTTGTTTTTATTTCTTTTAAATATCTTTTTGTAGTTTAAAACCATTTATATACTCAATTTATTTATAAGTTGAGTGCATGGGTCAGTAGATGGGGGCCGGAATCCTGTAACACAGGGTATCCTAGTACGGGGTTCCCGGACATCCCAAGTCATTGGGATGGAAATCGATGGTTATTATTATTATAATTAAGTGTCTTTGTTGAAAAAAAAAATATTTTCATTTATTACATAACCAAATATAAGTTAAGTAAGTTTTATAATAAACAATAGTTGCATATTATTTAGTATATTTGAAAATTCTCTGTCGAAAATAACAACAATTGTCGCAAAATGTTTTAATGAAACGCAATAGCAATGTGTCTCTGTTCAAATTTCAATAATGCTGTGCGCCACCGGAAATATTTTTTTATAAGAATAAGAATATTTTTTATTGACAAAATAACATTACATTAACAAATTAGATCAAACAGTTACAAAAAAACGTAAAAAAACAAAAATATTTAAAAATACCTCCCGAAGGCGAATTCGGCTTTCAATTGAGAATTATAATCTGTTTTCACCAATTTTCACAAGACTTCGCAAACTATTAAATCCGCACGGTATTTGTAAACAGAAAACAAATATGAAACCGCAAAGCCTGTCAACAGGAAAATAGTTCTAAAGAATATAACATTTTCCGCACAAATTTCCTCTAAAAGACCAATAAAATGTTATCTAGTAAAACTATATTCTTGCAAATACTTAGAAATCGTGGAAAACAAATATTTACCAATATGTTGGCTGAACGACACATCTAAATGGTTCCACAGAGGGGTTTGAACCTCCATCGAGTCTATTACATTTGGTAGTTTATTTATTAACCATTTCACGTCTTCAATGTCTACTATGCCGTCGTTTTTGCCGTAAATAACTACAACTGGTGACGTCACAGCACTCAAGTTATATTTGGGAGGAAGTTCACTACCGTACACTTGTATATTCACATTTGCGCCATAGTCGAATTTCACAAAGTCTTCGCTTGTCATACTCTGACCATATCTGTCCATGTTTTGCACTGAAGTTCCAGCCGGAAACCTTCCAAATATATTCCTTAAAGTCCTGTTTCTTATTGATCTTGGATGATCACCATCTAAGATATTTAAAATGGCACTACAAGCATTTGTTGTTGATGGAAGTTGACAAAAGAATCCCAGAATTTCTTGACTTAGAAAACCTTTCGCAAGAACTTCACCCCGTTCTAAAAACTTATAAATGATTTCACTATATGCAGCAAAAGCTTGAGTCACAAGTCTGAATATTCCTGATTTGGCGTTTAGATGTCTTGTAGCTGGTGCTAGAGATATCATCACATTGATTTTGTTACAATAGCCTGCCTTTTCGGAGCACATTATATAATAAGTTCCGCACCCCTGCGAGAATCCTATATAATTCAGCTTATCGACGCCACCTTTATCCAGGACATAATCCACCATTGCTGGAATATCGTACAACCCGATTTCATCGACGGAAAATTGCCAGTATTCCTTATCTTGATCAGGGTTTAAAGTCTTATGTCTTCTGGAGTAGAAAGTTCCCCTGCAATTTGCAACCCAGACTTCGTAACAAGAATCTGAGATCAAATATCCCAATCCTGCTTTCGTGCCAGCAGTTACCCACATATCTGAACTGAGAAGAAGTCCATGTACCAGCAAAACTGGCGGAAAGCGATTCTCAGTCGTACAACGTTTTCCTTTAACAATCCTGAACAAGGTCAATATATATCCATCTTCAGTTTCAATTGTGTGCTCTTCTGTTAAATATCCGTATCGTTGAGCAACTTCTGTAAAGTTAAGAACAGCATCTCTTGGATATCCAAATTTCAACTTTTCCGCATCGTTTAAAGCAGCAGATAGTACAAATCCGAAAGGTATCACCATCAGGATCTGCGAAACAACGAGTACGCTCTGAGCCATTTTATTAAATACTGGTTAAAATCAAAGCTTGTCTGTTGGTAGAGAGTACGCCAATGTTTTTTTTTTTAATCGCGAATACGGTTTTATAATAAACAAGTTGTGAGGAAGGCTTCAATCTCTCGTGACACTAACGTAAATCCTGACCTGATTTTAAATTGCCCCGAGTTTTATATTTTCCGAAGATAATGGTATACTCTTATTACACGAATTAAAAACACAGGTGTATTTCCACTGGTCAAATTAAACTACAGTTTATTTTTTAATGAATCTGAATTGTTTAATAAATGATTGATTGACAATGATTTTTTGCATTTGTAAAGTTCATAAGTTGTCGCAGGTGTCAGTTAGAATTTCTATTTAAATTTTTAATTAAAAAGGCGGATAATGTTATTCATAAACTTTATTAAACGCTGACAAGTAATGAAAAGTCACATTTCGTTAAGATTTGTAGCAAAAGTATCCTCAAATTAAAAAATGAGACTATTCTATGCTACATGACATAATGGTTAACAAAAGAAAAATTATTTAAAAAAAAACTAAGTTTATGCTTAAGGTTTAGATCATTTTGTTCACGCGCTTTTTTTTTGCTCTTGCTATGTATTTGCAGTTTTGGGTACAATCTAATTTTAAAGTTGTAAATAATGATTTTTATTATGTATTATTGGTGTAGTCTTAAAAAATAACAACACAGCTGCTAAAAAATAAACTTCTATGCACGACCAAACCTGTTTTGAGACATTTGATTTTCTAGAAAATACATACTATCACGCCTGATGCTCTAAGGGTTGGGCAGAGGGCCTCAGAGGCACATTATACGCCTACATTTGGCCAATTATGTAGTCCCTTATAACAGGTGGCGAGCCTATTTCCGCTTACCGGGAACTTTTATGTTCGCCAGAGTCTCGTCCGTTGATCGGCAGGTGAGGTTGGTGGCCCCCCCAACTGGCCTCCACCTTGTCGTGGTGGCGGGCTGAGTACCTCCTGGTAGGGCGAAGAGGGCGCTAGGGTAAAGGTTACACCCAGAGATTGGCGACTCTGGGCGCCCTGAGTACTGACTACCGGGGAGGAAACTAAAAGGGACCTATGGAGGGCGCAGCGGGTAGGCCCGCCAAGCTGCGCCAGGTGGGTCTTACAGCGGGGGCAGGGGGCCTCTGCTGTCTAGCCATGGACTCTCCGGGAAGTCGGCCACACAGGCTATGGTCGCACGGGGAGGTACTGCGCCTCTCTGAGGAGGTCCTTCCGGTTTTGGTCCGGGGGAGGTTGGCGGCAGGTGGGGTGTCAGAAGCTGCAAACCAGGTACTGGCCCCCGACTCTTTCTCAACAAGCGGCGTGCGTCGTCGGAAGATTTTTAGTGGGTATTACTGCTGGCAGTCGCGTCTGCCGGTGGTGAGCCCACACCCCCTTTCGGTCCCCCATTGGCCGGAAGGCAGTGCGTAAATGCAAAAAAAAAAAAGGTGAGGTTGGTGGGGCTCCTCAGGTCTGGGTAGGAATTATATGGTCCAAGATAAGTATCTTTATGAACTTGTGTTATGAATATTAAATAACTTAAAGACTTAATGGCTAGGCTAAGTGGGAATGAACCGAATGAGACAATCCAGTGGTCATAAATGGAACTATCACTTGGTGAAGGTCGAGTAGAGCAATGACTGCAGATGTGAGTATGTTTGTTTATATTTATAAAGCTTCCGTATATAACAATCGCAGGTAATATAACCTGTTTTACAAATTTAGCTTCTGAACGTCTGTTCACTATTTCGGTAGACCTCAGCATTCTTTGCAAGCACATCGTCCAGGTACGGAATCCAAAATGGCCTTCAGCACTCTTTGCATGGAAATCGTCTAGGCGCTGAGTCCAAAATGAATTTACAGACGGACAATCCCTCCCTCCTTTAAAATCACCACAGTCAGTCAATCAGACAGTTATATTATATTGCATTGTATAGCGTCACAGACAAATGAAGATTGTAACTAACCAATCGATAATTTAAAAGAGTTTCTTGCCAGTTCTTCGTACAGAGCGGTGGCTCGGAACTGGCACTTAGATTCACTTACACTTAAATATTTTTTGTTTTTTTAATTGTTTGGTTGCAAGTGAATCTAAGCTTCGTGATTTTAGTAAAATTAAATTTTATTTGTTTTTGTTATTGTTTTATAATTTTGACGTTTTCAAATACTATGTAATAGTTTATGAAACAAAAAGTATTTGAATTGATTTGTTTGATTGACAAATCTTGAAAAAAAAAACTACAATAGACAGATAAACTGACAAACCCTGACAAAGAATCCATCTGCTTTAATTTCTTGATTATATTTGTTTCATTATTGTTAAAAATAAAATTATCGAATTTCCATATCATTCGAGCGGTTGGCGAAAGGTCACTATTGGGGATGCTGAGGTTAAAGCCTTTCTTGAGGATCTGCAGCTGCATAGGGACATTGCTTTTCTCTGTGTCTTCTACTAAAATTACTATGGATAGTGTTCTGAAGACTTATCAGCGGTGCTGGTCTTAGGAACCACCATCATACTCTGGAAACTATCAGCAGTCAATCTCATATAGTCCCGAGTCTTTTAAGCGGGGCGTGAAACGGCATTTATGTAGGCCGTCATGAGTGGGTGCGCTTGTTACTGTGATTGTTTCAAATCATCGTGTTAGTGATGACAAGTGTCCATAGGCATCAGGTGGGACCGCCATCATTGAATGAATGAATGAATGAATGACTGAATGAATGAATGAATTACTGAATGAATGAATTAATTAATTAATTAGTGAACACTTTGTTGTATAGTAAAAACGCATCAAACCACATAAACAAATCGGCTGTCCAAAAACAAAACCTAGCAATAAACAATTTTTTAAACCACGTTTTGTAAATTACTACTC
Source organism: Musotima nitidalis (assembly GCA_949126915.1). NCBI lineage: Eukaryota > Metazoa > Arthropoda > Insecta > Lepidoptera > Crambidae > Musotima > Musotima nitidalis. Next base: position 14,004,093 of record OX421435.1, on the reverse strand, counting down.
GTAATTATTGTGAAAATATACACTTTAGAATATGTGTCTTAAAAAAGTCTCTTGCTACGTTTTGATTTTGGACAGACGATGTGTTGCATTTGTTGCCTATAAATATAAAACGATACTTGATTAAGAAATGATTTGTATGTTTACACATACATACATACATAATACCACTCCTGTTTCCCCGAAGGGCATATTATACGGACAAATTTCGCCAGTTCTATTGTTGGTCACATGTAAAGCCCTTGGAGAACGCCTCACCGGTCTCGAAGCGACGATTGCGTATCTCAGCGGACAGTACGATGATATGTTCAAATTCTTCTCTGACACAAAGGCAAGCTTAACACATTTGTGCGAAGAAAACAAACAGCTTCGGGAGGAGCTGACTGCAACGAAAGCTCGTACTAAAGCACTGGAAGATGCCCAGGCACGTCAGGACCAGTGGACCAGAGCACAAAACATCGAGGTGGTCGGCGTACCTGAGACAAAGGGTGAGGCAACCGCAGACATCATAGTGAGGATCGCAACAGAAGCGGGGATCAACGTCCAGAGCAGTGACATCGAATTCGCGCACCGCGTGCAGCCGCGGCGCCCGGGCAGCTCCACCAACACCGGCCGTGCCATCGTCGCCAGATTTAGGCAACGCGCCACCAAGGACGCTATTGTCGCCGCCGCTAAGAAAAATCGCCATATCACCACGAAAACTTTAGGACTGGGAGGGGAAGTCAAAAATATCTATGTCAATGAACATCTAACTAAGGAGAACAAGCAGTTACTAAAATTGTGTAAAGTTAAAGCACTGGCACATAACTATAAACACGTCTGGACAAAAAACTGCCGGATTTATGCAAGAAAAACAGACACATCGCCTCCCATACCTATAATAAGCTCATCGGACCTGGACAAGATGTAAAGGAAACAACATTATTTCGGTTAGATATCTTTATTTACACATCTAAATTCAATACTTATACAAATTTACATTACCTTCCCTTGCCATTTTTATTACATACAACGCTAAACATATACATTTCACTTCATATACTACAATATTTATGCACAATATTATTCTACATATCACTTACAGTGTCCAACATATACATTTTACTATTTGCAACACAATATTTATACATGCATTACAGCTCACTTCGATTTACACATTCAACTACTCAATTATTACCCACATGTTACATATATACAAGTACTATAATTGTTTATTATATTAATTATTCCTATCAGAAAGTTTATAACCATATTTTATTATTTGAACACTATTCTACGTCAACACGTTATCTTCCTATTGTTTTTAATGTTACTACTAGCACACTCGAATCCCCTAATGTCACTAAAATGTCACTGTTTTTACGTATATGGATAATTATTTTTTACTTTGATCATGGTTAATTCAATTAAACTTAATCTAATGTATCAAAACGTGCGTGGTCTGAGAACAAAGACTAACGAGTTCTATAGAAATGCACTGCTGTCCGATGCTGATTTGATTCTTCTAACGGAGACCTGGCTCTGTGAGGGCGTCCTCGACGCTGAGCTGACCGGCGACAGATATGGGGTGTTCCGTCGCGACCGTGGCTCGCGTACCGCGGGCGGTGGCGTCATGGTTCTGAGCGCGGCGCGGCTGGGTGCGCGCGCGCGGCCCGAATGGCGATGCGACGACCTGGAGTGTGTGTGGGTGACTGTGCCGCGCAGTGCTCTGGCCGCTCGCCCGTCGCCCGCCGCCGCCGCCGCCGCCGCCTCCTCTCGTTCTTGCCGCGATCTTCACGTCGGTGTAGTTTACTTGCCGCCTAACAGGTTAATTCCCGCGCGTATTGATAAACTCCTTAATATTATTTCGACTATTATAGATACCCATCCTGACGACTATATTATTTTAACCGGTGATTTTAATCTACCGTGCATCCAGTGGTCGTCGCTCGGCCCCGTAATTCTGAAGAAGGGATCTGTCGATATTCAGAACAGTGCAACATTATTCGTTAATAAATTGTCTTACGCCGGTTTAAATCAATATAATATTCTCCATAACTCGCATCATAACACTCTTGACCTGGTGTTTGCGAACTTTTCTATTGGACTTCAAAAATGTCAGTTCCCGTTAGTAAAAGAAGATCTCTTTCATCCATCTATTATGATGGACGCAACTGATATTTTGATACCGCCTATGAAAGCAGCACCACGAAAAAAGTTTCTCTTCGGCCGTGCTGACTACACAGCTATAAATGATTTTCTATCTAAAATAGATTGGAAAGCATTGTTGGAGGAATGTAGTGTGGAGGATGCCGTAAACAATTTTTATGCATTATTAAATGATACCATAAAGAAATATGTGCCGGAGATAGTTCTATCTAATACATATGTGTATCCTGCTTGGTATACTCGCGAACTAATAAAATTAATCAAAGAAAAAGCTAAAGCTCATAAAAATTGGAAAAAATTTAATAATAAAGTAGAATATAACTTGTTTTCATATTTACGCGCTAAAGTTAAATTACTACAAACCAGATGCTATCAATCTTACATTCAGCACTCGGAAGAAAAAATTAAAACTTGTCCTAAACTGTTTTGGTCTTACATCAAGGCAAGAAGAAAAACTAATACAGATTACCCAAAACAAATGATGTATGACACTAAAGTTTTAAACACTGATAGCGATATCTGCTTATCGTTTAATGACTTTTTTTGTAAAAATTTTAGTACGCCCTCACCAAACCAAGGCTCAACCCCTACTCTCGCATCCATCGAAAGCACGGATACGCTGCACACTATACAAATAAATAAGAACTTTATTTCTAAATTAATTAAATCGGCTGACCCGACCAAAGGAGCTGGTAGTGATGGAATACCACAAATATTTCTAACTAATTGCAGTGAATCGCTGTCAGAGCCCATTGCCATTCTATTTAACAGGTCATTTCGTAACGGATATTTCCCAAGGGTCTGGAAAACTGCGCATATAGTACCAATACATAAAAAAGGCATTAAGACTGCAATTGAAAACTACCGCCCCATATCCATTCTCAATACCTTGAGTAAATTAATCGAAAAGGTAGCTCACCATCATTTATACCCCTTTATTTTTCCCAACATACCCCATCAACAGCATGGTTTCATTAGGGGTCGCTCAACCAACACCAACCTGGCCATATTTACTAATGACATTTTGTGTGGGATGGACAGAGGCGCTCAGGTTGATGTGGTGTACCTGGATTTTGAGAAAGCCTTTGACCGCGTGGATCACATAATCTTGCTACGAAAACTGCAGGAACTGGGGATCTGTGGAGATCTCCTAAGATGGCTGGAATCATATCTTCGCAATCGATGTCAGGCAGTGATTGTGGGTGGACACTGTTCGGATTTTATGGATATTCCGTCAGGCGTACCTCAAGGTTCGGCGCTTGCTCCCTTGTTATATGCTGCCTACCTATACGATGTCGGTAAATGCTTTAAAAACGCAAAGTACCTAATGTACGCTGATGACACCAAGATATACTGCAATATTAAAAGCATATCTCATTGCAGGGACTTACAGCACGACTTAAACGTACTCAATTCATATTATAGAAACAACAAAATTAATATAAATGTAAATAAGTGTATGTCGATAACATTTACCAGGAAAAGAAATGTAATCAATTTTCCCTATAATTTTTCCAACATGCCAATAAAAATAACTAACCAAGTCAAAGACTTAGGAGTACTATTAGACAGCAAACTTTTATTTAAAGATCACATCACTGATATTGTGAATAGAGCTTATAGTAATCTAGGATTTATTTTAAGAGTCAGTAAACCATTCTCAGACATTAATTGCTTAAAAATCTTATATTTCGCGTATGTCAGGAGCATATTAGAATACTGTAGTAATATTTGGAACCCCATTTACAATATATATAATCAAGACTTAGAAAATATTCAATTAAAATTTTTAAAACATATAAACTACCGCGCCCGACATAAATATATAGATTATAAAGAATCATGTATCTTTCACAATGTTCTAAGTCTTAAAGATAGAAGAAATCTCCTTGACATGTCGTTTCTGTATAAAGTCTGCCACGGTGCAATCGAAAGCATTGAGCTCACCGAACAGTTCCTGCAGCTTCGTGCTCCTACGGTCCGCACCAGACATACTGCTTTGTTCAATCTGCCACTCACGCATACAAATTATTACAAAAATTCTATTGTTCATCGTTTGCAAAATTTATATAATAAGCAATTTAACTCTATAGACATTTTCAATGACAATTTTAAAACATTTAAACAGCTGGTAATTCAGATATTAAATAATAAGGTGTAAGACTCAAACACAAACACACATACATTCAATCACACACGCATACATTCACTCACACCTACAGTACACACATTCCCACACTTTTTTCTAATTTTGTATTTATTTTTTTTATGTTATAGAATAAGTTCTGCTCTCTTTTTTGGAATATATAGTAAAATGTAAATCCGTAATTAGGTGTAAGGATAAATTTAATGTGTTATGTATTTAATTTATAAGACCTGTGGATTTTGTAATAAAATAAAATAAAAATAAAAATAGGTGGCGAGCCTATTGCCGCTTACCGGGAACTTTTATGTTCGCTAGAGCCTCGTCCGTTGATCGGCAGGTGCACCACTTGCAGGTGAGGTTGGCTTGGGATCCTTAGATCTTGGTAGGAGCCATATACACCATTTTTTATGTTTACCTTATTTTATATTTTTTAAATATTTAAAGAAAGGCCATGTTAGTTTGGCGCAATGTCAAGATCAAGTTTTAAATGTATGGCACTAAATAAGACATCACAGAAGGTCTGTTAGAGGTAAGATTTATTTATTTATTTAATTGCATAAATAAATAAACATTACCGATCCCATAACAAAGGTGTTAGTAATTTTATTTTTAACCAACACAAAATAAATAGTTAAATATAGAGAAAAAAAATATCATTATTTCACGTGAAAATTTTCACTAGATAAAAATCAACTCGTCCACAGTAACCGGAGAGGCATCGAACCTCCGAACCTTCGATAACCGGTCTACTACTCTTAACATTGAGCTATCGGGGACTTCCAATAATGTGTTGATTAATATTTAAAACACAAATCATGAAGTAGTAGAAATCAAAAAATTTAAAAAAATATATTAAATGAGCTTTTTGATTAAGTACTAAGGCAATTCGCGAAACTTAAATCAGGGTTAGGGCGGTCCTACAGTGTAGGTTTTGTATTTCTGTCAGCCCTGAACCTCAGTTGAAGACCGCATGTCCAGCTTAAGGTACAGAATGGTAGCTTTCTCTGGCAGCGTATGAGCGTGGCAATTCACAGAGGTAATGTTGCCAGCATTCTAGGTTATATACCTGTTGTACCACAGTTGGAAGACAAATTTTATTTACAGTTTTTCGTTTGCAACTTCAGGTTTTTTTTTTATTTGTTAGGAACAAACAACAGTTACACAATATATATTACTAACAACACTTAAAACTAGTGTACAGATTATGATTTAAAATGTATGAAATAATTGTATAACCATCAACATTGTTCACATATTACTCTAAGCTTTAGAATGCAAAACAGAGTTGTAAGCAATCAAAAAGAGAAATAAATCAATCAGAGTACATAAGAAACAAAACAAATACAAATTCTTAAGTTAACAGGTGTCTTGATAAACTGGTAAAAGGCGTTTTTTTAGTCAGTAAGGTGCCTTTGTAATTTTTTTTTATGAAAGTAAATAGTTACATTTAGTAAAGTCGACCTTCTAAGGTTACATATAGTGTGGCTGTGAACTTGACGTTTCATTGACCCCTGCGAGCTGCGTGTAGTGGGTACGACTGTTATATAACTCACTCGCTTCATCGTACTAATTGTATTACTTTGAATGTTTGTTTATTTGATCGTATACGGTCTAGGTATGTTGCTTTCGTAATAACGCACATACGTACTAACCAATTAGAGCTTAATTTAGCAAATACTCTACTGGAGAGCGGGAGAACTCCCAACCAAAGGAAAGATCTACTCCGGGCAGATGGAAGATGGTTGGATGTGGTGTAAACAGCGAAGAGTTTGAGGGTTCATTTATTGCTGGTGACAGTGTAGCCACAAAACTTTATAATAGCGCTCGTAGTTTCGCGAATAAGATAGAATTTTGACTTAACCTTAAATTTTCACAGATAATAATAATACTATAGTATCATATGTTTAAAATAAAAGGCTGATTCAGCGCTAACAGTATAACCCACGAAGAAGACATGACATCAATAATGTTGTCTAACACAAGACAACGACTTATAAAACGACGACTCAAAATATAAATATTAACTAAAAAAGTATTTAGTTCCTTGCATAATGAGCGGCGATAACCCAGTAGCTAGACTCTTTGCCTTTTAATTCAGAGGGTCTTGGGTTCAAACCCTGGTGACTTTTCGAAATGTGCGTAATTATCGCTTGCTCCGTGCCTGCCACGTCAAGCCGTTGGTCCCGGCTGTCATGAACATCTATGGCAGTCGTTATTAGGAAGTCAGTGCCTTCTAATATCCTGACAGCTGGTTTAACCATAGAATGATATTTTTCTCTGGGTTGTGGAGGTCAGACGGCAGTCGCTCCACGTAATAACTGAATTGCAGCCAAATCTGGTTGAACCAGTGAGCAGACCCTGGACCCTAAGCTTAAGTCTAGGGCAACCGGGATAATGCTAGGATATGATGATTTTTTTTTCTCAATTTTTAGGTCCATACTCGTTTTGAACATTAGTTCAGTTCTTAATTAAAAGCCTTCCATGACAGTACATTTCCAAATCAAAATCATTTATTCAAGTTTGGCTCAATGAAGCTGTAAGCCTGTCATCTTAGTAACTAACCACTTACAATAAGCTCATTTTCCCACTAGTTACAATAATATTAGAACAGGGACGATGAAAACACTGTAGTCAATAGCGCACTAAGGCCCGGCAACGGCAAGGAAAAGGATCCTTCGGCATCCTACATGCAAGCGCACACTATCGGCAAATATGCTTTGGCATGCTGCAACGTTCTTAGGGATAACGAGGCGTCCTTAAGGATGCCGCACCGTCCTGTAGATTGCCGAAGCGTCTCAATATCGTATTTCTCATCATAAGACTCTCAGAGTCGTTACAAGCTAGTTGTCCTGAAGTACGCAGAACAGCAGCCTCAAGAATACCGAAGCGGTATTTTGGTTATTACGACCACATATTACGGAAATTTCTACTTTATTGCCATTATGTTATAGTATATTGCTATTTGCCACCCAAAATCCTCATCCGTGCTGATGCCGATAATGGGCGCCGGGCCTTTGGGAACCATTTCAAACAGCACCAAACATATTTTTTTTATCATAATGTTAAAGAATATATAGAAAATACATTATAATGTTTAACGAATGGTTAAATTTTAACTTTCATGTAATGTTATAAAGTTTATTTAATTTTTTAAGTCTTAAAACATCACAACTGTTTAAAATGTAAATTTATAACATGTTAAAACTTCCATAAACTCAACCATTTTGTATTTATTAAATTATTTTTGTTATAAATTAAATTACATGAATATGATGAATTGTATTAGGTAATTTATTACCTTTTACGATTAATGCCTGTTTTGTTGCTTATGAAATAAAAAAGTAATTAAAATTTATTGAGTATTTTCTTAACAATAAAAACACTTTATTATCCAATATATATAGATATACACAGTATAATATACGTACTAATAAATATTCATATAAATATATCTAAATAATTCAAGTTTGTTATGCAAATATAATTGACAATTTGCTGTGTTTACTTCATATTCATTTAATGTAATTCATTTCCGTATTGTGACGTGTAAAATGATGGTTGTTTTTCCATTAGAATTGTCAATTATACCAATTTATTAATTTGTTGACAAATAAATAACATAGGTATACTCTTTATTGACAAAAAACATAAAGCTTCAGATAACAATGAATATTGATAAAAATGTAAATATCAATCTAGGCGGTTTTATCGCTAAAAGCGATCTCTTCCAGACAACCCGACGCAGAGGAGAGAACAGGAAAGCAGTACGCAAAGCACATAGACTTTCAAAAGAAACACTAAAACTATTTGTTAAAAATTAATTAAATACACAAATATATAAAAGAAAAAAAATATAAATATATACACATCTTAATAACGTAAAAAAAAATGTTATAAAAAAAATGTTTGGTTCTAAAGTGTTAGTCTTTTTAAATAAAAGCATCATTACAAGAAAATTCTCGTAATCACACTGAAACGCTGAAACGAGAGTTAAGTCGTTTCAGCGTTGGTCGTGAAGACATCGTTGTTCTAGGGCTCCTATCTTACCTGAAGATGCCCTGTGTAAGGGCGAAACACGTGTCGTGTTGAATAGTTTCTCGATTTTTCGGGAAATTATAGTAGCGCGGGTATTGTTACAAAGATATTTTTAATTCATCAATTGTTCACAACAGTGTTGCCAACAGCTACCAAAGGCTTATAGCTAATAATTTAACAGAAAGGTGCTAGATTGAGTATTTTTTTCTTCCTAAAAAGTAGCTAGAAGTAGCTGAATTCCGAAGTGAATAAAATACTAAATCAAAAAAACACTGCAGTTAATAAATCAGCTAAAATTTAATAAACTAAACTTTTATACTGTGATTACTTAATTAACAAAAAAATGAAGTCAATATTTTGATTATCTACCGAATATTATACTTACCTAATTATGTACGAGAAGAAGATGTAGAAGGTTAAGCTGCGCTTGATTTGGATTTTTTTTCGATAGTACCCATTATGTCAAGTACGGCTTTAGGAAAAACGTAATTGTGACAGCACTGGCCGCTTTTCCTGAGCGAATCTTTTATGCATAAAATAAAATTCAGAGTTATTGAACTCATGATTGTAAGAGAGAAAATAAAAAAAAACACTTAGTCTATGAATAGTAATTAAGGGGAATCCCTACAATTCCCAAAGTTATTCTGCACTGATTTAAAGTGAGTCGTATATTGTAATGCTGTATCGTAAGTATATTGCTAATACTACTTTTGTTTGTCGGATATGCCGCTACCAATAGTGCGTGCATCTTTGTAAAAATATATCAAAATCAATAGTTGCTAGAAAATGTAGCTAAAAAGTTTAGCTACAAGTTAAAAGAAATTGTAGCTGCCTGACATCAAAAAGTTGCTAAATCTAGCTATAAAGTAGCTAAGTTGGCAACACTGGTTCACAAGCTAATAATGGAGTTCTAAGACATCACAGAATACTGGATAATAGTCGAATGTATATTTATTTAAACCTAGCTCTACTAATGCTTAATTACTACATTAATATATATATATTATAGAAACAAATAATAATAGCGTGAATCAGAAACTGATCACAATAATATAGCGTCATCTATTGACAAGGTTGTGTCAACAGACATTCAAACTGTAACGAACATTCTGAGAACTTTGTATAAGATTGCAGGTATTGTGTATCCTTTGTTGGAGTTAAATAAAATAAAATAATAATTGCACGCCCTGTGGTACCGGTGTAAAATACACCGACCCCTCTCATCTCACGGGGAGTCGTAAGAGCCGACTAAGAGAAACCCTACCGAAAGATGGCAGCAGCGTCATCTTGCGTACTAGCTGAAACTGCGAGTACCAACCCGCCTGCCCAGTATGGTGAATATGGGCAAATATCCCCAATAGATTGTAATCTATGCGCCGCGGAGTTACGAGAACTTTCCTTGAGACCAGTACTGTGACGTCAATGGCTTGACATAATTATGTCTTTAAAGAATATGAACGGGTATCTATCCCATCAGGTGAAATGACTCGTGTTCAAATAAAAAAAAACATTTAAAGTTGCAAAACTGGTTTGATCTAATGGTTCCATCATTAAAGCGATTATTACGTACGATAATAATGACAGAAATTTTCCTATGTCGATCGTATTTTGTATTCTAATATTTATGTTGAAGTCTATTTAATAAGTTAAGATTTATCTTACTTTAGTTTTCCTTTATTACTTTTATGAAATTTACACAAATAAATATTTTTTCAGACATACCGTCGGTAAGACAGGCATAATTGTCAAAAGTGTGAAAATTAGTTAGGTATGCAAAAGTGTTTTAAAAATGCCTTTTCAACTGGTGGAACACCATAATGTATAGTTTACTTCATGTAAAGTAGAATTACTTTAGAGTCATATTAACTAAACAAGATCTCATTGAGCGCAGATAAATCTTAAAATGGCTCTCCTGTAAACTTAGCTTACTCTTAGCTTCATTCACACCCATTAACCTTCTCATACACGACAGTCGGTTTACGGTACTTTTGACCTGCCCTTTCTCCAAAATCCTCTGAATTTGGACATGGAAGATCTTTTATAAGGACTTCCATTTAGTTGTCCATTAATGAATGTGAGTGAAGCCAGGATCGTAGCAAGTGGAAGGATGTGACCTCTGCCCACCCCTACGGGGTAAAGGCGTGTCAATATGTATGAATGGTATTGTGTACACGTGTGGACTACAAAACCCTCGGCGCCAGTAAGATGGCTTAATGGAAACGGATTGTCTTCACATTTCAATTGATATGGATTTGTGGAGTAATAGGGTTTGATTGAAGCGTTCGTAGCTCTGCGGTGCTCGGTGGTAGGAAACGATCACCGAAGTACAGCAGAGTTTACAGAGGTCAGTCCTTGGATGGGTGACCGTTTGTGTGGCATTTGATATCGAGCGCTTCCGTGCTTCGGAAGGCACGTTAAGCCGTTGGTCCCGGTTATCACTAAAATGTGGTAGTCGTTAAGCCATGTTAGAGGCCTAATGGGCGGCTTGATAAATTCTAACAGCAGGACGCCATACACCTGCCTCCGCCAATCCGCACTGCCGCGTGGTGGAGTATGACCTAATACCCTCAAACCTTGATATGTGAGAGAAGGCTCGTGCTCAGTAGTGGGACGTTTATGGGCTGATATGATGATGATGATGATGATGAGGGTTTGATTTGCTGTAGCTAAAAACTACTTGTTTTCTTTATATGTACTTTACATATAATTAAGGTTTGGGAAGTCTTGACAATTTTAAGTTCCCGGGACACGAGGCAGCCTACGACAAAAGTATTCGAGATTTTTAGAATGAAATTTTTCTGATAAAGCGATAGATTCGTAGCAAAAAAAGGGATTAAATAAACATTTATTAAATATTGGTGATTAAACATTAAATATAATCCTAAGAGTGTTATCGTTAATCCAAGTCCAATAAATTGGTATGGTAATTTTGTATAATCACAGATTTACTTTAAAACAATAAAATTTTATAAATATTATTATTTAGAAAAATGCTTACATTTTTTTTACAAATTTTAAAAGGCTAAAAAGGCAAATACAATAACTATTATCTAGCCATAATCATAAAATTGATATTTTTCATAATCATTTACAAGACAATCAGTATCAATTATTAATTATCAATCAGTCTCGTAAATCATAACGTAACCAATTGACAAATAAGACTTCTTTGCTGATTTAATAAAATAGACTTTAAAAAAAATCAGAGCAGTTAACAGCTTACAGCAGCTGTACTAACAGCAGTGCTGCACCAGCCGATCCACTGGCGAGGCTCTGGCTAACATAACAATGCCCGGTAAGCGGCAATAGGCTCGCCACTTATCGCCACGTGGGACCAACTATATAATTGGCTCCCATTGGAGTATTCCATTTGAATAGTTGTTGCAAGGATTTTGAAATGTTTTGAAACCTCTAAGTGTAGTACCCAAGAGATACAATTACCTAATTTGGGGACTCACAGTAAATCAATATTGAACTACTTATAAGGAATTTAAATTAGGTTTTTTTTAAATGTCTCGATAAAGTTACAACGCCGTGCCAATTAGGAAAGACATAGGGTAGTTGAATTTTTTGAAGGTACGCTATCATCACACAGCCAAATTATTACTAGTTATTATAATATCGTCGGGGATAGTGCAAATCCGCGTAAGTACCATTGGATAGTTCCGCGTATCTGAATTGCTAATTTAAGTTACTGTGCGTAATTGTCGCAAAGCCTAAATTATGTACCTATGTATATATTATGTGTAAAAATAAGCCCAAAATTAGTTGAAATAAGAAACTTATGAAGTTTTTATACCGCCCTCTGTATAACTAGATCAATTGCGGACTTTAACTACCATTGTTTTGCGGATTTGCACTATCCCCGACGATATCGATATTATGATTATTTTTTATTTAATTATGGACAACCAGTAGCTGTTATATCATTTCTTACATCTAAACATCAAAATACACTATATAAAAGTTAAATGTACAGCATTTTAAGGTGTCACAACATGCACCAAATGTTTTGTAGTGAACCAAAAATAAAGAAGGAAAATAATTTAAAATAATAGAGAAAAAAAATTACCTAAAACTTGCAAAAATTACAATTCTAAACTAAATTAAAATAAAATAAGTAATTACAGATTACACACACAAACATTACTTAACCAAAGATTATGAAAATCAAAATTCAGTTCGCTTAAAAATCTCAAAAATCTCTAACACCATTTTTTTTGATTATCAATTCATGATTTTATTATATAATTAATTATTCACGTTTGTCTTAATAGAGCTCTTATTAACGTCATATTTATAAACTAACGCGCATCAACGACCGAAACAGCCTGAAGGTAGCCAGTATACCTACACTCCGCTCCAGAGGTCATGGGTTCGATTCCCACATAGGACAAATCTCTGTGTGCATGAACATGAATATTTGTTTCGGTCTGGGTGTTTCCTATGAATATTCATAAGAGATTGTTAGTTTCTCCGTTATTAAGTACTTTTAATACAATTTCTTTGTGCTATTTATCTTGGAACTAAATAATTGGAGTGAAAGTCAAAGAGTTATCATCATCAGATCCAGGACGTCCTTTGAACATAGACCATAACCCTATTTAATTTCCATTTGACCGTAAATATATTATTTATATAAAAACACTCAACAAATACTGTCTAAGTTGAAAATTTTTGTTTTGGGTCAGAAAAATTATTCCGCATCCTGTCAACAGATGTCACTCTCTTCAGTTGAATCACGCTAGCGTTTTCAACTGCGGATTACATATAGGTATACTTCGCACGGATGGTATGCTAATATGAATAGTGACGTATAATACATAATTACAGAATGTCTCTATATAGGCCGCGAATACCTACCACCGCCGCAACCATAATTTTTCGATTTAGCGTAAGTTTATTCGTTTGATATCTCGTAAAGTACTGATCGAAATTACATGATGTAAAAGACAAATTTAGATAAGAATTAATGTCATACATACTTAAAATGGCTTCGTTAATAAGCCATTATTTTTAGTAAAAAGTAAAAGATAAAATTGGTTATTGTGGTGTATTCTTGAGAGATAGACATATACCATCGCGGACTTTTTTGAAGAATTTTATAAGTTGTACAATATTGTAGTACATTATTTTGATTAATCTCGTAGGGTTTGGCCAGCGTTTGCAATATAAGCGCAAAAAAGTGAGTTGAATTACGACATCACATTAGAAATCTCAAAAATTGACAGTGTTCCACTACTATATTATGCACGTATTATACATATAAACCTTCCTCTTGAATCACTCTATCTATTGGAAAAAACCGCATCAAAATCCGATGCGTAGTTTTAAAGATTTAAGCGCACATAGGGATATAGGGACAGAAAAGGCGACTTTGTTTTATACTATGTAGTGATGATGTTCGAAGGTTTATTAACTGTCTTCATCTATTATCAAGTAATGTTTTGTTCAAGTGCGATTTAAATAAACTTTCATTTATTTCTTTTCACATGTATTAGTGGTCCCATGGCGCCCAAATTAAATAAAGTTTTTTCGGTTTTTGGAAAAAAATACATAGTGTGATATCACAAAAAGCACTGATTTTCAGGCGAGCTGCATCCGATATACGGCACAAAAAAGATGTACCTCATTAACAAACAACTGTATATAATAGTCTTGTAATATATGGATAGCATATAAAATAATAATAAATAAATATTATTGACACTTACACCAATTATTCAGTTCCAAGATAAGTATCATTAAGAACTTGTGTTATGGATACTAAATAGCGGATAAAATACATAAATACTGTTTTTTTGTAAAAACATACTTAATATACGCAAGTGATGGATTAAAAATATCTTTGAGAGTGATCTCTCGTTTCAGCGTTGGTCGTGAAGACATCGTTGTTCTGAGGCTCCTATCTTACCTGAAGATGCCCTGTGTAAGGGCGAAACACGTGTCGTGTTGAATAGTTTCTCGATTTTTCGGGAAATTATAGTAGCGCGGAAATTGTACATTATATTTTTAATCCATCACTTGCTTACAATGGATTTCCGTAAAGTAACGCCTGCTGAATCAATAAATTATACTTAATATTTATTTATTTATTAATTTATTACATTTAGGGCGACTAACAAAACATACACCAAAAATGAACATAACAAATACAGTTAATACTTAAAAGCTAAGTGCTGTTTTACTTACAAGTCACCACTATACATAGGAAAACACCCAGACCAGAACAAATATCCATGTTTATGCACACGAAGATTTGTCCTGTGTGGGAATCGAACCCACGACCTCCGGAGTGCAGTGCGGGTATACTCACCACCACGCCATATTGGTCGTCAACTCATATTGTTTTAAATATAACAGCAACTTGTATATAATCCTATAGTTTCTTTTAATCTACACAATGCTATTAATTATTACCGATTACAGACTACTCACACACGTAAATGCTGCCAATAAGTTTTCTCCGTTTTTCGCTTGAATGATCATGGGTTTGATTCCCACCAAGGCGAATGTTTGTGAATATTTGTCTTGTAACTTGTAATAGGTGTCTATAATTCATTATCTATACAAATAAATAAAATTCAAGTGTCTGTTGGTATATGTCAAAATAAAATGTACATATAACAATATTTTTTTTTATTAAATACAAATATTTTTTTTAAGGTAATTTGAACAAAAAGTCGATAATTTTATTTTATGTAGGTACGTCTGTTTGGTGGCCAGTCTGTACCGATTTTAACGGTAATTTTGTTAGCAGATAGCTGATTATAAAGGTGTAATTTACGCTACTTTTAAACGCAAACATTAAAAATACCTGTAAGTTACGCGGGCCACAGGTGCATATTTTATTTAGAACATATAACACAAATATTACGTATACTGAAGTATCTGTTGTCCTATTAGAAGTTAGATGACGCGTAGTGTGAATGTCCCCGTGCATGATCATTATCAATATTTATTACAACGACTTGCAATCATTATTATTTCCGGATGCAACCGGTCGCCCTCGAGTGATGAACTTCGATACCATCACACTGCACTTACGTGTGTACGCGCCCTTATCACACAACACAACACAGACTAATTATACAACAACTCCAACACGTCATTTATAAGCCCGCGCATACACAACAACATCAGTGGCTATCATGGCGTCGAAAGGATTCGACTTCTCCAAATTCTTGCTTGTTATATCTGTAATAGCATTTTATTACGCGGTTAGTTTTCCATTGAAGACATCGACTAAATCAACTTTCGGTTATCCAAAAGATTCTTTGTTGAACTTCACTGAGTTGGCGACAAAATATGGATATATCGCTGAGGAGCATATGGTGGTTACTGACGATGGATATTTGTTGACAGTGTTTAGAATTGTGAAAGGAAGAAAGTGCAATGGGACAGTAAGGGGACCTCCTGTGTTGCTAATGCATGGACTTCTAGAAAGTTCAGACTTGTGGTTATCAGCGGGACCTGATGCTGGACTGGCCTACTTGGTCTCCGACGCTTGCTTCGACATATGGGTTGGAAACTGCAGAGGAAACAATTATGGCAGGAGACACCTGACCCTAAATCCTGATAAAGACGCAAGATTCTGGCAGTTCTCTGTGGATGAAATTGGAAAATATGACGTCCCAGCTATGGTCGACTACGTTTTGAACTACACCGACGTGGAAAAGTTGAACTATATAGGATTTTCACAGGGTGGTGGAACCTTCTTCATCATGTGTTCGGAGAGGCCTGGTTACTGCAACAAGGCGAATGTTATGATCGCCCTGGCTCCAGCTACGAGGCAGTTGCATACGAGTTCAAAGCCTTATAGGTTTTTGACCCAAATGTTTTTGTACAGTGAATATATCTTCAGATTTTCTGGTCTGGAGGAAGTGCTTTCTAAAGGAGCTCCAATTCAAGAGTTTCTTTCTTTCTTTTGCCATTTCTCTATAACTTCAAAAGTGTGTAACGCAGTCCAAAGTCTCATTGACTCGTTCCATTCTGGATCAATAGACAACGTGACAGCAAGGAATATTTACGGACATTTTCCTGCTGGAACTTCTCTACAGAATATGGTAAGGTACGGTCAAAGTATGAACCAAGAAGACTTTGTCAAGTTCGACTATGGTAGGAAAAAAAATTTGCAAGTGTACGGTGGGGAGAAATCTCCCATATATAACCTGGATGCTGTTACTGCTCCTGTTGTGATACTTTACGGAAGAAATGATGGGTTAGTGGACACTCGTGATATAAAATGGTTGGTTGGGAAACTGCCCAATGTCCAAGACGTGGTGGCCGTCAAGGATCCACTGTGGAATCATTTGGACATGCACTACAGCCAGTATACAGGTGAATTGATATTCCCAACAATATATGATTATCTTCTTAAATATAGTTTTAGTTAATGGTCAATAGTTCGGAGCTTAAGTTAAACAAACTTAATAATACATTTTTCCTCGTCCCTTTTAGGGATCAACGTAATGTATTCGGGTGAATTAATAATTCATTTAGTATCGTCTTGATCTTGATTAAGTCACAAATACCTTATAAAATTTAAGCTTGACAAAACGAACCGGTATATTCATCCTTTTTTGTGTTTCCTGCACCAGATAAAACCTCTTTTATACCATTTGAAGCGCTTTCATTCGCATACTATAATAGTTATCGTGAACATTGTGTCAGGTGTTTAACATCTTCCCTTTATAATAGGACTCAAGGTGAATTCTAGAAATACCTTTATAAATTCTACATGAAGCAATTAAGTAATACTTGTCTTATAGACAAGTTGTAACAATGTTTGTACTTTAAGGAAGCTTGTGGGAATAACTGCAATCGTAATGGAATGATTTATAATTTTCTAGATTTTTCTATCGCTATACATTGTTGTTTTTTTATGTTATGTTGATTTTCCTTTCGTACCTACAGGGAGGGAGATAATGTAACAAATAAATAAGATTAATACTAACACAAACGTATACATAATGTAGTCTTTAATTCGTTGTATTTTCAAACCGCCTATATAGTTTTATATTCTGGTAAAGTAATCATTATTATTAAGATTTATTGTGAATCGTGTTACAATTCCACCTCAAGGAAATCAGCTGTTAGTTATATTACTTTGTATGATGATGAAAAAGTATTAATTAAGTCAACCACTACACAAATTGCTTCATTGTAATTGTATTGTACACTAGGTTATTGATACATTGTATACAACTCTTTAATAGCTTTTTTACGGATTGGAATATCATAAAATAACCACCTGCCGCTGTGGGTGGGGCGGGAGGGTGTGTCAGACTTCTACTGACTAAAAACCATCCATGTTCCTTCTTGAGCCTGTTATATTCCAGGGTAACACTTTCGAAAAATCCCGCAACTCCGGTATAATTTGACCGATAGTATATCATTTATCATAGACGACCGATATGGCGTGGAGGTCAGTATATCTGCACTCCGCTCCTGAAGTAGTGGGTTCGATTCACACACAGGACAAATCTTTGTGTGCATGAATACGAATATTTTATCTTGGGTGATGGGTGTTTCCTATGTATATAAAGTACGTATTTACAAAAGTACATATGTATGTAAAGACATTATTAGCCGTTATTTAGTATCCATAACACAATATCTTAATGATACTTATCTTGGAACTTAATAATTGGTGTATTTGTTAGAAAATTTTATTTATTTATTTAAAAATATCCTATCTGATGGTAAGCATATACATATATTATAAGATACAGTCTAAAACATTATTGCCCTGCAAACCGTGGAAAAGCACTGTAATAAGTACCTGCCTTTATAAATTCCGTTTCACGCCCAGTTTAAAAAACTTGGGACCATAGGAACTGAAACACAAACATGGAATAATTTTCTGGATTATCATTGACCTGAGATCGAAAAAAGACAAACCTAACGTACAGTTAATTTCGCCCTGCTACGGACCCACGATTCATGCGCTTGCGACTCGCGTTGGTCAGTTTTAATGCCTGTTATGGTCAGAACTGACCAAGTATTGGGTTCAGTGACATCAAATTTTACGAGCGTATACCCAAGTTACTTCTCCAGGTATTGGGTGGAATAAGCATGTAGATTATGCGTATATAAACACATGCCTCGTCCTGATAAGATTGTATGGCTTTATTCAAATAAGATTGTGTGCTTGAACGGTATGTCATTACCTAAATTAAATTATGTAAATGAAAAAACATTTTACGGATTTCAATCGGAGTTAAAGACAAAGACTTTTTATTTCAAATGAAATATGGTACATAAGTGGTGTTAAAATTTAATACAGTCCGCATATTTCACCAGTAACTGGTATGTAAAAATATAATTAGAGGATTCAAATATAATAATCATAAATTTCTTATTCAAAATATTCACTCAGTGAATAAAAACACTCATTAACAAGCCATTTTTGAATTTGTTCAATGGCATCAGCTTATCATGGAGTTTATCAAATATACAATACAATACTAGTATGTCTATTTCAATCCTTATGGTATGCATTATTTCGTATATATAATTGCGTAAATAAAAGAAAATGATCATTAATTGAATTATGACACTTGGAACTTATATGTTATACTTGTATCTATATTTATTAATTAAGTACACACAAAGACAAAATCTTAATATAATTACAATTTTATAAGTCTATGAAAAAATAGTTATAGATTAGGTTATATACTTTTGCTTTTTGTATTAACTGTCACAAGTCTACTTAAACTAAAAAATAACTGTTTTATGACAAAGGTGGAATACTATTTAAGTTACTAATAGATATATAAATTGTTTACAAAGCAAGTTATATCTACATTTGTTAAGTAAATTTTTACATAAATGTAAATTTAACTGTCATTTATGTTACAATTTTTTGTCTAAGCTAAAATTAAGTTACTTAATATTTATTTTATAAATTAGAAACAAAAAGTCAATAGGGTACTTTCTAGTTTACTTGTAAGTTAATTAATTATTGTTTGAATTATATTATAGTTAGAAATTTTATTGGGATAATACGTTAGTTATAGATAAATCAGACTGGTAATTGTATTGTAATTTTAATAATTTATTTCATTTTAATAATCTCGAGTATTAAATATTGTGTAAATGTTATTAAAAAATTAAAGTTATAAAACTTCAACTGTATTTTAACCAAGCAATAAAAGTACATATAAAACTGTATTCTTATTTTATTTAAATACGTATCTATTATGTTTTAGTCACATTTGCTAAAAAAAAAATATTTTATTGTCTTTAAGATCAACATGATCATTTATATTCGTCAAACATATATTTTAACAACAATGCAAGAGATATGAGCAGTATAATAATAAATAAATAAAAGCAAATGGGTTCTTTGCCAGAATTTGTCAAGGTTTGTCAGTTTATCCGTCTGTTGTGGTTTTTCTCAATATTTGTCTGTCTGTCGATGACTCTTAACGGGGGAATCTGTCAGTCAGCCTGTCGTGATTCTAAAGGAGGGAGGGGATTGTCTGTCAGTCAGTCTGTCGGTGACTCTAACGAGGCTTCCAAAAGGCAACGAGATTGAGAAGAATGCCTCAAGAAACTCATCTCGGCTTTTTTCAAGTTATGAAATCAAGCGTTTTTATTATTCCTATTTTTTCCTTTTAATCGATTACATTCTATTATATCTGCCTATAATCAGCACGCTGGGCAGGCGGGTTGGTGATCGCAATTCATGCCAGTACGCAGGATAACACTAATTCCCATTTTCCGGTAACATTTCTCTTCGTCAACTCTTGTGACTTTCCGTGGGATGAGCGGGGTGGCACTATTGTAGATCGGTGTGTATTACTAGACACCGTACTGTCTATTTAACTTTAACTAAAAAGTATATATTTGGAAAATCTACTATGCAAATAAGAGAAGTTTTTTTACTAAATTTGCTACCTCTTGTTACGCTCTTGGGCTCCTACGTTCTAAAAGGAACTCCCATGTGAGAATTCTAGGTGCTAAATTGCTGTTTTATGTTACTATTTTTTATAAAATCCCGCCTGTTTGCACAAAGGGGTAAGCAAAGGCATATGAAACGCCCACAGTAATGCATTTGGTCCCATGTAATAGGTGGCGAGCCTTTTGCCTCTGACAACTTTTAGATTGACGACCGATATGGCGTGGAGGTCAGTATACCTACACTTCACTCCAGAGGTCGTGGGTTCGATTCCCACACAAGACAAATCTTTGTGTGCATGAACATGAATATTTGTTCTGGTCTGGGTGTTTTCCTATGTAGGTATATTAGGTATGTATTTACAAAAAAAAAAAGGATTTATGTATGTTTATCCGTTGTTTAGTATCCATAACACAAGTTCTTAATGATACTTATATTGGAACTAAACAATTGGTGTAATTGTCAGAAAATATTTATTTATTTATTTATATTTCCCAGAGCCTCGTCTGTAGATCGGCAGGTGCATCACTTGCACTTGAGTTCCTAAGGTCTTGGTATCCTGTTTCTTGCAGACTTTAATGGCAGCGCCTTTATAAGACAGCATTTCGTGAGAAATTCACACACGACAACCGATATGACAAGGACTAAGGTGCATAAACATGGATTTGTCTTCGATTATGTTTCATAAATAAGCGCTCGTAGCTCTGCGATGCTAGTTGGTCGAAAACGATCACCGAAGTACAGCATATTTTACAGAGGTCAGTCCTTGGATGGGTGACCGTTTGTGTGGCATTTGATATCGAGCGCTTCCGTGCTTCGGAAGGCACGTTAAGCCGTTGGTCCCGGTTATCACTAAATTTGGTAGTCGTTAATGGGCAGCTTGATAAATTCTAACAGCAGGACGCCATACACCTGCCTCCACCAATCCGCACTGGGTCAGCGGGGTGGAGTATGACCCAATACCCTCGCACCTTGATATGTGAGAGGAGGCTCGTGCTCAGTAGTGGGACGTTAATGGGCTGAGATGATGATGTTTCATAAGTACGTAATCACAAAAAAAGAATTTTTGGATTTTGTTAACTTACTTTTAGGCTAGACATCTATGTGAGATGTATACGAATGTTTAATATATTTATATTTTTGCAATCATCATCAACTAAAACTAAAGTCCAGGGTATTCTCATTTTTTTATGTCGGTAACAAAATGCATTTACGCAATGCCTTCCGTCCAAAGAGGAACCGAAAAGGCATGAAGGACTCTACAACTTCAGGCGCGACCGCCAGCAGTAATACCCACAATTTTTTTAAAATTATTATTAGGCTATTAAAAGGTGACGAGTGGTATCGGCCTAGAATAGTGCCAACCCCTTTCATCTCTGGGGGAGTCGTAAGAGTCGACGAAGAGAAAACCTACCGGATGATGGGCAGCAGCGTCATCCTGCGTGCTGGCTTGAACTGCGATCACCAACCCGCCTGTCCAGCGTGCTGATTATAGGCAAATATCCCTAATAGAATGTAATCTATTGGGGAGGCTAATGTTCAGCAGTGGACTTTATAATACTGTTATGATGACTAATGTCTAAAAATGTTATTATTATTATTTATTTATAATCTTATGCTACTATTACAGGTGTCTTAACCTAATGCGATAGCATAGCAATTTTTATAATAAATACAATATTCTATCTTTTAAATTATCACTATCAATCTACAATATTATTTAATTATAATATAATATAACATAAACTAGCCTACCTGATATATAACTTTAGTATTACATCTTATATTTACAAAATAAGTTCTAAATCTAACGTAACTGATAACTTAATAATAAGAAAAGCGCCGAATTCGAAGAATTTTAGCTATTTCATCCAGATCTAATTTGTTAATGTACTCATAGGGAATACACATAATTATTAAAATATAAACTTATTTATTAGCTATTCCCACGATAGAAAAAAAACCATACCAATTTACGCAAGTGTTTTTAATGGGATTATCTTGTTTAAGAATTGATAAATTAGTCATTGTAAAAATGTTTTTGAAATTCAAAACATTTGTTACGAGTTTAGTTTGTTGACGTGACGGACTCCAATTTGTATTTTGACATACTAGGGTCTTTGCGTATTCGTCCCTGCTTAACAAAAAAAAAACAGTATTTTTTTTCATTTATTTATATTTTTAGTTTGTGTTCAGATAGCACTGTAGAGACTTCTTGGCGGGAAAGTGAAGCGAAATGTCTGCAGTTTTGTTTAATTTTCTAAAATTTGTGATATTTCTAACATTAATGTGTAATAACGGTGGATTATTAACCGTTAAGTGTTTGTGAACATTCATGAGTGTTGGTAAATCAAGTAAAAAAACAGTGCAACATCACTTTTCAAATTTTCTCTCAAGGAGTCCATGCGAGATCTCAGTATAGTCCCACATCTTTACTGAGTACTCAAGGGGCTTAGGGGAGGGTATCTCATTTACCATTGATCATCTTTATCACCACTCATTCTTATTTACTATGAATTATTTATATTATTAATATATCACTTACTTGACACTGGCTAAATGTGCTAGACGCACGAAGCCATTATTTAAAATAAAGAAAGATAGCACTGTATTATTAGTATTGTGTTTAAAGACTTCGTCCGCTTGTAGGTAGATATTATTATTTCATTTTTTTTAATATATTTTTACTTTTAATATATCACAGGTGTTAGAAGCTGTTACTTCTATACTTATACTTATACTATACTTATACGTATACTTCTTTAAATTTTAAAGTTATTTAGACCTTTTCTTATAGTCCACAAAGCTGTAGCCGTATTAAGGCGTGAGAGCAAACACATTAAAGCTAGAATAATAAATTTTTATTGAGTTGTTATTTTGAAACTAAATGCGACAAAGCTCAAAATAGATATAATTAATGGTTATTATGACTATCACAGACAGACACTCTTAATCTATTTATATATATGTAAATTAGGTGTTGTCGCCAAAATTAATAGCGTTATACTTATATGTATTAAGGTTGTTTACTAAAACCTGCCTGTTTGAAACCGGTTCTTCTGGAGTAAAATAAAACTTAAAAAAATATGACACCATAAGTAGTTTCTTTACTCTTTTATTACAAGCGTTTGACGTAATATTTTCAAATTCCGTTTTATAAAAATATCAAAAACATTAGGTTTTGGCGCCAACGCATAAAAAGTCACATCGAATATTTACATCGAAACTCGTTTAAAGGACTTCTTGGCGGGAAAGTGAAGCATCATGTCTGCAGTTTTGTTTTGTTTCTGAAATTAGTGATATTTTGAACGTTAATGTGTAATAACTAATAACGGTGGATTATTGACCGTTAAGTGTTAGTGAACGTACATGAGTTTTGGTAAATAAAACTAAACAGTGCAACATCACTTTTCAAATTCTCTCACGAAGTCCATGTGAGATCTCAGTATAGTCCCACATCTTTACTGAGGACTCAAGGGGCTTTGGGGAGGCTATCTCGGTTACCATTTATCATCTTTATCATCCATCACTCATTCTCATTTACTATAAATTATATATTATTAATATATCACTTACTTGACACTGGCTAGATGTGCTAGCCATTATTTAGAAAAAAAAGGACTTCTTGGCGGGAAAGTGAAGCGTCATGTCTGCAGTTTTGTTTAATTTTCTAAAATTTGTGATATTTCTTACATTAATGTGTAATAACGGTGGATTGTTAACCGTTAAGTGTTTGTGAATAAACATGAGTGTTGGTAAATCAAACAAATCGGTGCAACATCACTTTTCAAATTTTCTCTCAAGAAGTCCATGTGAGATCTCAGTGTAGTCCCACATCTTTACTGAGGACTCAAGGGGCTTAGGGGAGGGTATCTTATTTACCATTTATTATGTCTCATTCTCATTTACTATGAATTATATTACTATTATATATTATTAATATATCACTTACTTGACACTGGCTAAATGTGATAGACGCACGGAGCCATAATTTAAAAGAAAGAAAAAGACTCCAGTTTGACGCACGTTAACTCCAACTAAATGACAAAAACGATAAAATGTTGAATTCATATGCAAATAACTTGATTCCGAAAAAAACTTTACTCACCAATTAGCAAGAATTGTGGAATAGTAGCAGTAAAAAAAGGCTACTATTTCTATAATTCTCAGCCGTATATTCCTACTAAACCTTGGTTATTTTAATTTAAAAAAATCCAAAGACAGTTGTTTCGGTCATGTGCAGAATACGTATTGGGCATTGTTGCACTTCCCATTTTCAAAATAATATCAGAATACGTGATAATTCAATTTGTGAATTTGGATTAGGTGATTTTAGGTACACTGGATTATATGTTTTATTAATGGCCCAGATTTTTAAATTACAATTTTCCTAACTCTGTATCAAAGTTAAAAGCGCATATAAACTTTTCATATTTACTTACAATTTCTTTTCGTAAAGTTTATTTTGAAGTTATAAAAATTATTAGACGTAATGATATCAAACTTTAATTTTAACTTAACTTAATTTGAATTCTCTTTTAACATTTAGCAAAGCTTCTCTTTTGTTTCTTTCTTTTTATTCACATGTGAAGTCATCATACGAGTCTGGCTGAATTGACGTCACTACCCTTGATGACATAGTGCCATTAATTTAAAAAAGAAGATAAAATCGATAAAATGTTGAACTCATATGCAAATAACTTGATTTATCAATTTTTTTTGACTAAACGAGTAAGTTTATACCTGACGACGCCGTAGAGCACTAATTAAGTTACTAAGTCGACAATTAGTTAAAAAGTAATTAAACTCTACAATTCTTTTGTATTTATTAATTTAGTACACAAAGACAAAAAAAATAAACTTGAAATAATTGGGAACAGAGCACAGTTTATTCCTAAAAGAAATGTCTTCCAGCTGAATGAATTAAATTGAAATGAAATAATTTTTTTTGCTTAGAAAAGACATTGACAGGACTTTTTTTCACTTTAATAATCTTGTTGACATTTCTATTATTATTTACTATACACAGAACATGAAGCCAATACATATAGGATTATCTGATATCAAAGCAAGTATGATTTTTATATCCATGTAAACAAAGTGCGTGACACTTCATTTAGTCTACGGTAAACTTGTTTTAATCTGTGGAGCTATCTGTCATGTGTACATGATGATAGACAGTTAGAAAACAATTATTGTAATATTTAATTATTAGTGTTATTTGATAAATAAGAACTGGTGAAACATTAGCTTTAAATGTTGTTTCTCTTTCCAGGTAAGTTTAGGATTAATTAATGTTAAAGCATATTTTGTAAAAGTGTTTTCATTGTAAAACCTAACAAAATAAAATTACCTCTTTCCAGAGCAACTCAATTTTAGTTTTATTGTTCATCAAAAGTTATTATAAAATAACTCATTATAAAACAACATTTCTACAGCTGATTACCAAGAACAATGGAAAAATTAAAATTCGAGTTCAAGGTTAAAGCCAATGAAGATTTGAAATCAAATATTATTGCTATAACGACAATAACAGATTTAGATGGCCGGACCTTTGTCATCCCAGATAAGTTACAGCCCGTAAAATTACATGATGAAATATTAAAGACCCCAATCTTCCAAAAAGTAAAGTCAACATTGCAAAAACGTCATGAGAAACGACAGGTGTGGATATCCATGAAACCAGAGATGATGGCAGTTTATTGTGATGAAGATGGAAATAAACAATTTATGGGATACCTATTGGAGGAACAGACAAATCCACAAACTTCTACAACAGGAATTCCAGAAGAATCTATAGCAAAAATTATGGAAGGCTTCGCCGAAATGAAGAAAGATTCATCAAAACCTTATAATAGGAGCAAAGTGGTAGAAAAATTTGTCATAGAAAAATTCAATAGCAAGACTACTAATGTGTCCCAGTGGAAGACTACCTTTGAAGCAGAGTGTGACCGTTCAGGAATTGAAGAAGATATCAAAAAAATTGAAATTTTTAGGTTATTTATAGAAGATTCCTGTGTAGACTGGTATAGTTCGATGCTTATAAAGCATACAATAAATTCAGAATGGGCAATGTGGAAAAAGAACTTTTGTGAAACATATGCGGATAGAGGTTGGTCGCCGATCAGGTATGCAATGCTATTTAAATACAGACAGGGCTCATTACTGGAGTATGCATTAAAAAAAGAAAGACTATTATTAGAAATAAATAAATTCATGAATAAACTCACTATAATAGATCTGATTGCCACTGGATTGCCAAATTTTATTGCAGACAGGATTGATAGGAACAGTTTAAAAGAAACTGAAGACCTATTTAATCATTTAAGAAGTTTAGAGCATATAGTTAGTAAAAAAACATTTGATAAAAAGATAGGAAGTTACGAAAGTAAAACTAACGAAAAAAATTTTAAGCCCTTGGTTAATCCGTGTAAAATTTGTGAAAACGAGAAAAAAGGCATACGTTACCACCCTGAATCACAATGTTGGTTCAAAACTAAAAATAATGATAGGCAAAAAAGAGACCAAATAAGGAGTGTTAACAATTCAGAATTGGAGATAGAATTAAATGAAATTGATCCAAAAAACTAATAGTACCGCCATTAATAAAAATTAAAATACTAATAAATGACACTTTGGAAACATCAGGAATCTATGATTCAGGATCAAATGTGTCTTTAATAAATTCAAGGTTATTATCATTAAAAAAAATACCTACTTATGATAAAAATGCAGGTTTAAAAACAATTAATGGCGTTAAAAAATCAGTAGGAATTGTAACTTTAAAAATTAAAATTTTTGAAATAGAAAAACATGTTAATATTTTTGTTATAGACGAAGACAACTTCGACTATGATTTCCTAGTTGGGTTAGACTGTATACAAAATTTTTATTTAACTCAAAATGAGAATTTAAATATCACTCAAAATGTCTTCAGCAATAACAATGAAGACTACAAAAATAATAAACAAAAGAAACCTATAGGTACTATAAAAATTCCTGGAAGTTCAGGTAGTGACATAGGGAATAAACAAGATATATATTATAAAAAGAAAGATGTGGATAACACAAAAAAACATAAAAATGAGACTATCACTAAAGAGTATAAAATAAACTTTAATGAAAATATCATAGTTGATAATTTTGATATTTCAGTAAATAATTTAGATTATCAAAAAAAAAATTATATTGACAAATTGATATGCAAATATAATTCAGTCTTCGCTAAAGATAAGTATGATATAGGTACTGTAAAAGGTTATGAAGCGCATATTGATTTGTTAATAGATAAATATTGCAGTAAAAGACCATATAGGTGTTCTATTGAGGATATGAAAGAAATTGAATATCAACTGATAGCATTACTAAAAAATGATTTAATCGAGGAGTCATATAGTCCTTTTGCTGCTCCAGTAACACTAGCATTTAAAAAAGAAGAAGGAAGGCGATCAAGGCTCTGTATAGATTTCCGTGAATTAAATAAAATTGTTGTACCCCAATCCCAACCATTTCCACTAATTGAGGATCTAATGGTTAAAACAAGGAAATGTAAATTTTTTTCAACATTCGATATAAATTCAGCGTTCTGGTCCATACCTCTTAGAATTGAAGATAGATACAAAACTGCATTTGTTACTCAAGAGGCCCACTTTCAATGGACTTGTTTACCCTTTGGTTTAAAAACTGCTCCAGCGATTTTTCAAAGAGTACTGAGTAGCATTATAAGAAAGTACAAACTGTCAAATTTTACTGTCAATTATATTGACGATATCTTAGTATTTTCTGAAACTTTTGAAGAACACATTGAGCACATATCTTTGCTATTGGAAGCTATTTTAAAAGAAGGTTTTAAATTAAAATTTACCAAATGTAGCTTTGCACAGGACTCTGTAAAATATCTAGGACACATAATTAAAAACAATACGGTCACTCCACTAAAAGATAATTCAATTGCTATAAAAGAATTTCCAATTCCAAAAACACAAAAAAACGTCCGACAATTTTTAGGAAAAATTAATTTCTACGGAAAATATGTGCCAAATATTTCAATTACGCTGGATCCTTTACATAATTTATTAAGAAAAGGAGAAAAATTCGTTTGGTCCGATAAATGTCAAGAATCTTTTGATACTATTAAAAAAATACTTTGCTCAAAACCAGTTCTAGCCATCTTTGATCCAGACTTGTTAATTAATATTTATACAGATGCTAGCATACATGGTGTAGGTGCAATTTTAAAACAAATACAACCCAACGGAGATGAAAAACCCTGTGCATATTTTTCAAAAAAATTGAACGAATCCCAAAAAAAAAAAAAAGCCATATATCTTGAGTGTTTGGCAATAAAAGAGGCAGTAAAATACTGGCAACACTGGCTTATAGGAAAGACATTCACGGTTTTCTCAGATCATAAGCCTTTAGAAAAAATGAATATTAAAGCTAGAACGGATGAAGAACTGGGAGACCTAACATATTATTTGTCACAGTTTAATTTTGAAATAATATATTCTCCGGGAAAATATAATATAGAGGCAGATACATTAAGCAGAAACCCTGTGTTAGAATCGTATGAAAATCAAGATAGTAGTTTAAAAGTAGTAAATTTTGTTAAATTACAAGACATACAAAATGATCAAAATAAAAATGAACAAATAAAACAAAATATAAACAAACTTATTTTAAAACATAACGTATATTATAAAATGATAGGAAAACATGAAAAGATTGTACTAACTGAGGAATTTAGTAAAAAAATTATAAAAGATGTACACCATTATTACTGTCACATAGGAAGACAATAAATGGAAAACAAAATAAAACCATTTTATCAAGCGAAAAATTTATCGGAAAATATAAAAATTGTTTGCCAAAATTGTGATGTCTGTAAAAAAAATAAATCTAGAGGACAATATAAGTTTGGACTAATGTCTCACTTAGGTCCTGCTACCCATCCGTTCGAAATAGTATCTATAGACACCATAGGTGGATTTGGTGGTGCCCGTTCAACCAAAACATACTTACATCTTCTAGTAGATCACTTCACTCGTTACGCCTATATTTTAACATCCAAAACCCAGAATGCTAATGATTTTATAAAACTTGTCCAACAAGTAACACAAGATTATAAAATTGATCTGATTCTATCAGATCAATATCCAGGTATAAACTCAAAAGATTTCAAATTTTTTTTAGAAAAAGAAGGTACACCTATTGTTTTTACCGCAGTAAATGCGCCATTTTCAAACGGATTGAATGAAAGGTTAAACCAAACATTGGTTAGTAAAATTCGTTGTAAGATTAATGAACGGAACGATAAAATTGCTTGGACAACTATTGCTCACGAATGCACAGAAAAATATAACGAAACTGAACATTGTGTAACAGGGTTCTCTCCAAAATATTTATTGGAAGGGAAAAATGTTGACATTCTACCAGATGAACTGAAACAAAATATAACACATAATCATCTGCTGCAAGACCGAAAAACGGCCTTAGAAAATAGTATAAAATCCCACAACTACAATAAAAAAAGATTCGATAAAAACAGAAAACATTATGAACTAAAAGTGGGAGATTCTGTATACGTTGAAAATGGAAACC
The DNA here is from genome assembly GCA_949126915.1 of Musotima nitidalis. NCBI lineage: Eukaryota > Metazoa > Arthropoda > Insecta > Lepidoptera > Crambidae > Musotima > Musotima nitidalis. The sequence continues at coordinate 13,974,259 of OX421435.1, read as the reverse complement.
GGTTAAACCGAAGAAAACTGGATGAGTTGAAAATAGGACCTTATCAAATTGTAGAAAAAATATCTAATTCAATTTATAAAGTAAACACGGGTCACAAAAAGGCAGAGTCCAATCTCTTCCATGTTACAAAGCTTATCCCGGTAGTAGCGTAAAACAGTAGAACTGTTTAATTAAAAAAGGGGGGGGGGGGGAGATGTAAACAAAGTGCGTGACACTTCATTTAGTCTACGGTAAACTTGTTTTAATCTGTGGAGCTATCTGTCATGTGTACATGATGATAGACAGTTAGAAAACAATTATTGTAATATTTAATTATTAGTGTTATTTGATAAATAAGAACTGGTGAAACATTAGCTTTAAATGTTGTTTCTCTTTCCAGGTAAGTTTAGGATTAATTAATGTTAAAGCATATTTTGTAAAAGTGTTTTCATTGTAAAACCTAACAAAATAAAATTACCTCTTTCCAGAGCAACTCAATTTTAGTTTTATTGTTCATCAAAAGTTATTATAAAATAACTCATTATATCCATAATTTTTTTAACCGTCTTCTCTTAAAACATGTGGGCGCCGCGGGGCGCTACTAGTACTTAACATAATATTTGGCGGCATTAATATGAGAGTGGTTTCAATCACCAGAAAACTTCTAAGCACCAACCAGGTGCTCAAGCGCCGAATTCGAAGAATTTTAGCTAAGTATTTCATCCAGATCTAAATTTTCTGAGGTTCATCAACCCGTACCATAGAATCTGCCGAAAGCCATAGATTATTCATGACCTTGTCATTGGCAGACTACTGAAGCGACTAATCAATTAAATGATAATTATTTGCGTTTAGATAAAATATTTTTACCTACGTATTAATAATTTATAACAAAATTTTAAAAATCACAGATTGAGACTGTCAAAAATTATGTCATTAATTCAAAATTTGTTTTATAAATGGAGAACGCCATCTTGTATCGAGTTCCATGAGAGATTTTGCCTAATAATCGATTACCAGTTCGGCGGTAGGCCCCCAGACCATAGCCAGGATTTGAACTCGCGGCCTCGCGGTTTCACCCGATTTGTTGCACCTGGAGGCGGTCTTGCAATAAGTTTAATAGTTAGCTGCAACATCAGTTGCGTGTTAAATTCCTACTGATGTAGTAACATGATTTAATTTATGCGATATCCGCAACCTTGTTATTTAATTCGTTTCTGTTCGGTAGGAACACTTGTCTAAAGGTATAATTAATTAACTAGACTATAGTTATTCTGTGCTGATATCTAGATACAGTGCCCGACAAAGTTGAATAAAATTTCCGCTGGTGCAATCGTAAGCAAAAGAAAGAAAGCAAATAATTCTAAAAATTAGGATTAATTTATGTAAGACTTTATTGAGCCAAACTTGAATAAAATTCAACTTAAAAGCTAACGCGCCCATTCACTGCGGGCGGGAGCTTGGTCGTCGAAAGGATTAGAAAATCGCCAAGGTTAGTTATTTCTCCCGCCCGCCCTAATTGAGCAGCCTGACTTTTGTCAGCAGGACGCGACACACCTGTCTTCGCCCACCTCTCTCCCCCAGTATGAATATGTCCAGAGTATAAATAACCCCAGAATATAACCCCAGAGTATGCCCCAGGACCCTCTCACCTGGGTTTGTGAGAGGAGGCACGCCCTCCGTAGTGGGACGTTACTAAGCTGAGATTATGAAGCCAAACTATTTTGACTGAACTATATTATGTCATCAGCGGCTTATATTTATTTTACTTATAAGTACTAAATAATTAGTAGGCACACACAAAACATTATACAAAATATAAGCGAGGTGTTCCAGATGAATGAAGACACACCGTTATTGAATGTGTATGTCTATGATATGTTAGTACGTCCGTACGTCACGCATTAGTGCATGAAACCAATTAACAGTATTCATTCAAACAGTTATTTTCAATCAGCTACTGCAGACTTATAATGTTCTACTGGCACACATACATACATTCACGCCTGTTTCCCCGAAGAGGTAGGCAGATGTATAATTCACGCCCACATTTCGCCAATTATATAGTTGGCACGTAATAAGTGGCGAGCCTATGGCCGCTTGCCGGGCACTGTTATATTCGCAAGAGCCTCGTCCGTTAAACGGCAGGTGCACCACTTGCAGGTGAGGTTGGCTTGGGCTCCTTAGGTCTTGGTAGGATCCCTATAGTTCTAATGGCATTATTAACTAAATACTTATTTTACACTTAGTTACATTTTTACATTACAGGTTCCATTACTGGAATTTTCATAGGGATAAGTATTTTGACTTATGTGTATTGAAAACGTGATTAATAAATGAAATAATAGTATCAAAATGTAAATAGTACCTATATACTAAAATCAACAATGGGCAAAAGGGGTTAAAAGTGTGTTAGATTATGCAACACACATTAAAATTTATTTTTTCTTTCATTACGTCTTATTAAAGTACTTATAATAATGTTACATGTATGTTTGAGTGTCGAAATCGCATTAGTGTCTCTCCTGACCTCTTCCGCCTTTCTGTCATCACTGGTACAGTCAGCGTTAAATAATTAGAAGCATACAATGAGCTATAAAGATCGATACTAGACTCTATTGTCTAGAGAGTTAGGATGTGTTCTGATTTATACGGCACTTTAGGGGCTGCCAACTATTTGACGATGACTGTTACTGCTGGCGAGTTTCTTATGTATTAGTGGTGTCAGTGAAGCAAAAGGCCTATTTTACGTCGAATATCTTGCTTAACCGAAGTTATGTAAGGTTAGTTAGGTTGCTAATAGTAGATAATCACCTTAACTTGCAAAGCCGCTGATTCCAAAAAGTATTTTTAAATATAAGAAGAATAATAATAAATATTTTCAGACAATTACACCAATTATTTAGTTCCAAGATAAGTATCATTAAGAACTTGTGTTATGGATACTAAACAACGGATAAACATACTTAAATACTTTTTTTTGTAAATACAAACTTAATATATATAGGAAAACACCCAGACCAGAACAAATATTCATGTTCATGCACACAAAGATTTGTCCTGTGTGGGAATCGAACCCACGACCTCTGGAGTGAAGTGCAGGTATACTGACCTCAACGCCATATCGGTCGTCATATGAAGTAAGTACAATTTTAAAATATCGTTATTGAAATAAAACGAATTGTCTTTCGTTCGGAGGTATTGAAGATACATACATTCACGCTTGTATCCGCGAAGGGGTAGCTGGTCATAATATAATAGTAGGTGGCGAGCCTATTGCCGCTTACCGGGCATTGTATGTTCGCCAGAGCCTCGTCCGTTTATCGGCAGGTGCACCACTTGCAGGTGAGGTTGGCTTGGGCTCCTTCGGTCTTGGTAGGATCCTTACACAACTCCTGTACACCATATATGAGGTATTGTTTCCTATTTGCTGTTGCTACGATAATTCAGCTTTAAAATTTATTAGTCATTTGTTTTATTTTCTAATATTTAGTAAACGTAGAATTGTCGTTATTATCATTTATTTTTGACATTCATGTAATGTTTTTTAAAATTCAACTTAATAAATTATTGAACGTAAATTTAATTCATTCTGCTCTGCCCATTAGCGCTTAAGTTTGAAACCAAATTATTTATAAGGCCACATAATGTACCTACACCATAGCTTTGACTTTGATATATCCTGTTCTTCTTCTTCTTTCTTATAAATAATGGCTTCGTACGTCTAGCACATTTAGCCAGTGTCAAGTAAGTGATATATTAATAATATATAATTCATAGTAAATGAGAATGAGTGATGATAAAGATGATAAATGGTAAATGAGATACCCTCCCCTAAGCCCCTTGAGTCCTCAGTAAAGATGTGGGACTATACTGAGATCTCACATGGACTCCTTGAGAGAAAAATTGAAAAGTGATGTTGCACTGTTTTGTTTGATTTACCAACACTCATGTATGTTCACAAACACTTAACGGTTAATAATCCACCGTTTTTACACATTTATGTTAGACATATCACAAATTTTAGAAAATAAAACAAAACTGCAGACATTACACTTCACTTTCCCGCCAAGAAGTCCATCTAATACTTACGGTCCTTTGAAACTGTAAAAAATTAACGCAATTCAAAGATACGGATATTTCAGCCTTTTTTTTTACTATTTCGCAGAGGAATAAAAACTTACAGGTTCCTAATATAGTTATATAGCCTTCTAGATTTGGTAAATGTTCACAAGACAACTGATATGTTGTGTAGGCAAGTAGCTACACTCCGCCCTTGAGGTAGTGGGCTCGATTCCCACACATAACTAATCGTTGAGTGCATAAACATAATATTGTTTCTGGTCTGTGTTTTTCCTATGTATATAAATTATGTATTTACAAAAGAAAAAGTATTTATGTACTTTTGTTCATCCGTTATTTAGTATCCATAACACAAGTTTTAATGATACTTATATTAAAACTTAATATTGTAAAAACTATTAATATGTGAATTGCTTTGGAATAGAATTATAAGTTTATATTTTTTTCTTACCATTAAAAACATTTTATGCAGCCCACCTAAATTAGTTTTGACTAGGCCATACTAGTTTGTTCTAAAATCGGGTTTGGCCGGTATCAAATATATGAATTAGAATATTGAAAAAACAAAACAAGCTGGCTCGAAACCGACTCACACTTGACCGGTTTTTTTACTCTTTCCATTTGGATTATACACAGAAGATCCAGTTAATTGGAGGCGTCATTCCGATGACGTCTGTGGTGACATTTTGTTGGGCACTATAATATTGAAAGTCAGTCTTTACGCACATAATTTTATTTGTAAATGTCGCCCGTAGTGTTGATTATTATCTAAATATAGATCAGAAAACATCGTTCATTTATTTTATGTATCTAGTGCCTTCACGTAAAACACGAATTATATTATAGTTGATCGTCTTGTTTTGATTTAACAACTAACAAGTATGGATTGTCTAAAATTGTATCTACCTCTATAATCTATTTTACATAGGACCCCTTTTTAACTCCTTCTGCAAATGATTTGCGAAATAAAACTGGCTAACTTAACTATGTCCTTACCAAGATGTGAAACAAAATCATTTGAAACCGTTTAGCGTTTAGTTAGATAATTAATAATTATTGAAATAATAGACCCACATTTATTGCTAACTAAAATTGTTTTGTACAATTTCTTTAAAACAAGATTCATTTTGATTTAGCTGACATTTTGACCAGCTTGCATTAACGAATGAAATAAAATAAAATATACTTTATTGTCTTTAAGATCAACATGATCATTTAGATTCGTCAAACATTTAAACACAAAATGGAAATTCGATTTACTTTTTTAACAACAATGAAAGAGTAATAATGAAGTAAAAACAAATGGGTTCTTTGGCAGATTTGTCAAGGTTTGTCAGTCTGTCGGTGACTCTTATCGGGGGGATCTGTCAGTCAGCCTGTCGTGATTCTAAAGGAGGGAGGGGATTGTCCGTCAGTCCGTCAGTCGTCGTCTTTTTTCAAATACAATTGTTTTACCAAAATGTTTTACCAATTTACATGTTTCAGTTAAATTAATGCTTGACTTATTGTAATAAAGTCTGTTTTTAATTAGATATATAATGTCACTTAGTACCGTTACGAGCAAATGTTTATTTGTGTGAAAATGGCGACAATCGTTCTCGAATTAAATTCCAAACATGCTACTTCTTTTGACTTATCTCTGTTCTGTGGTTAGGCAGTACATGACTTTCTGGGCGTACCTATTTAGTGGTCCAACCAAAAAAATGCAATTTTTGACTATTAGCACAAAACGGGAAGACATTGATCTACCCTATCTTCTGTCTATGCTTTCGACTAATGAATAACTATAATGAAGATTTTTTATGACTTAATTATATATTGGTTGTCAAGATTGTTATATCATTAAAAATCTAACAAGTTTAATGAATATTAAGCAATAAATTACAAAAAACACATTAACATTCTAGGTAGGTATACCTACTAGACGGACAAAACGAATCACAGAAGAAAAGCTGAGTCAAATCAGTCTATTTTGAAAAACCTTTCGCTATTCGAATGCTGCATTATCCTTAAGTAATTTATGATATGTTTTAGATCGTCTCTTTATAATAACAATAATAAAATCAATTTATCTTGTCTTCAATTATTCAACATAATAATGGTTACATTGTTACATTTCTTAAACAACACTTAACAACTAATTAACAAATAAACTAACAAATAAATAACTTAATAAATAAATAACTTAACAAATAAATAAATAAATAAACAACAACACTTAATTTCAGACAAAGCGGCTTGTAACTCAGAAGTCACAGAAAAACCACGACCCCTGCTATTCTGTCACAACCTTTTTCACACATAGCATTCCTATAAATAATGACATCGTGCAGTAATATAATATTTAAAAAAAAATCTATATCCCAGATGCTCCAGTGGTTTGACCGTGGCGTCCTGCTGTTAGAGTTTCTCAAGCCGCCCAACGAGGCCTCTAACATGGCTTAACGAATACTACTTAGTGATAATCGGAGATAACCCAAATGCCTTCAAATGCAGAGGTATCGAGTTCAAACACTAGCAATTATGACTTTTAAAAGTTATGTGGGTAATAATTTTTGCTTTGTCGGATAACACGTTAAGCCGTTAGTCCTGGCTGTCATGAACATCTATGCGAAAGTCATCGCCTTCCAATAAACTGAGAGCTGGTTTAACCATAACATGATGTTTCCTTTTGAGTGGCCATGGTCAGAAGCAGTCGCTTCATGTAATAACTGAAATGCAGCCAAAATCTGATGAGACCAGTGAGCAGACCCTGGGTCCTAATGGAAATGAAATGAAAATGTTTATTTATAAAAGATAATGTTGCAGGGATCTTAATACATATTTTTAAAGTTTATATTATCTTGCCAACGCAGGGTGTATGAATGTCAAAAAATGTTTTTAATTGTGGTCACATTAAAATGTCAGTTAAGTCTAAAGCAACCGGGATAATGCTAGGACATGATGATGATAATAAACATCTTTATATATAATTCTGCTGTACGTGTGTATTTCACTAAACTGTTCTTAAACGGCTGGACCAATCATAATTTAAAAACTTTTTTTTTCTTTCAATAATGGTTTCGTGCGGTTTGCACATTTAGCCAGTGTCAAATACGAGATATATTAAATACATATAAATTATAGTGAATGAGAATGAGTAGTGATAAATGGTAAATTAGATGCCCTCCCTCTAAACCCTTTGAATACGCTTGAGGGACTATACTGAGATCTCACTTGGACTTCTTGAGAGAATTTGAAAAGTGATGTAGCACTGTTATGTTTCATTTACCGACACTCATATACGTTCACAAACACTTAATACAAAAAAAAAATACAATACAAAAAGTTTTACAAAATACTAATTATTAATTTTTAATTAATTTTTTTTTTCCAATCATGAAAACTTAACCCCGCCAAAAAAAAAATCTGACGAGGTGTAAACATTTTATTGTAGCAATGGCGTTTGACATTGCTGTCAGTCATACGATTGGCGCTATGGACAGAAATAATCTTAATAAGACAGGACAATGGTCAGTCGGGTCTCTTATCTCTTCGAAAACTCCAAAAATATAACATACATACATTCACGCCTGTTTCCCCGAAGGGGTAGGCAGAGGCATATTACACGCCCACACTTCGCCAATTATATAGTTGGTCTTATGTAATAGGTGGCGAGCCTATTGCCGCTTACCGGGCACTGTTATGTTCGCCAGAGCCTCGTTTGTTGATCGGCAGGTGCACCACTAACAAGTGAGGTTGGCTTGGGCTCCTTAGGTCTTGATAGGATCCCTATACATCAAAAATATAACCCAGGTTGTAAAATACAGCAGTGAAACATTTGTAATTCCTGCCTTTTAAAACCCACATATATATTGTAATGTCGTGTTAATCTCGCAGCTTCCAACTAAACGTAAACAAAGGTACAGCGCCCCCCCCCACACAAAGTAGGCCACCCCACCTGCAGCTGCAGTGGGGGGGGGGGGTTACAACACTGTTACAAGGTAGGGGTGGGCTTGTCACATGCGGGGTTGCTGGGATATTAATTGCTGGTTTATATGTGACGTAAATCATTTTAAGTGTTTATGTCGTAGTCTTCTAACGCGGGTTGCGCGACTGTTCTTAAGGGTTACTGCGACTCCTGGACATGGCAGGCTCTGGCAGAATTCTGTCAGACCTTGTCAGACTTTGTTCTGCTCTATCCACTGAAGGAGACAGTAATGTGATGATTCAATTCATTTATTGACATATAATTGTACATAAAGTCTTAAGAATGAAATGTGTTATTTATAACTTAGTCACCTTCATAGATGCTGCAATATCTTATAGTCTAATTAATAGGTTAGTAATTACACAATAGTATTCATTTTTGAAAAATAATGTATTCGAGTGTTTCAAATTATAATTGGTGTGAATTTGCTTAAATATTTGTGTGAAATTTGCCCTTAAATTCAAAGTTAGAATCATTTATTTTAAGTAACTAACCAATTGATAATTTAAAACAGCATAGCCTGTGAGTTTCTTGCTAGTTCTTCTTACAGAGCGGGGGCTCGGAACTGGCACTTAGAATCACTTAAATATTTTTTCAAATGCTTTGTTACATGTTAGTGAATCTAAGCTCATTGATTTTAGAGTACTCATTATGAGAAAGCACATAGCTGCATCTCTTCTTCTTGTCGTGCCCGACAGCACCCACAAAGTATAACCTCATGCACATTACATATTACAAAACAAGATCTGAAGTTGACCCAGGTTTAAGACTAGTGCTGTCACTGTCTCCATCTTATCAAATAAAAGTGACAGCACTAGTTTTTAACTTGGTTTGACTTTAGATCTTATTTTGTAATAAGCTCCATTAAGTTAGAGCGACGGTAGCCCGGTGGTGAGACTTATAGTCTTTTAATTCAGAGGGTGTAGGGTTCAAACCCTAGCGAACCTAAGACTTTTCAAAGATATGTGCGTAATTATCGCTTGGAAAGCACGTTAAGCCGTTGTTCCCGGTTGTCATGAACATCAATCGGTCGTTATTAGGAAGTCAGTGCTCTTTGGGTTGTGGAGATCAGATGGCACTCGCTCCATGTAATAACTGTTTCAGCCAAAATTTGGCTAGACCCGTGAGCAGACTCTGGAAGTCTGGGGGAACTGTGATAATGCTAGGATATGATGGAGTAAGTTAGAGTTCTCAGCTACCTGGTCCTCTTAACTCGATTAGAGAGAATAGATCCCTATCCAGTACCTAGTAATAACGTATCAATCAAGGATGCCGAAGGTAGTGCGAAGTAGAGAAGATGTAGGACAGCGCACCCCGGGCCCGTAAGGCAGCAACCGGGATAACGCTAAGGTAGAAGTAACTATTAAGTAAGTAACTTATTGAAACTTATAAATGTTGACACAAATTGTTTATGAGGGTGGTTGGAGTAAGTTTTGTTGGTTGATTCACCCGGTATAGCTTGTCTCTTTTTTTTTTTTCTCGTTGTATACCTACATTATCCAAACATGCTTTGTCACAAAACTAAGTTTATTATACCTTTGTTTGTAAACATATCATCAAGTACCGGACTTTCTAAAACTTTATTTGTTAATTCAAGTAAGTAATTTACATGATTTATTGTATCTCATTTTAAGTGAACTATTGTGTTTTTATGAGAAATAAATTCTTTAAACCCAACTTTTAACTAAGTAAGAAGAAGAGATCCCTATCCAGTAGTACAAGGATGGGATCATGATAATTTGAAAAGAAATAATTGACATTATAGCACGTGAGCGTGTCCCAACACTACTGTACGCAGAGATAGGTATGTCGAAAGAGGATGGGGACAAAGAAACTCCACAATATAGATGGGTGCAGAATGCCTACATTTATAGACAATTGGAAGTCTTCTTATTTATTTCGGTTTTTTTTAAATGGAAATTCCGATGTGGGTGGATTTTAAGGGTGTGTTAGACATTTACTGAAATCAAATAATTTATTTGCGATAACATAGGTACATTAGTACATAGGTTGATAACATTATGTTTAGTAGTTTCACTATGTTCTGACTATAAACCATTCATGTTTCTTCTTAAGCAATGTTAAAGCCAACCTCACCTGCAAGTGGTGCAGCTGCCGATCAATGGACGGTGTTTAACCCCCTGGCCAAAGTCACAATCGAGTGTGTACTGATTCACAACAAAACATCTTAGTAGGACACGACAGGTTACCATCTAATACAAAACAGTTACATGTCTACGGAGCGCGACATTACTTGCGCGATTCAACTAAGTACAGTGTCATCTGTTGGCAGTCTTACAAACTAACGGTACAATGTTCCCTGCATGACAACGAGTGTATGTTGACAAGTACATACTTCATTACAAAAGGCCTCAGTAAGTGGCAATGGACTCGCCACATATTACTAGGGACCAACAATATAACTAGCAAAATGTGGGCGTATAACATTGCTCTACCTACCCCTTTTGGGCAACAGGCGTGATATAATGTATGTATTGAAACAAAATCTAATATGCTGTAGTCGTTCGGAAATGATGCGCGTACGGACATTTCAGTGAACAATTTTTATACATTCACGCCTGTTTCCCCGAAGGGGTAAGCAGAGGCTTATTATACGCTCACATTTCGCCAATTATAAAGTTAGTTTTATTTATTTATATTTTATGTTTTAGTTGACAAAAAGTAAGTAGAAACACAATGGCCGTTGTCCGCGCAGGTCCAAGCGTAGACAAAAGAAAGAAAGCGACTAAAGGTATTCAAGGTCATTGTTCAACTTATGCGCCGCAAGTTGTAATGTCTTTGAGGATGGGACCAGACGCCATAAGACCAGATTCCTACAATGCTGAATTCTTAAAGGAACATATTCTCAAATTCTTGTACGAGAGCTTGAAAATATAACTTTTTAACCTTCCCTAGACTGATTTTTATTTATGTAGACATAGATATTCTATAGCGAGTATGAAGACACTGTTCTGCCCTCGCATATTTAGTAGATACGCGTTATAGCTGTGATATTTATTTAATATGGCCTCGGGATCTGAGTTCGTTTATTGGAAATATTACTTGGAACTCTACACTTTGTCTGTACTTTTATGTCAGCTCTATTTACAAAGATTTATTTTTATTGCATAAAACGAAATTACATAATTAAACCGTGTCGTCGTGGTAACAACCTAGAATAGTGTCACCCTCTCTCACATCATGGGGAGTTGCAAAAGTTGACGAAGAGAAACCTTACCGGATGATGGACAGCAGCGTCATCCTGCGTACTGGCTTGGGCAACTATCCTCAATAGCATGTCATCCATTGGGGAGGCTATTGTTCAGCAAAGGACTTTAGAAGGCTGATATGATGACAATCATGACAATATAAATAAATAAATAAATATTTCTGACACTTACACCAATTATTTAGTTCCAAGATAAGTATCATTAAGAACTTGTGTTATGGATACTAAATAACGGATAAACATACATAAATACTTTTTTTTTGTAAATACATAATTAATATACATAGAAAAACACCCAGACCAGAACAAATATTCATATTTATACACACAAATATTTGTCCTGTGTGGGAATCGAACCCACGACCTCAAGAGTGGAATGCGGGTATACTCGCCACCACACCATATCGGTCGTCAATATAAAACCTCAAAGTCGCTTAGCGTGCAATGGAGAGATCTATGCTCGGAGTGTCTCTAGTGGTAGAATTAGGAATGAGGAAATCATTAAGATTTAGATCCTCCTTTGGCGCGAACAGGCATACGTCCTCTTATCAATTATCTTGTCAAGGCGGCTGGAAGCCGATAGATGCACGCGTCACCAGATCGATCATCGTGGAAAATAACACCACGTAATGTCGACTGCAAATTAAATATGTAGATTTTGTAAATAGTGTATGTGTATAAGTATATAATTATAGTATGGAGTTAAAATTGGTCTGGTTTTCCTTATGTGGAAGTCGTTATATGCTTTAAGCACAATAAGCAGCTTGATAAATTCCAACAGCAGAACACCACACATCTTTCTTTGTAAAGTAAAAAAAAATATTGATTTCATAAACTATTATACATAGTACTTGAAAACGTCATGATTACAAATAAAAAAAAAACAATCGAAATAATATTACACTAAATCACGAAGCTTAGATTCACTTACATGCAACAAAACAATTTAAAAACAAAAAAAATATTAAGTGTAAGTGAATCTAAGTGCCAGTTCCGAGCCACCGCTCTGTAAGAAGAACTGGCAAGAAACTCACAGGCTATGCTCTTTTAAATATGTCCATTAGTTTGGTACTAGAATTACAATCTTCATTTCTCTGAGAAGCTATACAATGCAATATAACATAACCTTAACAATATTTATTTTTTCAAGTCATTCATATTAGAATAGCCTGTATGAAACGGCAGTTTAATCCCAAGCATTTTTATCTGCCATATAGTCTTTAATAGAATAGTATCCCTTTGAAGACAGCTTGTGTTTTTGCCAATCCACAATGGGATTGGATGTGTAAATCCTCGTCGTCTCAATCTGTTAAATGTGAAATACATACATACATACCTTATACGCCTTTTTCCCCAAAGGAGTAGGCAGAGGCATATTATAAGCCCACACTTCGCCAATTATATAGTTAATTTGACATAATAGGTGGCGAGCCTATTGCCGCTTACCGGGCACTGTTATGTTCACCAGAGCCTCGTCCGTTGATCGGCAGGTGCACCACTTGTAGGTGAAGTTGGCTTGGGCTTCTTAGGTCTTGCTACGATTCCTATACATCCAATATAAAATAAACTAGAGGTTAATTACGTTCAGAAACACTAGTTGGCAGTAAACTTAAGCCATCAATAACAGGACACCGCAGCCCGACCTAAATATTTGGCGTCCATCGCGCTGCTCCCAACTTCAAAGTAATACAGCTAAGGCAAGCTACAGACGTAGCGTTTTAGGTAAGCCTATTCTTTTAAACATGCTGTGCTCATGTAGGAAGCGAAAGCTTAGCAGTGACTTCAATTTAGAGGGCTTTAGATTCAAACCCTGGTCTTCATAATTTTCTTATTGACAGGTCCTGCGTTTATTGGTGCAACTGCAAAATATACATACATAATGTCACGCCTCTTTCCCGTAGGGGTAGGCAGAGATCACATCCTTCCACTGGCTACGATCTTGGCACACACTTTTAGCTTCATTCACACTCATTAACCTCCTCATACACGCCCGTCGGTTTAGGGTACTTTTGACCTGCCCTTTCTCTAACATTTTTTGTATTTGGTCATGGAAGTTCTTACGTGGTCGTCCCCTCTCAACACTTTCAATCACTTGTCCATCATAAATCACTTACTTAAATCGTTAGTATACTTTAATTCATCCTCTCAACATGACCAAACCATCTAAGCATACCTTTCTCAATTCTTGTCACTATAACTTTTCAGAATAGCTAAACATCATCATCATCATCATCATCATCATCAGCCTATACTAGTCCACTGCTGGACATAGGCCTCCCCCAAATCGCGCCATTTTCCCCTGTCTTCGGCTTGCCGCATCCAGCATCTGCCAGCGACCGCTCGCAAATCGTCACGCCACCTGGGAGTGGACGTCCTACACTACGTTTGCCAAGTCGCGGTCTCCACTCAAGATCTCGTTTACCCCATCGGTTGTCGGTCCTTCGACAGATATGGCCAGCCCACTGCCACTTCAGCTTGCTAATCCTATATGCTATGTCGGTGACTTTGGTCCTCTGTCGGATAACATCATTTCTGTTTTTATCTCTCAGAGAGACTCCGAGCATAGCACGCTCCATAGCTCGCTGAGCGACCTTGAACTGGGCAACTGGCGAATCAGTCTTACTGTGAGTGTCCACGTTTCGGTACCATAGGTCATAACAGGTAGGACGCACTGATTGAAAACTTTCGTTTTCAAACATTGTGGTATAGGTGACGAGAAGACTTGACGGAGTTTCCCAAACGCTGCCCAGCCAAGTTGGATCCTCCTTTTGGCTTCCTTCTCAAAGTTATTTTTACCTAATTGCAGAATCTGCCCGAGGTAGGTATATTCGGAAACAACTTCAAGTAGGTGGCCATTCACGACAATAGGTCTCGGAACAATGCGGGCATTGATCATGACTTTGGTTTTATCCAAATTCATGCCGAGACCTATCCGTCGCGAGCCTGATGCCAGGCTGTTCAGCATCTGTTGCAGCTCCTCCAACGTTTCCGCCATCAAGACTTTATCGTCAGCGAATCGTAAGTGCGAGATGTATTCACCGTTTATGTTAATGCCCTTACCTTTCCAGTCCAGCGTCTTGAATAGGTCCTCCAGCGCGCTTGTGAACAGTTTCGGGGATATTACACTCCCTGTCTCACCCCTCTGCGCAACTGGACAGACTTAGACTGCTGGTTCTGTACTTGGACATTCATAGTGGCGGATTCATAAAGACATCTCAGCACTTCGATATAGCGACAGTCTACTTGGCACCGCTGCAAGGATTCCAGAACCGACCAGATCTCGACAGAGTCAAAGGCCTTCTCATAGTCCACAAATGCCAGACACAGAGGCTGACTATACTCCTCGGTCTTCTGTATAATCTGCCTTACTGTGTGTATGTAGTCAATGGTGCCATATCCTCCGCGAAATCAGGCCTGTTCCGGTGGCTGAAAATTGTCGAGTCTTCTTGCTAGACGATTCGTTATAACTCTAGAGAACAGCTTATAGATATGGCTCAGGAGTGAGATGGGTCTATAATTCTTAAGAAGGGTTTTATCGCCCTTCTTAAAAAAGAGAACCGCTAGCTAAACACCAACTTCGATATTGTTTAAGGACTTCTTGGCGGGAAAGTGAAGCGGCATGTATGCTAATCATGTATGCTGATAGTTCTAACATTAAGGTGTAATAACGGTGGATTATTAACCGTTAAGTAGTTGTGAACATACATTAGTGTTGGTAAATCAAACATAGCAGTGCAACATCACATTTTTCAAATTCTCTCAAGAAGTCCATGTGAGATCTCAGTATAGTCCCACATCTTTACTGAGGACTCAAGGGGTTTAGGGGGAGGGCATCTAATTTACTATTTATCATCTTTATTACCACTCATTCTCATTTACTATAATTTATATGTTTTTAATATATCTCTTACTTGACACTGGCTTAATGTGCAAACCGCACGAAGCCATTATTTAAAGGAAAAAAAAGTAATGTAATCATCACTGCTGGACATCTCTCCAATTGCACACCAATGAGCTCGATCTTCAGCTCCTCGTCCCCAACCACTGTCAGCCGTTTTGCGTATATCATCACTCCACCTAGCTAAAAGGCGTCCTATACTGCTTTCAAAATAATGTAAAAACTACAACTATATCAAAATCTGGATGAACCAGTGAGCAGACCCTGGGCTCTAAGCTTAAATCTAGGGCACCCGGGATAATGCTAAGATATGATCATAATGATGACTACAACTTATATCACATGTTGCGGGATTGTTCGAAAGAGTTACCACGGCACCGGGACAGATTAAAAAACATGGGTAAGTTTGTAAATTTAAATTCCGCCCCACCCACAGAGCCAATCATTCAATGATTATTCATTTTATAGAATAAAAAATCACAAATCATTTGTTTTACAAGTTTTTATTTTAATACACAGCTTCTTGCATACCGATATAAGAGACCCGTCGTTATTGACTACATATACCGACGATTTTGACGACCGACATGGCGTGGAGGTCAGTATACCTTTTTTTTTTTCTTTTTTTTTATTTTTTATCGTCGGTAAAAAATGCTGTTTACGCACTGTCTCCCGGCCAATGGGGGGACCGGGAGGGGAGTGTGGGGCTCACTGCGGCAGACGCGACCACCGCAGTCCTACCCACTAAAAACCTTCCGACGACGGACGACGCCCACCGCTGTTGAAAAAGGGGCAGGGGGCCAGTGCCTGGGTTTGTAGCTTCTGGCACCCCGCCCGCGGCCAACGTCCCCCGGATCAGAACCGGGAGGACCTCCTCAGAGGAGCGCAGTGTGTCGCGCCCCTCCTACCTCCTTGTGCGGCCATGGCGTAACTGGCCGACTTCTGGGAGGGTCTATAGCTAGACGGAAGGGGCCCCCTGCCCCAGCCACCTAAGACCCTCCAGGCGCGGCTGGACGGGCCCTCCTTGCCCGCCCGCTGCGCCAACGGCGTAGCCGGAGAGAGAGCGGATCCCACTCCCTCTCCCGCTCCGCGGCCTCCTTCTGCGACATCACCACTTCGCAGAAGGAGGCCATCGCCTCCCACGCCGTCTCGCTGTCGACCATCATTCGCATGATGGTCGGCAGCGAGAGAGCGACTCCACCCAGGGCCGCGGTAAGCGTCGCCCGCGGCCCCGCCCACGCTGGGCACTCCACCAACGTGTGCTGCGCAGTGTCGACTGCGCAATCATAGTGGTGGCAGCACCGGGTCGATTCCCCCCCGGCGACGTCACACAGATACTTCCCGAAACAACCGTGCCCGGAAAGCACCTGCGTGAGCCGGAAGGACATCGACCCCCACCGACGGCCGACCCATCGCTCCAAGATGGGCCCGACCGCCTTGAGGATACGGCGCCTCGAACCTTCGGCACCCTCGGCACTCCTCAAGAGCTGCCGACGCCATGCGCCCAGAGCCTGCGTCTGAGCGTCTCTACGCCACCGCACCACAGTGTCCGGTGCGGGGCGGAGACCCTGGCTCCGGGATTGCGCGCCTCGCCAGAACACCGCCGAGAGAACCTCGGCGTCGAGGTCCCACGGAAGATACCCGGCGAGCGCGCATGCCACCTCATGGGAGATGGTCCGATACCCCCTAGCAACACGAGTCGCCATGACTCTCTGCGGCCGTCGCAGGATCCGTCGATGGCGACCCGATACGGAGCTCGCCCAAATTGGGGCCCCGTACAAGGCTTTGGATCGCACCACCCCCATGTAAAGGCGACGGCAACTGTCGCCACCTCCCCCGAGATTGGGGAGCAGGCGAGATAGAGCTCCCGCCGTGCTCACCAACCTCGGAGGTCAGTATACCTGCACTTCACTCCAGAGGTCGTGGGTTCGATTCCCACACAGGACAAATCTTTTTGTGCATGAACATGAATATTTGTTCCTTTCTGGGTGTTCTCCTATGTATCTTAAGTATGTATTTACAATAAAAAACTATTTATGTATGTTTATTCGTTATTTAGTATCCATAACACAAGTCCTTAATGATACTTATCTTGGAACTAAATAATTGGTGTGATTGTAAGAGAATATTTATTTATTTATATACATACATTCACGCCTGTTTTCCCGAAGGGGTAGGAAGAGGCATATTATACGCCCACACTTCGCCAATTATATAGTTGGTTCCACGTAATAGGTGGCGAGCCTATTGCCGCTTACCGGGCACTGTTATGTTCGCCAGAGCCTCGTCCCTTGATCGGCAGGTGCACCACTTGCAGGTGAGGTTGGCTTGGGCTCCTTCGGTCTTGGTAGGTTCCATATCCCCCCGAACAGATCTCCACCTTGGCGTGGGAGGGGGGTTTCTGAGTACCTACCGGAGGCCGGGAAAAGGTAACACCCAGAAGTTGGCGATTTTGGGTGCCATTAGTACTCGGGCAAACTAAGAGGGACCTGTAGAGAGCGCAGCGGGCGAGGCGGCTGGCCCGTCAAGTAGCGCCAGGAGGGTCTTAGGCAGCGGGGGCAGGGGGCCCCTACTTTCTAACCATAGACCCTCCAAGAAGTCGGCCACACACGCTATGGTCGCACAAGGAGGTAGGAGAGCTACGTCCACTGCGCCTCTCTGAAGGTACTGGCCCTCCGCCTCTTTCTCAACAAGCGGCGGGCGTCGCCGGAAGATTTTTAGTGGGTATTACTGCTGGTAGTCGCGTCTGCCGGTGGTAAGTCCCACACACCTCTCTCGGTCCCCCTTTGGCCGGGAGACAATGCGTAAATGCATTTTGTTACCGATATAAATAAAAATAAAATCGGTAGGATCTCTATACACGTACTGACAACATATATTTTAACTCTCTATATTTTAATGCTCTAAAAATAATAGATTTTCTATCAAGTCCAAAGTCCCCAGGTTAATAATGTAAGCCGACAATAACAGGACAGCCATGCTCGACCTCAATATTTACCGAGTCCATCGTTATTCTGCCCCAAACTTCAAACTAATACTAACCAAGGCCGGCTGAGGACTTAGCGTTTTTGAATATTTCAAGTTAGTAGACAAGTATTTAGATCTTATTGTCGTTTCGCAGGCACGTTTGTAAATGCTTTGGAATGATTTAGAATTCGGAAGACACTTGAGTAATGTATAACTTTTTCGGAAATTGTACGCTCTTGACAGAATGTTCGTGATGGTCACCCGGGGGTAGTTATGCACTTTTCTTGCCCCTGTGCGTTTGAGGTCGTATTAACTATGTAAGGACTTCTTGGCGGGAAAGCGAAGCGTCATCGTTGCAGTTTTGTTTTATTTTATAAAAATTATGATATTTCGATCATTAATGTGGTGGATTAACCGTTAAGTGTTTGTGAACGCACAGGAGTGTTGATAAATGAAACAAAACAGTGCAAAACCACTTTTTAAATTCTCTCAAGAAGTGCATGTGAGATCTCAGTATAGTCCCACATTTTTACTGAGGACTCAAGGGTTTAAGAAGACGGCATCTCTGTTACCGTTAATCATCTTTATCACCACTCATTCTAATTTTCTATGAATTAATATAATTTTTTATTATTCGTATATCTTTCACATCATTAACGTCCCACTACCTGAGCACGAGCCTTCTCTCACATATCAAGGTGTGAGGCTATTGGGTCACACTCCATCACGCTGACCCAGTGCGGATTGGCGGAGGCAGGTGTGTGGCGTCCTGCTGTTAGAATTTTTTTAAGCTGCCCATTAGGCCTCTAACATGGCTTAACGACTACCACATTTAGTGATAACCGGGACCAACGGCTTAACGTGCCTTCCGAAGCCCGAAAGCGCTCGATATCAAATGCCACACAAACGGTCACCCATCCAAGGACTGACCTCTGTAAACTCTGCTGTACTTCGGCGATCGTCGACCACCGAGCACCGCAGAGCTACGAGCGCTTGTTCGATGTGAACTTGGCTGCAACTAAAAAAAACAACTAAGTTTTGTTGACTTTGCATTTTGACAGCTTCCGATGCGTGCACTGCGTATACGGTTGAAGTTACGCAAAACATCATACATGATTTTTAATGAACGAACGTACGACGGGATTACCGTTACCGCCGTACAGTTATTATTATTTGATACCGGCCTAGAATAGTGCCACTCCCTCTTATCTCACGGGAGTCGTAAGAGTCGACGAAGAGAAATCCTACCGGATGATGGGCAGCATTGTTATCCTGCTACTGACTTGAACTACGTGTACCACCCGCTTTTCCAACGTGGGCAAATATAAATAATATAGTCTATTGGGGAGGCGAATGTTCGAAAGCGTTCTATGTGGCTGATATAATGATGATTAAAACAAGCAGTATGTAAGTACAAAATGACGACACACTTTAACAACACAAAAAGCGCCTGAAATAAATGAACAGCAAAGAGTAAAACGCTCGTATTAAACGCTACGTAACCAGATGGCTTTATCTACAAGTAATGTGCAAAATAGGGAGTTTGTCCTGTCTAAGGCCATTTGTTTCCTGCTGATACCGTTTTCAGGGTAATGAAGATTAATAACAGCGGAAATATGGCGGGAGAAACAAGTTTTTGTATAGAAAGGGTAATCCAAGTGTTTTTAGGTTACTTGAAACAAATTGTATCTACAAATGTGTATCATTTATAACATTAACCCTTTAACGGGCAGAACATGTTAAAGTATTTCATTGTCTTTCTACCTTAACTCAACACGATAAGGTTCAATTTATGTGGAAATATGTTCACCGTTGCCTTACAAAGGGTTAAAAATGCTTTGTTTATCCCTTTGAAATACTTCTTCATTACTGGGTGTCGAGGCGAATATAGTAAACTAGCGGATTCGATTTTGGAGGTCCAAACGGTACTAAGAAAGAGGTCCAACGGGCACTTTTTTGTTATTATATCATGATGAGGGTCCAAACAGTACCTACTATAAAATTAAATAAAACGGACATTTTTGTGGTATGATTCAAACTTGGAGGTACTGGTTTCAGGTACGTAACTGAACTACTACGTTAGGAAAACGCAGGTACACCTCGGCGCCATTTCGATAGTTAGCCCTTTGTAAGGCAGTAATACATTCCCACCTTAAATAGAACCTTATGTAGTTGATTTAAGATAGAAAAGCAATAAAAATCTTTAACATTTTCTGGCAATTTAAGCGTTAATCATGAGAAGCGGAATAGTTTTTCACGAACATCGATTTCGTGCGACCCACATTCATCGGCTTCCCGTCGCCTTTACCAAACCATCAGGCCATCCGGAGGCTGTCCTCGACTACGTTTTCCACTTCGCAAAAGTCAATATTTTTAAATATGTGAAGCGGCGGCCGCGCAAAATAAAACCAACAATTTCCATTATCAATTTCGTATGAACAAATAAATTTGCCAAAAATATGAATAAAACATTATGTAGTAATGTCGAGCATTACGGTGTTCCGAAAGGCTTTGAATATGTATTTTTATGGAACAATGGCGGCCGCCTGCCTCGTTATCCGGGATTTGTTTCCGTGTTGACCAATATAACCCCGAATATCGGGAGGGAATTAACGGGTAACTGGTTGGACGAGGATTTTGGGAATCTGGGACAGGAGTTAAGGTTTTTGTTAAAAGTGACTTGAATAATAATAATAATAACTCATAATAACTTTTTATTTGCACAAACATGTATACACAGATGATACATTTCGATGCCTTAGTTCACAATTGCACTAACTACGAAATTTACATTTTTGAGGAGAGAGCTTTAAAGTTTTTTAAAGTTTAGACGAGAACAGTAGAAAATCCAAGTAAAATAACAAAAAAATATGCATCAGACTCATAAGACTAGTCCTTTTACTCCATCATATATCAATATTGTAATATTAGTTTAAACGTAACCTTTTCAAAACGGCCAAATAAAAAGAAAACCTCCCCTTTAATACATTTGTGCACTAAGATTGATTATGCTGACCGGCATTAAGTGAAAAACTCAAAAATATTTAACAGCTTTACCAGGCCGGTTCAAGGTCCAAGAAGAGGGATAATAATAGTTTTGGATATTGCATTAAATAGACAAAATAATAAACCAGTGATCCATATTCATAATGTTTATTTTTATTATAAAACACAAACAGTCTTTATCCACAATCAAATAAAATAAATTTCAAAATCACAACAAAAAAATTAAAAGAACTGAAGCCCAATTTTAGGCCAATCTTTAGCTATTTCACAAAACAATTAGTTTCTGAATCATTATAATAAGATTTTTTATAAGAAAATTTATAAAGTCAGTCTTCAGTTTCAGGTAATAATTATTCATTTTTACTATTTGGTAATTAAAAATTGAATCAAAAAATTAAATTTCTTCAACAATGGACTCTTCATCTGGATCATCATCAGACGATTCAGTGTCATCACAATTATTGTTAACAATAGTCGCAGAAGTGGATGGAATATCTTTGTAATAGTGCTCATATTCTGGTGGTATAACCCCATCATTTAAAAGTGTTATCAGATCTTTCTTTTTAGTTTGCGACACTGCAATCAGTGATTTATATGCTCCTTTCAGAGGTTTCTTTAGTTTGCTTATACATATGTCTTTATTTTTTTTCATTGTTTTTGTCTTACAAATGTTTATTTCTTTGAAATCTGTTGAAGAAAAAATTGAAGTGGGGGATTCTTTCTGCAGCCGCAGCCACTTAATTTTCAGCCACTGTACTTGCTCATTTTTTGTATTTTTTGTTGTATTGGAATTCAAAGTTTTTTCGAATCCCTTCAAATCATAGAATTCCCCGTGTTTCATAATAATAACATCGTAGGGTTTCGGCTTGATTCTAGCCGACCCTATCACCAATGCATATTCACGCAAAGTGAATATGCTTTTATGCTTTCGCGCTCTTTCAATACACGCGTGAATTGAATCCATTTCTAAATACGAATGCCCCGATTCCATGAATTTCAAATCGATCGTATCTAAGTGAAGTATGTTATTGACAGCGTATAAAGCCGCTAGAGTAACATATTTATTGCGGTTCTGACCACCACAAGTGTCAGAAAATGATGCGACATGAGTAACAGTTTCGGGTAAACTACTAAGATATTTTAACAATATCGATCCGATTTCAGTAGAACCTTTTTTCAAGTCAAACCCCTTCAAGTAAAAGTACTTAATACACTTGTACAATTCGGACTATATCTCAAAACGGTTTAATGTATTTATGCATTTAAAGAATTGCCAAGCCCCTTCCAGTAAAAGTACTTAGCACACTTGTGCATCAAACTTTCTTGATCCTTTTGTACTACCAACACATAATTCACTCTTGAAGCACTGCTAAAAAGTATGAACAGATATTGCAAATGTATATAATACGTTTGTGTTTTGAAATTTCCTGCAGTTGAGAAACTTAAAATCAGTTAAAGTATATCTTGATTGGTTTTACAAAAATAAAGATCATTAGTATAATACCACATTCATGAAACATTAAACGAACTCATTTAATACAAGTGTGACCCACGTTTTTGGTAGAAAGAGACGGAATAACGGTATTTCGATGCGCGGAAACGAAAGAGCATGAAATTTAGTGTATTTGGCATTAAAAAAGTAAAAATTGAAAATTTTGTAGTTAGTGCAATTGTGAACTAAGGCATCGATTTGATTTACAAGAAGCGCATGTTTCGCCATCACAGTGGCATGCAAAAGTTTAAAATAATGATGATAGAATGCAATGTTATGAATTATTCAATTTTAAATAACTATTTGCTTCAAGCGGTTTTAAGTCACAATATTAAAAACAATAAAATACAATGTGTCAATAAGTAAAACAATTAAAGAATGTTTACATTACATAAGAGATAAATTTATCAAATTAATAATCAAGTCATCATGTCAAGATAGAAAATAAATGAATTAAAGAAATATAAAATTGTGTGTCAATTATGAAAATATTCTGATGAATTGTAAAAACAGTTCTCAATCAGCCACTGCCGAATGACTACATCCTGTCTGACGGTAAGTAGTCAATGCAGTCCAAAAAGGAGGCCACTTATGAAGGCCACACGAATGGAAATAAAATTGTAGTCTATGTGCTAACTTCCAAATACCTACATATTAATATTTTCTTCATGAATATGAATATGCTGTTTTCCCGAAGAGGTAGGCAGAGGCATATCATACGCCCACACTTCGCCAATTATATTGTTGGTCTCACGTAGGTAATAGGTGACGAGCCTATTACCTCTAAATGCTATTGCTTAATGAATATAAGACAGACATGAAACTGTTTGGTCCATCTCAATATTCTCAATGCTAGGCTAAGGCCTCCACAAGGACATAAGGACATACAGTTTTAGGTGAGAAGGATTGTGGTGAGCCAGGTGTATGGCGTCCAGAATTCAGAAGAATTATAATTTTTCCATTTGCCTATTATTATCTTTATTTGACTAACGACCGATATGGTGTGGAGGCGAGTATACCCGCACTCCGCTCCTGAGGTCGTGGGTTCGATTCCTACACATGTCAAATCTTTGTGTGTATAAACATGAATATTTTTTCCGGTCTGGGTGTTTTCCTATGTATGTATATAAAGTATGTATTCATGTTTATTCGTTGTTTAGTATCCATAGCACAAGTTCTTAATTATACTTATCTTGGAACTAAATAATTGGTGTAATCGTCAGAAAATATTTATCTCTAACCTGACTTGACGACTGACATTGTGATAACCGAAACCAACTCCAAAGAATTGAACCATTGCATCCAATCCTGGTTATAGGTCTTGTGTCAATGTAGGGAAGGCTTCTCACCAGTTAACACATATTTGTGCTAGATGTGAACTTCATCATCATGTGTATGGCGTCCTGCTGTTAGATTTTATCAAGCCGCCCATTAGGCCTCTAACATAGCTTAACGACTACCACATTTAGTGATTACCGGGACTAACGGCTTAACTTGCCTTCCGATGCACGGAAGCGCTCGATATCAAATGCCACACAAACGGTCACCCATCCAAGAACTAACCTCTGTATTTCGGTGATCGTTCCCGACCACCTAGCACCGCACAGCTACGAGCGCTTCTTCGATGTGAACTTGGTTGCAATTAAACTTATGTGCCTTCTGAAACTTGGAAGGATTCTATGTCAAACATGAAATGATCACCGTTTCAATAACATACCTTTTTTTGTGTCTTTAGCAAAATTCTTTTACGCACTGCCTCCCGGCCAAATGACGGACTGATAACCGAGACCAACGGCTTGACGTGCCTTCCGATGCACGGAAGCGCTTGATATCACGAACGGTCACACCGATCGTTTCCGACCATAAAGCACCGTGGATCTACGAGCTCTTCTAGCAAATAACGAATAAACATATATAAAGAGAACATGATAGTATGAATTATTAAAAAAAATATAATATGTTTTGTTTATCGCGCGTTCTCGCACTGTGTCATACATAACCCTTAATGTATTAAATAGTTCTCAATGCACGCACGCAGTCACCGGTTTGCCGGTGCATTCGGCCTCTGTTTTAAAATGAGTTTTTGTCAATCTACCTACTTTATTGAAATGCTAGTTGGTGTTGTAAATCTAGTTAATAATATAGTTTAATATTTTCTCTGTAGGTAAATGAATTCTTTTGATAAATATATGTCTTTAACCGTGAATATATAATTAACATATATTGGGAAATACCCATATCAGAAAAAATATTAATGTTAATACACACAAAGAATCGTCCTGTGTGGGAATCGAACCTCTGACCTCAGGATGGGAGTGCCGATATATTCGCTTCCACGCCATGTCGATCGTCAAAAGATATGAATACAAATATAATTAGAATGAGTAAAATTTGTCATAGTATTGCTACGTTTTCTGTGACAGGCGCAGCTCGACAGCAAACTGTGTACACAAACACTTGGAAATGACCAAATCAACAAACGCAAGTGTGAAGCTGAATTATGAATGAGCTGGTGGAGGGTTGGCGGCGTGACGTCACCATCAGGCGGGTCGACGGACCTTGGGCTCAGCAACAGCGGTGACGTCACGATAGACGGACGCTAGGGCAGCGCACGGACATGAGAGACCGCTGCTTGTCCGCTAGCTTTGATTAAGAATAACAATATTTTTCATTGACAAAATAACATTACATAAACTATTTGTTAAAGCAGTATCACATACACAAAAAACAAATTAAAAATATTACAAATACTATCATCAACAACATAGATAATGTTACCTGTCAAAAGAGTGATACATCAGTGTAATGCTGCGGCATTTCATATTACATCAGCGCTGGTTTTCCTGCACCGCCCTTTTGAGGTAGAGTAGCGTAAAAAAAATCATTAAAACAAAAAATACTAACATTAAGATGAAAATAAAAAAGACGTGTGGCACTCGGAGACTGCCGCGGTATTTTTTATCAATTTATGCAATTATAATTATTTATTTATTTTAATTATGCTATATTTTTTTAATTCAAGTTACACTTTGAGCGTGGTGTCCGATAAGAAAACAAATTAGTAAGTTAGTACTTAGTTAGGTAACGCCGATACAACCAATGCCACCTAAAGGCGGGTTGCTGAACTAAAGAGACAAGCGTGATATTTCAAAAAGGCATTAAAAGTTCCGCTATGTATCGATAGATGGAAAAACTAAAAAGTATCACCGCCTGTGCCGGTCGGAGTGGGGGTGTTAGGTTTTTTCGTTACGGAATTTTTGGATTCGTTCTCCACGCTCAATGCCCGCGATATACAATAGCTAAACTGTAAACTGTGCAATAGCTTAAAAACCATAAAAATTGAAAACGAATATTATGACAAACACATTAGATATTACATGTGTAAGCAAAGGACGAGCAAGCCATAACAAAACAAAAATAATAAATAAGATTTGGAACTTTATTCGTGTAAACAATATTTTCCACAACAAG
Organism: Musotima nitidalis; assembly: GCA_949126915.1. Taxonomy (NCBI): domain Eukaryota; kingdom Metazoa; phylum Arthropoda; class Insecta; order Lepidoptera; family Crambidae; genus Musotima; species Musotima nitidalis. The sequence continues at coordinate 13,948,164 of OX421435.1, read as the reverse complement.
GAACCAAATTTTCAGATCCTAATCGGAACTTTTAATGTATTTCTTATGTAGGTATATAATTCTTGTATTACAATTGAACTGGTAAGTAAAATTATTCCTAACGATGGGTCGACACCGTTCCCCACAGTATAGTAGGCGCGAAAGTCTAGCGCTGACCATTTATGCGCAGTAGTTGAAAATTAGGATATCGCAAGGGAGAGAAAGGGCGTGCGTAAGCGCTCATTGGCTCTCCAGTCGTACTCTCTCACTCACTCTATGCGCAGCTATCCCTTCCAAATTTTGTTAATCGCTAGACTTACGCTACCTATAATGGTTAAAAGAGAGAGCCCCTTTTAACAATCTATGCTCTTGCCGCGCCTGCCCAGCCCCGAACGTGTACCGACGGAGACCGCGGATAGTCTGTAAGTAACCGCACCAACACTACTGAGCACGGCCTCCCACGCGATAGAAACGATGATCTGGTTAAGGCGGCGGGTAGCCGATGGATGCAGACGACTTAGGATCACTTAATGTGGACATCTATTGGGGAGGCAAATGTTCAACAGTTGACGTCATATGGCAGTGATGATGATGATGATGACAAAGCTACATGGGGGTCGAAATTGGGGAAGAACATAAAGGTGCGTCTACGCCCTTTTTTGTGTCCTACTTGGCGGAGGAACTACAGCACAGAGGCATATAAATAGACAGATAGATAATAAATTTATTTGCACATGCATACAATACAATAAAATTACACCGGAAAAAAAACACACACACATCTTAAATTTTTTAATAATCTTACTGACTAAATAGTATAGGGAAGTTCGCTGCAGCCGTGCAATATTTTAAGCCCACACTTCGCCAATTATAGTTTTGGCCCCACGTAATAGGTGGCGAGTCTGTTACTCGTGCGTTAGTCGGCACCACTTGCAGGTGAGGTTGGCTTGGGCCCCGAAGGTTTTATAGGATCCTTATGCACCTGCATTTTTCATCATCATCATCTCAGCCCATTAACGTCCCACTACTGAGCACGAGCCTCCTCACACATATCAAGGTGTGAGGGTATTGGGTCATACTCCACCACGCTGACCCAGTGCGGATTGGCGGAGGCAGGTGTGTGGCGTCCTGCTGTTAGAATTTTTCAAGCCGCCCATTAGGCCTCTAACATGGCTTAACGACTACCACATTTAGTGATAACCGGGACCAACGGCTTAACGTGCCTTCTGAAGCACGGAAGCGCTCGATATCAAATGCCACACAAACGGTCACCCATCGAAGGACTGACCTCTGTAAACTCTGCTGTACTTCGGCGATCGTTTCCGACCACCGAGCACCGCAGAGCTACGAGCGCTTCAGAGAGCATTTTTCATATTAGGTTATAATATTAAAGTTTTTGTCGAGATCTCAATTTTGTCGAGGTATAGCCTATGTTTTTCAGAAATAATACAGTAAATTTTAATTCAAGAACGGGCAAGAAAATCGTCAAGGTTGGTTTTTTTCTCCCGCCAGTTACAAGAAAATGTACTTGGTAGTAAAACAATTTGACAAGTCTACAAAAACCTGTGTTCTGCAGTCACAAGATTCAAAATAAAAGAAGAATTTTTTTTTTTAATTTATATGAGTATGATTACGAATAAACATAGTAGACATGAGCAGACCAGTCCCCACTGGCGGCACCCGTTCACTAGTACGACGCATAAACCAGCCATCGTTTCGCTCAACCATATTTTAGGGAACGTAACGACCCGACGCATGACGCCACAGTTAAGTGAGCAAGACATACTCAAGCTAAATTGGTAAAATCTGATTTTAATATCGAAAGCTTCTATGTATTTTCGGGCCAAAGCTGAACGTCATTTATTACTTAGAGCGACTACCGTCCGAGCTTCACAACCCAGAGGGGAATATCATCCTATAGTTAAACCAGTTGTCAGAATATTCGAAGGCACTGACTTCTAATAACGACTGCCATAGATGTTCTTGAAAGCCGGAACCAACGACTTAACGTGCTTTCCGAGCAAGCGATAATTACGCACTTAACTTCGAAAAGTCAAAGGTGTTGAAACCAGGGTTTAATCCCGAGAGATACGTTTATATACTGTTGCGTTTTATGTATATAGTATACCAAATGTATATAACATTATGGAAGGTTTAAGCTAAATTAAGAAACGCTGTCGCTTTTATTTTGTCGCTACCTTACCGGATAGCGGGTGGTTTTCAACACAAGTCTGTAGTAAGTCATGGGCTCACATTCGGACTGGTTACACTGTCCTGTTGAGACTTTAATTCAGGTTTTTTTCGTGAATATACTGATAAATTTAATTACACATTCGTATGTATGTAAATTAAAAATAATACGGTACGCGAAATATTAATCTAAAGTGAACTGAAAAGTTTATATCACAATAAAATAAAGTCAATAATTTTTTTTAAGTTTGAACACCTTGGAAAAAAGATAATAAAAAATAATTAAAAAAAAAATGGTTATAGTCTCTATTAAACGTAAGTAATCCATTTATAAAAAGTAATTTAAATGTTCGCTCTAAATAACAATATTCTCATAGATATACCATAAATGGAAATGTCTTAAAAATACTTTGTAAACCAAGTTGTTTAAGTTATTTAAAAGTTTATGCAGTGAAGTGACTTTATAATGTAAAAATAAGTTATTGTGGCTAATTGTTTAGACAATAATCGAAAATAATGGATGCAACATGGATTTTGCCCAGAAGGTAACTTTAACTAATTTATATCGTACTAGAGATGTTTGAACTGTAAGCGAGCGAAGTGCTCGCAGCTCTGTGGTGCTAGGTGGTGGGTAACGACCACCGAAGTAAAGCAGAGTTTACAGATGTCCTTGGATGGGTGACTGTTTGTGTGGCATTTAATTTCGTATTTTAAAGCACGTTAAACCGTTGGTCTCGGTTCTCACTATATATGGTGGCACTTACGCTATGTTAGATGCCCAATTGAACTTCTCAAAAATTATAACAGCATGTCCGGGTTGGGGAGTAAAATCTAAATTCCCCTAACGTTGGTTCGTAGGGTGTATAGGGATCATACCAAGACCTAAGGAGCCCAAGCCAACCTCACCTGCAAGTGCACCTGCCGAGCAACGCACGAGGCTCTGGCAACCTTAACAGTGCCCGATGAGCGGCAATCAAAAGTCAAAGTCAAAAGTCAAAAATAATTTTTATTTCATAAACTATTACATAGTACTTGAAAACGTCAAAATTATAAAAAAAAAAAAAATCGGCTCGCCACCTGTTACGTGGGTCCAACTATATAATTGGCTAAGTGTGGGCGTATAATATGCCTCTGCCTACCCCTTCGGGGAAACAGGCGTGGTGTATGTATATGGTTCGTGGGAGGATAGTAGTGGGGCTTCAATGGGCTGAGGTGATGACTGTGTGATAGATTCTATCTCCCGGTCTTTTTAAGATTTTCTTTTTGTGGCACATATGGGCAAAGTGCTAGTAGTAGTAATACTCAAAAACTCGTTATTACACATATATACAAAGATTATTTTCTAAAATTTCTAATAGATAAAAAGTTCCTTTGTTATCCAGTAAAAAGGCTATTATATGACATTTGTGATAGACGGAAGATTTTTCTGATCCTTTTTTATGATCTCTAACTGTACACTGACGGGAGAACAATGCGTCTCCAGTAAAGTTCCTGCCCGCTGTGAATGGGCGCGTTAGTCTTTGCTTATCTTGACATTCATTCGGAGACCAAAATTTTTTATATTATTATTCAAAATAAGTTACATAATCTTACGTCCATAAATCCCATTTAGCAGTTTAGCATTTTAGCAGCGCTCGTAGCTCTGTGGTGCTCGGTGGTCGGAAACGATCACCGAAGTACAGCAGAGTTTACAGAGGTCAGTCCTTGGATGGGTGACCGTTTGTGTAGCATTTGATATCGAGCGCTTCCGTGCTTCGGAAAACACGTTAAGCCGTTGGTCCCGGTTATCACTAAATGTGGTTATCAAGCCATGGGGCCTAATGGGCGGCTTGATAAATTCTAACAGCAGGACGCCATACACCTGCCTCCGCCAATCCTCACTGGGTCCGCGTGGTGGAGTATGACCCAATACCCTCTCACCTTGGTATGTGACAGGAGGCTCGTGCTCACTAGTGGGACGTTTATGGGCTGACATGATGAATCCCATTTGGGGTTGATAGCAAGTTTGGTACGTACTTTTAAGCTATTGCATAGCTTCTATCTCGGGCCTTGAGCGTGGAGACCGAATCCAGAAATTCCGTAACGAAAAAAACTCCTAACACCCCCCACTCCGACCGGCACAGCGGTGATACTTTATAGTTTTTCCGTCTATCGATAAATAGCAGAACTTTTTGAAATATCACGCTTGTCTCTTTAGTCCGCCTTTAGGTGGCATTGGTTGTATCGGCTTTACTGTTTTTTTTTATGTATAAGTAATACACATTAACGCCGCGCAGAGAAAGTATATATGATATTATATCTATATAAATGTTATGTACATCATCATCATCATCATCTCAGCCATCCGACGTCCACTGCTGAACATAGGCCTCCCCAATAGATTTCCACATTGAGCGATCATGAGTCGCCTGCATCCATCGGCTTCCCGCCGCCCTGATCAGATCACCGGTCCATCGCGTGGGAGGCCGTCCTCTACTACGTTTAAAGGTTCGCGGTCGCCATTGCAGAACCTTGACGCCCCATCGGCCGTCGGTTCTTCGAGCTATGTGCCCCGCCCATTGCCACTTCAGCCTGCAAACTCGCCTCGCTATGTCGGTCACTCCAGTCCTCCTACGGATTTCCTCATTTCTGATTCGATCACGTAGGGACACTCCGAGCATAGCTCGTAGTGTGTACATTATATAACATAAATAATTATAATTTAATAAGTTGACAAAAAATGCTATGCAATAGATTTACCGCGGCAGTCTTCGAGTGCCACATGTCTTTTTTGTTGTTGTTTTAGGCGGACCCCGGGCCAGTAAGGTGGTAACCGGAATAACGCTCTGATGATGATGACACGCCTGACTCCCCGAAGGGGTAGTATAGGCATATTAATCGCCAAAATTTCGCCAATTACGTTTATGGTCCCACGTAATAGGTGGCGAGCCTATTGCCGTTTACCGGGAACTATTATTTTGCCAGAGATTAAAATTATTACTCAAGGAAATAAATTTACCAACAAAATCCATAATTTACAAACGTTATTCAAAATAATCGCTTCAGGCGTTACTTTGCGGAAATCCATTGTAAGCAAGTGATGGATTAAAAATATCTTTGTAACAATTCCCGCGCTACTATAATTTCTCGAAAAATCGAGAAACTATTCAATACAACGTTATTCAGTACGTATCCTAGGTATAGTAATTAACCACTAGCAACATAAACTTATAATCGAACCGTTAATTAAGCCTCCGAGAGGCAGAAACCAATCGGCAGTACAATAGGCACTTTGTGTGTCATTTCGCACTCGACCAGCTTGGCTTAATCGAAAACCAACAATTATAATTGAGGCGTAGTTTGTGGCGAATAAGCAAATGGTATAATTAACGTTTCATAAAATAAAATAAACTTAATTGTTTTTAAGATCAACAGGATCATTCAGATTCGTCAATTTTTTTTTACACAAAATAAAAATTTCTTAAATTTTCTTCTTAACAACAATGAAAGAGATATGAGCGGTACTATAATGAGGAAATAAAAGCAAATGGATTCTTTGTCAGAATTTGTCAAGGTTTGTCAGTTTATCTGACTGTTGTGGATTTTTTCTCAAAATTTGTCATTCTGTCGGTTACTCTTATAGGGGCGATCTGTCAGTCAGTCTGTCGTGATTCTAAAGAGGGAGGGGATTGTCCGTCAGTCAGTCAGTCTGTCGGTGACTCTAACGAGGCTTCCAAAAAGGCAACGAGATTGGGAAGATTGCCTCAAGAAACTCATCTCGGCTTTTTTAAAATTATGTCTTAAAATATAATACAATAAAATAAATAAAATTAACTCACCAGCGAGTGGTGCTGATCAACAGACGAGGCTCTGGCGAACATAACAGATCCTGGTTAGCGGCTTGCCACCACTTATGGGACCAACCATGTTATTGGCGAAATGTGGGCGTATTATATGCCACTGCTTACCCCTTTGGGGAAACAGGCGTAAATGTATGTTATCATTTAATGGTAGAAGAATTCGAGCAAATTTTAATACAGATATAGTCACTTCTTTTTACGATTCTTCTTTTACTGTGCAAGCTGCTCGTCTCTGGAATTCTCTCCCAGTTACTATAAGACAAGCGCAATCACTAAATGTGTTCATACATACATACATAATGTCACGCCTCTTTCCCGTAGCGGTAGGCAGAGATCACATCCTTCCACTTGCTACGATCTTGGCACACACTTTCAGCTTCATTCACACTCATTAACCTCCTCATACACGCCCGTCGGTTTAGGGTACTTTTGACCTGCCCTTTCTCTAACATTTTTTGTATCTGGTCATGGAAGGTCTTACGTGGTCTTCCCCTCCCAACACTTCCATCCACTTGTCCATCATAAATCACTTTCATAAATCTACTTTCATTCATCCTCTCAACATGACCAAACCATCTAAGCATACCTTTCTCAATTCTTGTCACTATATCTTCTTTTACACCAGCTTCAATCGTTATCACTTCATTCCTTATCCTATCACTCCATTTCACACCAAGAATACTTCTGAGTGCTCTCATCTCTACTGCATTAATCTTACTCTCATGTTTCTTCTGCCATAACCAACATTCGCTTCCATACATTAGTGTAGGTACCAACACAGTAGTAGTAAATGTGTTCAAAACTGAAATAAAGAAGCTTTTTCATTCACAGAAGTAATGTCCTGCTGCTCAGTTTTCCTATGTCATATACGTATATATGTAGGTTTATTTTATTTAAGTAATAGTTTTTACTCCTAGTTTTGTTTATCAAAAATAGAACTACGTATTTTTATTCATTTCACACCCCCGGTTTTCATTTAATTTTAATCACTCTCCATCCTAAGGTTGCCTGGAAGAAATCGCTGTAAGCGATAAGGCCGCCAGTTGTATCGCTTATCTTTTGCAATTGTTTTCTTGTTTAATTTACAATTTGGTATACAATAAAGAATTTTCTGTCTATCTAGCTACAATATAATCGTACATAGAAATAGTAGTGTCTATTAAAGTCTATAATAGGCTCGACAATAACCTTAAGCTGATGCCATTGAACAAATTCAAAGTTCATTTAAAAAAATGGCTTGTTGATGAGTGTTTTTATTCACTGAGTGAATATTTTGAAAAATAAATTTATCATTGTGATATTAGAATCCTCTGATTATATTTTTGTGTACCAGTTACTGGTGAAATATCCGGACTGTATTAAATTTTGAGACCACTCATGTACCATATTTCATGTGAAATAAAAAGTATTTATTTATTTAATAAGGTACATCAACAATATACATAAAAATACATTTTTGAAAATTTTTGGCCGATACAGAGAATTTCTATATATATCTCTAACAGACGTACACAAAACTCACTGCATGTAAACATAAACAAAAATTAACATATTATCAAAAAACTAAAAATTAAAGATACAGACAAAAAAAAGAAACGAAATCATACATACATACAATCACACTCAAATCAAAAAGAAAAATCGAGAACAAGTATTACAATTAATCGTAAGTGTTTGTCTTTGTACCTAAAGAAGAGATCTCTACCAGTCAACCCTAGCAGTTGGAAATTAAAACGTCCCTATTCTTCTACAATGGAGGACATGGCCAGGCGCTGTTTTCGGTCGAATCAATAAGCTACATAAATCATCGTTATGCGTGGCGAGGGACACATCTGCAGGGGGCACGGCGCCGACACTGCGGCGACTCAATGTTCGATGTTCTGTTTTTATACGAGAATTATTACAAGAGCAACGATAAGTCTGACGACCTATATGGCTTTGGGGTCAGTATACCAGCTCTTCTCTCTTGAGGTTCAATTCCCACACAGGACAAATATTTGTGTGCATGAATGTGTATATTTGTTCTGGTCTGGCTGTTTTCTATGTTTATAAAAAAGTACTGAAGTATGTTTATACAAATACAAATAGTTTTATTGTTCAAAAAATATTATAAATCAAGATATAATTTGTTCACTAGCCTTCACACTAGGATCCCCTGTGTCGTGAAGTCTAGTCTCTTTCATGTAGGCACAATGGGTAAGTGATTCTTTGAGTGTCGCAATTAATTATTTGAGCAATTCAAAAACGTATTATCTGTTATTTAGTATCCATAACACAAGTTCTTAACGATAGATACTTATCTTGGAACAAAATAATTGGTGTAATTGTTAGAAAGTACTTAAATACTTATTTATAATTATTCCAATAACACACCCATCATACCCACAACCCTAAGAAAAATATCATTCCATGGTTAAACCAATTGTCAGAGTATAAGAAGGCACTATCTTCATAATAACGACTGCTATAGATGAGAATGACAGCCGAAACCAACGGCTTAGCGTGCTTTCAGAGGCACAGAGTAAGTGGGAACTACGTAAATCACTTCAAAATGTCAGAGGTGCGCCACCAGGGTTAGGTCCTCTGAATTAGAAGTCTAAGGGTCTCGGCCACTGGGCTATAGTCGCTTAATAAAGTCCGAAATTATGTCGACTAAAATATTTTTTGATAAATTATCCCTTTTATTATATAATACTGTATTAAAAAGCGTTCCTTGGTACGAAATTTTTACATTATTAAATTTATACCAAGGAAGTATAAATATATTTCACCGAAGCAATTTGAACTTTCTAACTTTTGAAAGTTGCTCTTAAACTCGAATAGACTTGTATCACGTACTTGTTAACAACTCTTGACGTCTCATAACTTATTTTAGACTTAATCTGTCAGGTGGCGAACAACTGCTGGGGCACAGGAAGATGTAGAATATAAAGTTAAAATAGCTGCATAAAATAGACACAGGAATTTGTAGAATTTAAATTGCGAAAATTTTACTTCAAGTTGTAACAAAAATGTAGTTCTTTTGTGAAAACATTTGTTACACAGGGAAGTCTTGAATTTAAATGGCGATAAATTTCACATATTTTGCAACAATAATAGCAAATCAGGGGGCCTACCGCCGAGTTCGATGGCAATCGATTATAAGGCAAAATGGATTTCGAATTGATTCTGTCGTACCGCCGAACTTATGGAAATCGAAACAAAATGGCGTTCTCCATTTACCTATTGGTCTGTCACGGACTGAAGGTCATGAATGAGATGTGGCTGTCGGCAGATTCCCCGGTACGGATTAACGAACGAAAAAACAAAGTTTGATCTAGATGGATTACCGGTAATCCATCGAATTCGGCGGTAGGCCCCCAGTATAACATTTATAGCACAGACAATAAACATTAACAATATGATATTCTAATTCTCGTTGAGCTTTTGGCTGTCTTAAGCATTCGCAGTCGTTAGGAAGTCTTAAAGTCTTAGTCTTAAGTCTAGAATGAATTACTTTTAATATCCTGTCAGCTAGTCTGCTCACTGGTTCAACCAGATTTGCCTGATTTTCAGTTATTACGTGGAGCAACTGCCGTCTGACCTCCGCAACCCAGAGGGAAATATCATTCTAGGGTTCAACCGGTATAATCCCAGTATAATAATGATGAGGTCCTGTTGAAAGGGGAACAGCACTTAAGTACACAGTTCTTTAAAACTACCTCTCAAAACCAGCAATAGACAACTATAGAAAAATTACTAAATAAAACAGTGTAAAACGTGAAAAAAATCACAGTTTTATTGATCATTTTTAATAAAAGTATGGAAATAAGATAGCTGCCTGTAGTTATGCTAGCATTAAGTTCCTTCGTGACTACAGAGAAAGCTATTTGTGACTAGTTATAGTCCCGGAGTGCCTTCACCCCGAGTTCTCACCCCCGCATTCAGACTGATAATTTTTATTCGTCTGTCGGGTTTCCTTTTGTTGTAGGTATTGTCCTGTGAATGTCTTGTTTATGGTTTTCAGTTTTTAAATTTCAGTTTTTAACCGTTTGCAGTTTATTTTTTATCGTGTAGGTATTTCGCTAGTGATATAATTTTTCTGTTCTTTCCATTTGAATTTTTTTTTTGTGGTTATGCCACCTCCAATGGATTCTACCACCCTATATCTTGTCTGAGGGTGTCATAGAAGGTGACTAAGGGGATGGAATCTCGAATAGTGTCAATATGAACAAAGGTCTATGGCTAGCTCACCTCTTATCCCCCCCGACTGGTCTCCACCTTGTCGTGGTGGTTGGGCTGAGTACTTCCAGGTAGGGCGTAGAGGGCGCTAGGGTTTTCCCTAGCCACCCAGAGATTGGCGACTCTGGATGCCCTTAGTACTGACTACCGGGGGGAGAAACTAAGAGGGACCAGTGAAGGGCGCAGCGGGCGGACCAGGAGGGCCCGTCAAGTAGCGCCAGGAGGGTCTTAGGCAGCGGGAGCAGGGGGCCCCTGCTGAATAACCATGGACCCTCCGAGTCGGCCACACACGCTATGGTCGCACAAAAAGGTAGGAGGGGCGCGTTTATTGCGTCTCTCTGAAGAGGTCCTCCCAGTTTTGGTCCGGGGGACGTAGGCCGCGGGCGGGGTGTCAGAGCTTCAACCCATGTACTGGCCCCCCGCCTCTTTCTCAACAAGCGGCGGGCGTCGTCGAAAGATTTTTAGTGGGTATTACTGCTGGCGGTCGTGTCTGCCGGTGGTGAGTCCCACACACCTCTCGGTCCCCTTTTGGCCGGGAGACAATGCGTAAATGCATTTTTTACCGACGTAAATAAATAAAAAAATTAAAACTAAAGAACGGATAAACCTTCTTAAATACCTTATTGCTATTTTGTAAATACGTACTTAATATACATAGGAAAACACCCAGACCAGAATAAATATTCATGTTCATATAGGCATGAGATTATCGTTAGATACATTAGTCAAATTTGAGTAAATATATAAGTAATGTATGACCTCGAGTGTAAGTCGAAGATTAGAACCCATTTTATGTTTACCTGCAAATAAAGACTCTTTTTAATTCAAAGAGAATTCAGCGAATTGAGAATCACATAAACAAATCCAGAGTTACCATTTATTTTGGCAATCTTTGCCTTAAAATCAACTCTTCACAGTAAAAAGTTCTTTATTTTATAAACTATTACATATCACTTGAAAACGTCAAAAGAAAATGTATGAAAAAAAATAAACCTACACAAATAAAACGTAATTATACTGTATTTAGAAGATGAACAATAAATTTATGCAGTGCGTATGATTTTAATCGCATTAACTTAAAGAATAATAAAGTCCCAACCGTTTCAAGTGGAGGGTCCGTAAAGATTTCATTTTCCCTTTTCATAATTTTCTCGTTATTTTGCGTTGGTCGCTACGACGAAGGCCTACTGACGAGAATGGGCAGAATGGGCAAAATGGTCTGTATAATATATTATAATTTGGGCAGGATCGTCACAAGTCGGGATGAATTGTGAATAATTTATGGGAGAGGGTGGCACGGAATGACGAGCTGACAAATGCGCATCCTGAAGGGTGGAAACGTTACCCTATTTACTTCTATTGACGGGTTTATTACATAAATATTGTTAATGTTATGTTATATTGCATTCTACAGCTTCACAGACAAATGAAGTTTGCAATTCTAGTACCAATCTAATGGACATATTTAAAAGAGCATAGCCTGTGAGTTTCTTGCCAGTTCTTCTTACAGAGCGGGGGCTCGGAACTGGCACTTAGATTCACTTACACTTAATTATTTTTTGTTTTTAAATTGTTTTGTTGCATGTAAATGAATCTAAGCTTCGTGATTTAGTGTAATATTATTTCGATTGTTTTTTTTCATTTTTAATCATGACGTTTTCAAGTACTATTTATAATAGTTTATGAAATTTTTTTTTTAAATTTTTTTTTTAATTTTATTTACTGCCAAACGTTGGCATATGTCATTCTATTGAAGAGTTTGTTTAGTTCTTGGGGCTCTGAGCTTTCTCTTTAGAATTAATACTTACGCTATAGCTATTATTGATGTTATGTTGTGTAGAGGTGGTCGTTACTCTTCAGTAAAATAATGATAATTATATTAATATACAGCTCAGTCAATGACAATATTATTAAAAGAGGTAAAAAGGTATTTCTTTAAAGGGTCAAAGACTTCTTAGTAGTTGCTTCCTAGTAATGATGTTTTTATCATCTTAGCCCATAAACGTCCCACTACTGAGCACGAGCCTCCTCTCACATACCAAGGTGAGAGGGTATTGGGTCATACTCCACCACGCGGACCCAGTGCGGATTGGCGGAGGCAGGTGTATGGCGTCCTGCTGTTAGAATTTATCAAGCCGCCCATTAGGCCTCTAATATGGCTTAACGACTACCACATTTAGTGGTAACCGGGACCAACGGTTTAACGTGTAACGGTTTGATATTAAATGCCACACAAACGGTCACCCATCCAAGGACTGACCTCTGTAAACTCTGCTGTACTTCGGTAATCGTTTCTGACCACCGAGCACCGCAGAGCTACGAGCGGTTCAAGATGTTTTTATGAATTATAGTAATATTAAGCTGAGTGTAAAGGGCTCCTACCAAGATCGGAGGAGCCCAAGCCAACCTTACCTGCAAGTGGTGCACCTGCTGATCAACGGATGAGGCACTGGCATTGTATTTAATGTAATTTGATGCTATTGTAATTATATATTGATTGTAATTAGTTCTACTAATTTGATTCCAATTTGACATATATGTGTTGTAATTTTAGTATTTGATTTTGTGTGTAATTTTACTATATAGAATTTTAAAATAATATTTGTTACTATTTTATAATGTTTTTGCAATAGCCTTGCAGAGTTCTTGTTACAGAACCATTATGTATTACATTAAGATGTTTATGTACAACATAAGGCAAATTAAGAACTATGAACTAAATGTCGCACTAGCCTCTGAAAATTGAGCGTTCAAATTAAGACAATAATAATTGTCCTAACTTGGTTTAGCGCTTTACTTTTCTTTTTCATTCAAAAAGTATGGTTTGTCTCTTTTGTTGTTGTTACCATGGTAACGTCAGAGGTGAATATGTAAGCCATAGAGAAACTAAATCTGAGTACGGCAAAGTATAAATATATCACATCTTTAATCAAAACATAATTTCAGTTCAGTGCATTATCATTTCAGCCACATAAGGTCCACTGCTGAACATTAGCCGCCCAATAGATTACTTTCGTTCGTAGCTCCGCGGTGCTCGGTGGTCGGAAACGATCACCGAAGTAAAGCTCAGTTTACGGAGGTCAGTCCTTGGATGGGTGACCGTTTGTGTGGCATTTGATATCAAGCGCTTCCGTGCTTCGGAAGGCACGTTAAGCCGTTGGTCCCGGTTATCACTAAATGTGGTAGTCGTTAAGCCATGTTAGATGCCTAAATAGGCGGCTTAAAAAATGCTAATAGCAGTACGCCATACACCTGCCTCCGCCAATCCGCACTGGGTCAGCGTTGTGGAGTATGACCCAATACCCTCGCACCTTGGTATGTGAGAGGAGGCTCGTGCTCAGTAGTGGGATGTTAATGGGCTGAGATGATGATGAGATTACTTTCTATTGGGAGTATTTGCCCATAATCACCACGCTGGGCATGCGGGTTGTTGATTGCAGTTTCAACCAGTGCGCAGGACTGGTTGAAACTGCTTACCTGATGTCACCTGATGTGGCAGCAGTGTCGTTCTGCGTATTATCTTAAACTGCCACCCCGCCTGCCCAGCATAGTGATTATGAGCAAATACCTCCAACAGGAAGGCTAATGTTCGGTAGTGCACTCATAACGCAGATATGACGAAGGAAACCTAAAACATCGTTTATTTCAAATATCGCGTCATTATGCCAAAATGGCGGGCCGTTATTTTCGGGCCATTGAGCACTATCGGGGAGATTATGTAAATGGGCTGTAGAACATCAATATTCATGTTATCTTCGCATTTACTAACGAAAGGGGTCGGGGAGTTAAACGCTACTGCGTAAATAACTACGAAAAGTTAAAAGGTCAACCTTAGAAGCTTCTAGTTTTACTACTAGTAGTAATTTTTTATCCAAAGCTGTAGCAAAGAACATCTTGTAACCAATATTTTATTATACATAAATAAAGCGCGAAGCGAAGCGCTCGTAGCTCTGCGGTGCTCAGTGGTCGGAAACGATCACCGAAGTACAGCAGAGTTTACAGAGGTCAGTCCTTGGATGGGTGACCGTTTGTGTGGCATTTGATATCGAGCGCTTCCGTGCTTCGGAAGGCACGTTAAGTCGTTGGTCCCGGTTATCACTAATATACTACCATTTTAGAGGCCTAATGGGCGGCTTGAAAAATTCTAACAGCTGGACGCCATACACCTGCCTCCGCCAATACGCACTGGGTCTGCGTGGTGGAGTATGACCCAATACCCTCACACCTTGATATGTGAGAGGAGGCTCGTGCTCAGTAGTGGGACGTTAATGGGCTGAAATGATGACATAAATATTTTCTGACAATTACAGCAACTATTTAGGTCCAAAATAAGTATCATTCACTTGTGTTATGGATGCTATGTAACGGATAAATATAATTGTGTTTTGTAAGTACATACTTAATATACTTACATAGAAAAAAACGCAGGCCAGAACAAAAATATTCATGCTTATGCACACAAAGATTAGTCGTGTGTGGGAATCGAACCCACGACCGATTAATAATACCTTTTTAGGTCATCACTCTTACAACTTGTATAATTGTGTATATAATGATAATTGCTAGCCCCGGCAGCCTAATTCCACTAATTACACGATTACCCCAAAAGAAGTGGAGCTTACAGACAGGGTTCATTGCTCTTCTAAACGCCTGTATCTATACAGAGAAGGGGTGGTGTCAGAATCCTTTTAACATCCTGAGTGACAGTGGGTTTGAAATGAAAACAGACATTACATAATAAAATAGCATATGTGTGCGGCGATATCCCAGTGGCGAGACCCTTTGCCTTTAATTTCAGAGGGTCTCGGGTTCAAACCCTGGTGCCGCGCCTATGACTTTTCGAAGTTATGTGCGTAATTATCGCTTGCTTCGTGCCTCGGAAAGCACGTTAAGCCGTTGGTACCGGCTGTCATGAACATCTATGGCTGTCGTTAGTAGGAAGTCAGTGCCTTAACAGACTGACAGCTGGTTAAACCAGAGAATGATGTTTCCCACTGGGTTGCGGAGGTCAGGCAGCAGTCGCTTTACGTAATAACTGAAATTCAGTCCCTGGGCCCTAAGCTTAAGTCTAGGGTAATCGGCATAATGCTTATCAAGATACAATTAAGTTCCTATTCAGTAATGACATAGGTCAAAGAGGTAACGGAACTGGAAAGGTTAGAGGTCAGTAAGCACTGATCTAAAGTTAGTATCTAGCGCTTTAGTGATTTAGATTGTATCTTAAACTGTTGGTCCCGATCACGTGTTAAGACATATCAGATGTCCAATTCGGGGACATGAAAAGTTCTAACAACACGACGCAACATACCTTTTTTACGTCGATAGCAAAATGCATTTACGCGCTGCCGGTCGAAAGAGCTCACCACCGGCACACGCGATTGTTCAAAGTTCTTTATTGCATTCATGTTGTACATATAAAGGTTTTAACAAAGATAGAAGGTAACAAACAAGACCCTGCAAGGGCACAGCAGTTTGTCAGCAGTAAAAACTCTGACGACGAACTTCCTCCGCCCTCAGGGGAGGTAGATACTAAGCAATCCCACCACATTAACGTGAAGACCAGACCGGGGAAGGACTCAACATCTTCCTCAGTCAATTTGAACAGCGTCTGCGTGGTTGAATTTAGGCTGAATTGTCTTACCTTGATATTCAGTTTTTAAATTCATTTACCCAAGCTGGGCTTCATTCTTCATTTATATTTTTAAGATGGAATGAAAAAAGAATTGCCCGGCCCAGTCGTGTGATGTCATTGAGCTGAAATTATTACCATGGTCTTCTGACATGACTGGTTTAACACCAAAAATATCATTTCAAAATTTAAAAAAAACTTTAAAATTTTTTATTTCATAAACTTTTACACAGTACTTGAAAACGTGAAAATTTATAACACATATAAAGAAACAATCAAAATATTAGGTCGGGGAAAAAGTCTTTTCGCATAACGTAGGTATAAACTTATTATAAAATTTTGTTGACTGTACTATTTGTGTCTGGCTGGTTTTGGTAACATTAAAAAGGTTCCATTATAAAGAAAATAAAAAAATTAAAAAAAGTTGTTTCCCGCTATTTTTCATTTGTTTTTCTCTCCGTAAAAATGAGTGAATCTAATGAAGAAATTCGATACATTTTAAAATTTTATTATAAAAAAGGCAAAAATGCAACTCAAGCAGTGAAAAAAATTTGTGATGTTTATGGACCTGATGCAGTGTCAGTAAGAGTAGCACAAATTTGGTTCAAACGTTTTCAGTCCGGAAATTTTGATGTTAAAGATGCACCTCGCTCTGGTCGCCCTGTTACGAATAAAATGGACGCCATTTTTGAAAGAGTGGAGCAAGATCGGCATATTAGTAGTTACGATGTAGCTGAAGAACTGGGAATTGACCACAAAACAGTTTTGACCCATTTGAAGAAAGCTGGTTATACAAAAAAGCTCGATATTTGGGTGCCACACGAGCTCACTCAAAGAAACTTAATGAACCGTGTACTCATTTGCGATTCATTATTGAGACGTAATGAAACCGAGCCGTTTTTGAAGAGATTGATAACTGGCGATGAAAAGTGGATCACGTACGACAAGAACGTGCGAAAAAGGTCGTGGTCGAAAGTTGGCCAGGCTTCACAGACTGTGGCCAAACCTGGCCTAACACGAAATAAGGTGATGCTGTGTGTATGGTGGGATTGGAAGGGCATTGTTTATTATGAGCTTTTACCGCCCGGCAAAACCATCGATTCTGATCTTTACTGCCAGCAACTGATGAGATTACAAGAAGCAGTCGAGAGAAAACGGCCGGAATTGATCAACAGGAAGGGTGTGGTCTTTCATCACGATGACGCTAGACCACACACATCTTTAGCCACTCAGCAAAAATTAAGAGAGTTCGACTGGGAGGTCCTAGTGCATCCACCATATAGCCCTGACCTTGCGCCTTCAGATTTTCACCTGTTTCGGTCTCTGCAGAATTCTTTAGGTTCTGTAAGGTTGACCTCAAGAGAGGACTGCCAAAACTATTTGTCCCGTTTTTTTGATCAGAAGTCCCAAAGTTTCTACAGTAACGGGATAATGTCTCTGCCCACAAAATGGCAGAAAGTTATTCAACAAAACGGTACATATATATTGTAAATAAATGTAAATAAACTTTGAAAAAAATGTCTTGACTTTTCATACAAAAATACGAAAAGACTTTTTCCCCAACCTATTATAATTATACTCAAATCACGAAGCTTAGATTCACTTGCAACTAAACAATTAAATATTTTTTTTATGATCTATAGTAGTACGTTTTCTTTTAATTTTAATCACTCTCCATCCTAAGGTTGCCTGGAAGAAATCGCTGTAAGCGATAAGGCCGCCAATTGTATCCCTTTTCTTATGCAATTGTTTTATTTTAATTTGGTGTACAATAAAGAATTTTCTATCTATCTATCTATCTACGTTCAGTGTAGAATACAAAAATACGAAAAGACTTTTTCCCCAACCTATTACATACAATCACACTCAAATCAAAAAGAAAAATCGAGAAACAATTAATCGTAAGTGTTTGTCTTTGTACCTAAAGAAGAGATCTCTACCAGTCAACCCTAGCAGTTGGAAATTAAAACGTCCCTATTCTTCTACAATGGAGGACATGGCCAGGCGCTGTTTTCGGTCGAATCAATAAGCTACATAAATCATCGTTATGTGTGGCGAGGGACACATCTGCAGGGGGCACGGCGCCGACACTGCGGCGACTCAATGTTCGATGTTCTGTTTTTATACGAGAATTATTATAAGAGCGGCGATAAGTCTGACGACCTATATGGCGTTGAGGTCAGTATACCAGCTCTTCTCTCCTGAGGTCGTGGGTTCAATTCCCACACAGGACAAATATTTGTGTGCATGAATGTGTATAATATAGGTAATATAAATATAAATATTTTCTGACAATTACACCGATTATTTAGTTCCAAGATAAGTATCATTAAGAACTTGTGTTATGGATACTAAACAACGGATAAACATACTTAAATCCTTTTTTTTTTGTAAATACATACTTAATATATATAGGAAAACACCCAGACCAGAACAAATATTCAGGTTCATATACACAAAGATTTGTCCTGTGTGGGAATCGAACCCACGACCTCTGGAGTGAAGTGTAGGTATACTGACCTCCTCGCCATATCGGTCGTCAATTTGTTCTGTATATTTATATATTCGTATATTTGTTCTGGTCTGACTATTTTCTATGTATATAAAAAAAGTACCTACACAAGTTCTTAACGATACTTATCTTGGAACTAAATAGCTGGGGTAATTGTTAGAAAATACTTACTTAATTATACTTATATAAATACTCACCTCCATAACCCAAAGAAAAACATAATTCTATGGTTAAACCAGTAGTCAAAATATTAGAAGGCACTAACTTCATAATAACGACTGCTATAGATGAGAATGACAGCCGAAACCAACGGCTTAACGTGCTTTCAGAGGCACAGAATAAGTGGGAACTATGCAAATCACTTCAAAATGTCATAGGTGCGCCACCAGGGTTAGATCCTCTGAATTAGAAGTCTAAGGGTCTCGGCCACTGGGCTATAGTCGCTTAATAAAGTCCGAAATTATGTCGACTAAAATATTTTTTGATAAATTATCTCTTTTATTATATAATACTGTATTAAAAAGCGTTCCTTGGTACGAAATTTTGACATTATTAAATTTATACCAGGGATGTATAGATATATTTTACCGAAGCAATTTGAACTTTCTAACTTTTGAAAGTTGCTCTTAAACTCGAATAGACTTGTATCACGTACTTGTTAACAACTCTTGACGTCTCATAACTTATTTTAGACTTAATCTGTCAGGTGGCGAACGACTGCTGGGGCACAGGAAGATGTAGAATATAAAGTTAAAATAGCTGCATAAAATAGACACAGGAATTTGTAGAATTTAAATTGCGAAAATTTTACTTCAAGTTGTAACAAAAATGTAGTTCTTTTGTGAAAACATTTGTTACACAGGGAAGTCTTGAATTTAAATGGCGATAAATTTCACATATTTTGCAACAATAATAGCAAATCAGGGGGCCTACCGCCGAGTTCGATGGCAATCGATTATAAGGCAAAATGGATTTCGAATTGATTCTGTCGTACCGCCGAACTTATGGAAATCGAAACAAAATGGCGTTCTCCATTTACCTATTGGTCTGTCACGGACTGAAGGTCATGAATGAGATGTGGCTGTCGGCAGATTCCCCGGTACGGATTAACGAACGAAAAAACAAAGTTTGATCTAGATGGATTACCGGTAATCCATCGAATTCGGCGGTAGGCCCCCAGTATAACATTTATAGCACAGACAATAAACATTAACAATATGATATTCTAATTCTCGTTGAGCTTTTGGCTGTCTTAAGCATTCGCAGTCGTTAGGAAGTCTTAAAGTCTTAGTCTTAAGTCTAGAATGAATTACTTTTAATATCCTGTCAGCTAGTCTGCTCACTGGTTCAACCAGATTTGCCTGATTTTCAGTTATTACGTGGAGCAACTGCCGTCTGACCTCCGCAACCCAGAGGGAAATATCATTCTAGGGTTCAACCGGTATAATCCCAGTATAATAATGATGAGGTCCTGTTGAAAGGGGAACAGCACTTAAGTACACAGTTCTTTAAAACTACCTCTCAAAACCAGCAATAGACAACGATAGAAAAATTACTAAATAAAACAGTGTAAAACGTGAAAAAAATCACAGTTTTATTGATCATTTTTAATAAAAGTATGGAAATAAGATAGCTGCCTGTAGTTATGCTAGCATTAAGTTCCTTCGTGACTACAGAGAAAGCTATTTGTGACTAGTTATAGTCCCGGAGTGCCTTCACCCCGAGTTCTCACCCCCGCATTCAGACTGATAATTTTTATTCGTCTGTCGGGTTTTCTTTTATTGTATTGTCCTGTGAATGTCTTGTTTATGGTTTTCAGTTTTTAAATTTCAGTTTTTAACTGTTTGCAGTTTATTTTTTATCGTGTAGGTATTTCGCTAGTGGTATAATTTTTCTGTTTTTTCCATTTGAATTTTTTTTTGTGGTTATGCCACCTCCAATGGATTCTACCACACTATATCTTGCCTGAGGGTGTCATAGAAGGTGACTAAGGGGATGGAATCTCGAATAGTGTCAATATGAACGAAGGTCTAGGGCTGGGTCACCTCTCATCCCCTCCGACTGGTCTCCACCTTGTCGTGGTGGTTGGGCTGAGTACCTCCCGGTAGGGCGTAGAGGGCGCTAGGGAAAAGGTAACACCCAGAGATTGGCGACTCTGGGTGCCCTTAGTACTGACTACCGGGGGGAGAAACTAAGAGGGACCAGTGAAGGGCGCAGCGGGCGGACCAGGAGGGCCCGTCAAGTAGCGCCAGGAGGGTCTTAGGCAGCGGGAGCAGGGGGCCCCTGCTGTCTAACCATAGACCCTCCGAGAATTCGGCCACACACGCTATGGTCGCACAAAAAGGTAGGAGGGGCGCGTTTATTGCGTCTCTCTGAAGAGGTCCTCCCAGTTTTGGTCCGGGGGACGTTGGCCGCGGGCGGGGTGTCAGAGCTTCAACCCATGTACTGGCCCCCCGCCTCTTTCTCAACAAGCGGCGGGCGTCGTCGAAAGATTTTTAGTGGGTATTACTGCTGGCGGTCGTGTCTGCCGGTGGTGAGTCCCACACACCTCTCGGTCCCCTTTTGGCCGGGAGACAATGCGTAAATGCATTTTTTACCGACGTAAATAAATAAAAAAATGAAAACTAAAGAACGGATAAACATTCTAAAATATCTTATTTCTATTTTGTAAATACGTACTTAATATACATAGGAAAACACCCAGACCAGAATAAATATTCATGTTCATATAGGCATGAGATTATCGTTAGATACATTAGTCAAATTTAAATTTGAGTAAATATATAAGTAATATATGACCTCGAGTGTAAGTCGAAGATTACAACCCATTTTATGTTTACCTGCAAATAAGGACTCTTTTTAATTCAAAGAGAATTCAGCGAATTGAGAATCACATAAACAAATCCAGAGTTACCATTTATTTTGGCAATCGTCGCCTTAAAATAAACTCTTCACAGTAAATAGCTCTTTTTTTTATAAACTATTACATACACTTGAAAACGTCAAAAGAAAATGTATGTAAAAAAATAAACCTACACAAATAAAACGTAATTATACTGTATTTAGAAGCTGAACAAAAAATTTATGCAGTGCGTATGATTTTAATCGCATTAACTTAAAGAATAATAAAGTCCCAACCGTTTCAAGTGGAGGGTCCGTAAAGATTTCATTTTCCCTTTTCATAATTTTCTCGTTACTTTGCGTTGGTCGCTACGACGAAGGCCTACTGACGAGAATGGGCAGAATGGGCAAAATGGTCTGTATAATATATTATAATTTGGGCAGGATCGTCACAAGTCGGGATGAGTTGTGAATAATTTGTGGGAGAGGATGGCACGGAATGACGAGCTGACAAATGCGCATCCTGAAGGGTGGAAACGTTACCCTATTTACTTCTATTGACGGGTTTATTACATAAATATTGTTAATGTTATGTTATATTGCATTGTATAGCTTCACAGACAAATGAAGTTTGCAATTCTAGTACCAATCTAATGTACATATTTAAAAGAGCATAGCCTGTGAGTTTCTTGCCAGTTCTTCTTACAGAGCGGGGGCTCGGAACTGGCACTTAGATTCACTTACACTTAATTATTTTTTGTTTTTAAATTGTTTTGTTGCATGTAAGTGAATCTAAGCTTCGTGATTTAGTGTAATATTATTTCGATTGTTTTTTTTCATATTTAATCATGAAGTTTTCAAGTACTATTTATAATAGTTTATGAAATATTTTTTTTTTTTTTTATTTACTGCCAAACGTTGCCATATGTCATTCTATTGAAGAGTTTGTTTAGTTCTTGGGGCACTGAGCTTTCTCTTTAGAATTAACACTTACGCTATAGTTATTATTGATGTTATGTTGTGTGGAGGTGGTCGTTACTCTTCGGTAAAATAATGATAATTGTATCAATATACAGCTCAGTCAATGACAATATTATTAAAAGAGGTAAAAAGGTATTTCTTTAAAGGGTCAAAGACTTCTTAGTAGTTGTTTCCTAGTAATGATGTTTTTATCATCTTAGCCCATAAACGTCCCACTACTGAGCACGAGCCTCCTCTCACATACCAAGGTGAGAGGATATTGGGTCATACTCCACCACGCGGACCCAGTGCGGATTGGCGGAGGCAGGTGTATGGCGTCCTGCTGTTAGAATTTATCAAGCCGCCCATTAGGCCTCTAACATGGCTTAACGACTACCACATTTAGTGGTAACCGGGACCAACGGTTTAACGTGTAACGGTTTGATATTAAATGCCACACAAACGGTCACCCATCCAAGGACTGACCTCTGTAAACTCTGCTGTACTTCGGTAATCGTTTCTGACCACCGAGCACCGCAGAGCTACGAGCGGTTCAAGATGTTTTTATGAATTATAGTAATATTAACCTGAGTGTAAAGGGTTCCTACCAAGATCGGAGGAGCCCAAGCCAACCTTACCTGCAAGTGGTGCACCTGCTGATCAACGGATGCGGCACTGGCATTGTATTTAATGTAATTTGATGCTATTGTAATTATATATTGATTGTAATTAGTTCTACTAATTTGATTCCAATTTGACATATATGTGTTGTAATTTTAGTATTTGATTTTGTGTGTAATTTTACTATATAGAATTTTAAAATAATATTTGTTACTATTTTATAATGTTTTTGCAATAGCCTTGCAGAGTTCTTGTTACAGAACCATTATGTATTACATTAAGATGTTTATGTACAACATAAGGCAAATTAAGAACTATGAACTAAATGTCGCACTAGCCTCTGAAAATTGAGCGTTCAAATTAAGACAATAATAATTGAGATTTTTGTGGTTGATAGTGGATTATGAATCTGTTACCGCTGTTTGATGTTCTTTGCAAGGGATTATCGCGTTCGCTCAAACTCTGCGTAAAGCTGCAACTCCCTTGGGTGAAAGCTGAAAATCAGTGTTTGCTCTCATCGAGGGCAAAATATCACTGAGCTTTGGTCCCTTTGCGTCACTGCTGCACACATGCTATGGAAGGCAAACTTCTTAATTATGTGGATTATTTTTTTTAATTTTATTTTTTTCAATATTTTTGTTCTTGTTTGTGTATTTTTATTTTTTTATTTGATTGTTATGTCTATATTGTATATTTCTGCATGTGTGTGTTTGTGATTCAAATAAATTATTATCTTATCTTATCTTATCTTATCTTAATTGTCGTAACTTGGTTTAGCGCTTTACTTTTCGAAAAGTATGGTCTGTCTCTTTTGTTGTTGTTACCATGGTAACGTCAGAGGTGAATATGTAAGCCGTAGAGAAACTAAATCTGAGTACGGCAAAGTATAAATATATCACATCTTTAATTAAAACATAATTTCAGTTCAGTGCATTATCATTTCAGCCACATAAGGTCCACTGCTGAACATTAGCCGCCCAATAGATTACTTTCGTTCGTAGCTCCGCGGTGCTCGGTGGTCGGAAGCGATCACCGAAGTAAAGCTCAGTTTTCGAAGGTCAGTCCTTGGATGGGTGACCGTTTGTGTGGCATTTGATATCAAGCGCTTCCGTGCTTCGGAAGGCACGTTAAACCGTTGGTCCCGGTTATCACTAAATGTGGTAGTCGTTAAGCCCTGTTAGAGGCCTAAATGGGCGGCTTAAAAAATGCTAACAGCAGGATGCCATACACCTGCCTCCGCCAATCTGCACTGGGTCAGCGTTGTGGAGTATGACCCAATACCCTCGCACCTTGGTATGTGAGAGGAGGCTGCTCAGTAGTGGGATGTTAATGGGCTGAGATGATGATGCGATTACTTTCTATTGGGAGTATTTGCCCATAATCACCACGCTGGGCATGCGGGTTGGTGATTGCAGTTTCAACCAGTGCGCAGGACTGGTTGAAACTGCTTGCCTGATGTCACCTGATGTGGCAGCAATATCGTTCTGCGTATTGACGTGAGCTGCCACCCCACCTGCCCAGCGTGGTGATTATGAGCAAATACCTCCAACAGAATTTAATCTATTGGGGAGGCTGATGTTCAGTAGTGCACTCATAACGCAGATATGACGAAGGAAACCTAAAACATCGTTTATTTCAAATATCGCGTCATTATGCCAAAATGGCGGGCCGTTATTTTCGGGCCATTGAGCACTATCGGGGAGATTATGTAAATGGGCTGTAGAACATCAATATTCATGTTATCTTCGCATTTACTAACGAAAGGGGTCGGGGCAGTTAACGCTACTGCGTCAATAACTACGAAAAGTTAAAAGGTCAACTTTAGAAGCTTCTAGTTTTTCTACTAGTAGTAATTTTTATCCAAAGCTGTAGCAAAGAACATCTTGTAACCAATATTTTATTCAACAGAAACTATTTATGTCTTTGAAATATTGTGCGTTTATATTACCTTCTGAAAAGGTGCCCACGGCAGATCAGCGTCGCGACATCTCTGTGATGTTCGACAATTTGCTAAGTGAGCACCTTTTCAATACAAGTTGAGTACTTCTTACATTTGAGTTCTTATTGTTATTGATTTGTGCTTTTATTATTTTGTACTTATTTTATGTTATTTTTTTTCTTGCAACTTGTATCGAATAAATTTTTTTTTTTCTTTCTTTCTTTATTATAAATAAATATTTTCTGACAATTACAGCAACTATTTAGGTCCAAAATAAGTATCATTCACTTGTGTTTTGGATGCTATGTAACGGATAAATATAATTGTTTTTTGTAAATACATACTTAATATACTTACATAGAAAAAAACGCAGGCCAAAACAAAAATATTCATGCTTATGCACACAAAGATTAGTCGTGTGTGGGAATCGGACCCACGACCGATTACTAATACCTTTCTAGGTCATCACTCTTACAACTTGTATAATTGTATATATAATGATAATTGCTAGCCCCGGCACCCTAATTCCACTAATTACACGATTACCCCAAAAGAAGTGGAGCTTACAGACAGGGTTCATTGCTCTTCTAAACGCCTGTATCTATACAGAGAAGGGGTGGTGTCAGAATCCTTTTAACATCCTGAGTGACAGTGGGTTTGAAATGAAAACAGACATTACATAATAATATAGCATATGTGTGCGGCGATAGCTCAGGTGCTAGACCCCTTGCCTTTAAAATCAGAGGGTCTCGGGTTCAAACCCTGGTGGCGCACCTATGACTTTTCGATGTTAGGTGCGTAATTATCGCTTGCTTCGTGCCTCGGAAAGCACGTTAAGCTGTTGGTCCCGGCTGTCATGAACATCTATGGCAGTCGTTAGGAAGTCAGTGCCTTAACAGACTGACAGCTAGTTTAACCATAGAATGATGTTTCCCTCTGGGTTGCGGAGGTCAGGCAGCAGTCGCTTCACGTAATAACTGAAATTCAGTCCCTGGGCCCTAAGCTTAAGTCTAGGGCAACCGGCATAATGCTTATCAAGATACAATTAAGTTCCTATTCAGTAATGACATAGGTCAAAGAGGTAATGGAACTGGAAAGGTTAGAGGTCAGTAAGCACTGATCTAAAAGTTTAGATTGTATATTAAACTGTTGGTCCCGATCACGTGTTAAGACATATCAGATGTCCAATTCGGGGACATGAAAAGTTCTAACAACACGACGCAACATATCTTTTTTACGTCGATAGCAAAATGCATTTACGCACTGCCGGTCGAAAGAGCTCACCACCGGCACACGCGATTGTTCAAAGTTCTTTATTGCATTCATGTTGTACATATAAAGGTTTTAACAAAGATAGAAGGTAACAAACAAGACCCTGCAAGGGCACAGCAGTTTGTCAGCAGTAAAAACTCTGACGACTAACTTCCTCCGCCCTCAGGGGAGGTAGATACTCAGCAATCCCACCACATTAACGTGAAGACCAGACCGGGGAAGGACTCAACATCTTCCTCAGTAAATTTGAACAGCGTCTGCGTGATTGAATTTAGGCTGAATTGTCTTACCTTGATATTCAGTTTTTAAATTCATTTACCCAAGCTGGGCTTCATTCTTCATTTATATTTTTAAGATGGAATGAAAAAAGGATTGCCCGGCCCAGTCGTGTGATGTCATTGAGCTGAAATTATTACCATGGTCTTCTGACATGACTGGTTTAACACCAAAAATATCATTTCAAAAATTTAAAAAAAAAACCTTCAAAATTTTTTATTTCATAAACTTTTACACAGTACTTGAAAACGTGAAAATTTATAACACATATAAAGAAACAATCAAAATATAATTATACTCAAATCACGAAGCTTCGATTCACTTGCAACTAAACAATTAAATATTTTTTTTATAATCTATAGTAGTACGTTCAGTGTAGAATATACCCGGGTAGGTACTTGAACCGTTTATTGAAACCGGTCAAAGCCGGTTATGACCGGCTGTAACTCAATTGGTGCGGATCGACCCAAATGGGGAATTAAGTGATGCCACTCGCGATTAGAGCCCTTTTGCAAATAACCAGCAATTTAACAGGTTGTGGTTACAGATGGGGATTACTGGAATATAGGGGACTGTGACACCTGCAAAATAGATTCCTGCGTCATGATCATGTTGAGAGGATGAATGAAAGTAGATTAACGAAAGTGATTTATGATGGACAAGTATCCACTTGTCGACACTAGGAAGTGTTGGGAGGGGAAGACCACGTAAGACCTTCCATGACCAAATACAAAAAGAAAGAGAAAGGGCAGGCCAAAAGTACCCTAAACCGACGTGCGTGTATGAGGTTAATGAGTGTGAATGAAGCTAAAAGTGTGTGCCAAGATCGTAGCAAGTGGAAGGATGATATGTCATTTTAATAAACGTTTATTTTATTACGCAAGGTTTATACTAGTGTCAACGAGGGCGAAGGGATAGCGATCTCTCACCATATACAAAAAGTTTATTTCAGCAACTGAGTCTACCACAGTCATAAGTGGTAGATGCTCCCTTTTAAGCTAAATTGCTTCTGATAGGCTGCACCGCCTTTCCATATCATGGTTACAAACCCTTAACATGCAGAGCCCGTTGAAATTTTCATCGGTTTTCTATCTTAAGTTAAATGCATAAGGTTCAATTGATAGTGGCCATATATTAACCACGGCTTGGTAAAGGGCTAACAGTCATAAATTAACGGCAGTTAATATAATCTAAGAAAATTACAAAATAAACCATTAGAAATCAAATCGTATGGTAATTTTGAGAGATCTCTGTGTTGAAATTTAACTCTGCTATAACTTGACAGATTCCAATTACTACGATCCTGACATACACTTTTATTTTTACTGACACTCTATAACCTTCTCATGCACCAACGTCTGTTTAGGGTGAAATATATTAGGTCGGGGAAAAAGTCTTTTCGCATAACGTAGGTATAAACTTATTATAAATTTTTTTGACTGTACTATTTGTGTCTGGCTGGTTTTGGTAACATTAAAAAGATTCCATTATAAAGAAAAGAAAAAAATAAAAAAAGTTGTTTCCCGCTATTTTTCATTTGTTTTTCTCTCCGTAAAAATGAGTGAATCTAATGAAGAAATTCGATACATTTTAAAATTTTATTATAAAAAAGGCAAAAATGCAACTCAAGCAGTGAAAAAATTTGTGATGTTTATGGACCTGATGCAGTGTCAGTAAGAGTAGCACAAATTTGGTTCAAACGTTTTCAGTCCGGAAATTTTGATGTTAAAGATGCACCTCGCTCTGGTCGCCCTGTTACGAATAAAATGGACGCCATTTTTGAAAGAGTGGAGCAAGATCGGCATATTAGTAGTTACGATGTAGCTGAAGAACTGGGAATTGACCACAAAACAGTTTTGACCCATTTGAAGAAAGCTGGTTATATAAAAACGCTCGATATTTGGGTGCCACACGAGCTCACTCAAAGAAACTTAATGAACCGTGTACTCATTTGCGATTCATTATTGAGACGTAATGAAACCGAGCCGTTTTTGAAGAGATTGATAACTGGCGATGAAAAGTGGATCACGTACGACAAGAACGTGCAAAAAAGGTCGTGGTCGAAAGTTGGCCAGGCTTCACAGACTGTGGCCAAACCTGGCCTAACACGAAATAAGGTGATGCTGTGTGTATGGTGGGATTGGAAGGGCATTGTTTATTATGAGCTTTTACCGCCCGGCAAAACCATCGATTCTGATCTTTCCTGCCTGCAACTGATGAGATTAAAGGAAGCAGTCGAGAGAAAACGGCCGGAATTGACCAACAGGAAGGGTGTGGTCTTTCATCACGATAACGCTAGACCACACACATCTTTAGCCACTCAGCAAAAATTAAGAGAGTTCGACTGGGAGGTCCTAGTGCATCCACCATAATTCGCTACTTCGGGGAAGAAAGGGCGTAAAAGCCAAAATAGCAACTTTACAGGGCAGCGAAAAAACGTTTTTTTTTTTAAATTTTGGAAAATAACTTTTTTTGCAATAGAGTTAAATTCGAATGAATTGGTGATATTTACTTGCATTTAAGTGCTCTTTAATATCAAGAAGCTTAATTTTAAGTAGACCTTATGGTTTAGAAGATAGGATGGATTTACGACCCAAAATTTTAATAAAAATGGCTTTTACACCGTCTATAAATACGTACTATAGGACGTAAATCCACAAATATCTATAATGCTAACATACATCGTGTCGTATAAACCATCTTTAGACAGTGAAAAGGTCGTAATGACTGCACCACTTATAACAATTATCGTGAGTAAACCTACAATTATTATAATTTTGTAAGATTTAATGTGGTGAATATTGAAATTAAGGTGCATAGAAGCTCAAAATAATAGCATAATAATTATTATTATCTGATTTATCATAGTTCTATATTACAAAATTTATTATAACGAATTAGGTTACCTACCTGTTAAGTTAAATGCACACGATTCATGAATAGTGAAACAAAAGAAAAGATTTAATTGAATTGAACTTTGATTATTTTCATTAATTTAAATTTTAAGTTAACTGTGATAAATAATTACTATTATCTAATATTAATTAATTAAGAAATAAATTAACTAAAATTGATAAAATAGTATAAAAGTGGGCCTCATAATTGACCGTACCCTCTCCTGGGTTCCTCACGTTAACGAACTAAGCAAATCCATTCACTACAGATTTCACTCCTTGAAGCGGCTTCAATATTTCCTGCCGTACAAGACCAAGGTTCAGTTGGCCCAAGCACTATTACTTCCCATCCTTGATTATGCTGACATTTGCTTCCTGGATTTGACGGAAGACTTGCTGAACAGGCTGGAGCGACTTCAGAATTTGGCCATACGTTTTGTTTTCGGCCTTCGGAAATACGATCACGTCTCTGAATATAGAGGTCGGTTGAATTGGCTTCCTATTCGCCAACGGAGAAAGATGCACATCCTTGTCTTCCTTTATAAAATCCTAACGAATCCCAACCCTCCAGAATACCTACGAAACCGTTTCCAACTAGCTCCCTCAATGTCACGATCCCAGCGTTCCTGTCACAGCAATAAACTTGTTTATCCTGTCTCCAATACCAAATTCTTTGCTGATTCCTTTACCGTGCACGCAGCGAAACTCTGGAATAATCTGCCGGCTTCTATCAGAGACAGTTCTTCAGTAGAGACGTTCAGACGTGGAGTCAAAGAACACTACCTGAATCATAAACTGTGATTTTGTATGTATTTATATATATATATATATATATATATGGGGAAATATATATAAAACTCTTTTTTTTTTCTTATCCTATTGTCTGTTAGTTTTATTATTATACGTTGTTGCTATTTAATAGTATGTATATGTTTTCTTATGAGGTTTGTGTATGTATAATTATTTGCTATTGTATACTCTTACGAAATTTGTTGTTTTAATTTATTTTGGTTTACTTTTTTTTGCATATGTATTTTACCTATCCTTGTTTTATCTTTCTGACTCCTCATGAGGTTGGCTGGAAGAGATCTCTTATAGAGATAAGTTCGCCTTTGTACATGTCCTTTTTGTTTGTAATGTTTTGTAATTTTTGTTTTTATGTGCAATAAAGAGTTAAAATAAAATAATGGTATGTTTGTAATTTATTCTACTAGGTAGGTATTGGTGTATTAAATAAATAAATTTAGTTAAGTTGCAAATCAGTTTTATTCATTCATAAATCAAATCAAATTGACAATAATTAGTAATCTTCTTTTTTTTCTATTTCCTTTTCTGTTTTTTGTTTCGTTTTCTTACTTTTTTAATTTTATTGCTTGTAATCGTATTCTTCTTTATTTTTTTTATCTTTTACTTTCTTTTTATTCATCTTCTTTCTCTTCTTATATATTTTTTTCTTTTTCTTATTTGTTTAACCTTTTTTTTAATTATAATTTGTAAAATAAATCTTTCTTCTACTTATTAATCATTCAATAAATATTGTATTTACGACCAAATATTCTTTCATACTATGGTGATACGCCCTTATTAATTTGAAATAATTAAATAATGTCATATACGTCAATTTTTTTTAATAAAAATGGTTTTGGTGAGAAAAAAATCATGGGGGTAAAAGCCATTTTTTTGGGAATATTGAAATTTTAAATATACAGATCGATAGAGCGTCGAAAACTAAACAAAGTTGCATTATTAACTCATTTTGGCCAAAAGTGGCTTTTACGCCCTTTCTTCCCCGAAGTAGCGAATATAGCCCTGACCTTGCGCCTTCAGATTTTCACCTGTTTCGGTCTCTGCAGAATTCTTTAGGTTCTGTAAGGTTGACCTCAAGAGAGGACTGCCAAAACTATTTGTCCCGTTTTTTTGATCAGAAGTCCCAAAGTTTCTACAGTAACGGGATAATGTCTCTGCCCACAAAATGGCAGAAAGTTATTCAACAAAACGGTACATATATATTGTAAATAAATGTAAATAAACTTTGAAAAAAATGTCTTGACTTTTCATATAAAAATACGAAAAGACTTTTTCCCCAACCTATTATATGCTCTTATAGTTGACCTATTTTTAAGTTGTATCATAATACAAGCAGCCGACCGTATTACAAAAAATATTGTTTTTAGGTAAAACAAATTTTCCAATTTAATTTATCTTCTTTTTCCAAAGCCAAAAACTACTTGCTTAATTTTAAATAGTTGAATATGTCATGTCTAATGTAGCTGGTAATATACAAGGCCAATATCCAAGGTAATATTCTATAGTTCAGTCTATCAGCCAAGTTCAATGCATCATCCACAATTTGGGCTCGATTGATGGATCTTGGAACTTTTTGGAGTCGTTCAGCTTTGCAAGCATTCTCCTATTGCCATCTTCATAGTTTACTCTGTAAAATCTTGTAATCCAATATAGCTGAGATAAACCTTAACTGCAGCATCGAACTCTCGCGTATGACGGATGCTGGCCCATAAAGTTTTTACTATCGAAACTTTTATTAAAAGATCGTCGTTCCAGCCGGCGGTGTCGTAAACTTGGAGAGAGATCGATATCACATTGTCTAACGAAGTCTGGACTGTTTGATGTAACGTGGGACTTAAGTAAAGATAGATGATTAATCAGGCAACTGCTATCTAGTGCTAATATATATTGGCATCCCCCAAGGACAGCAACCGAGCATTCTTCTCAAATTTGTCGGAAAAAGTGCACCAACTGCTGTCCCGAGCTGAACAAAGGCATACTTCAACCAGCGCAATATAGACCGCGTCAACCCCACAGCGTTCTTCTCAAGCCGTCGGTCACTCACAAAACGTATTCTGAGAAGACAATAGATGGACGGTCAACCAAGTGCTGTTTAGAACTGAACATATGCGTCCCCTCAAAAATCAAACTTTGTACCACTCATAAGCACGTGTTTTTGATAAAGTTGATTCACCGTAAGCCGTAAGCCTTTATTTTCAGTGTCTCCGAACACGAAATTCCGATGGCGATGCGAAATTTAAGACAAACTCTTTGTTCGATGTTTTTGTCCATTATAAAATTCGCAATACACACTAGTTAGATATTATAAAACTAAAAACAGCACCGTTTATAATGTAAATTGCAGATACAACTAAACTCCGCGCCAAAATGGAAAACAATTGTGCCAATGTAACAACATAAAAAAAACTAAAATTTGAATTTGGAATCATAAACAAAACATTCATTCCCGATACTTTGTTGACTGAATGTATATGCATTTTCCAATATTCTATTTGTGTACTATTAAATAAATGAACCTTTTTAGCTACTAATTTTTATACAAACCATTACTATCCTCAGTAGAAATTAAGTGCATTTACATTCCTTCGATTACTCAAATAGCTTTCAAGAGAACATTTCCATACCCACATCGGCTCTCATTAGATTACACGCCACACTAATCCCGCAGCGAGCTCCACACTGCGCCAACCAAGATTTACAAGTCTGATTGATTTTAATCCCCTTAAACTTTGATGTTCTTCTGAGAGGTTGCGGCTACGTAAGAAGCGGGCTGCGCTGCGATTGGGTTAGAAATAAACGTAGCATTAATATTCTCTCAGTCGTTGGTGGCTTTCTCTCACATATTCAAGGTATAAGGATACAGGTCACACGTCACACTGGAAATCTTTTTTAAATTTTGGTCCCAATAGAGAAGGTGTATAGGGATCCTACAAAGCCCAAGCCAACCTCACCTACAAGTGGTGCACCTGCCAATCAATGGACGAGGGCTTTGGTGGACATAACAGTGCCCGGTAAGCGGCAATAGGGTTGCCACCTATAATGTGGGACCAACTATATAATTGGCGAAGTGTGGGCGTATAATATGCCTCTGCCTACCCTTTCGGGGAAACTCTTACTCTGTCGTTTCCTGTTCATAAAGGGTTTTCATTTGGTATCTT
Source organism: Musotima nitidalis (assembly GCA_949126915.1). Classification (NCBI taxonomy): domain Eukaryota; kingdom Metazoa; phylum Arthropoda; class Insecta; order Lepidoptera; family Crambidae; genus Musotima; species Musotima nitidalis. The sequence continues at coordinate 13,915,026 of OX421435.1, read as the reverse complement.
AATTATGAAGGCGATTATTAAAAAAATTAACTATATAAATTAAATGTAAAAAAAAATTGGAATGTATGAATTTTGTTTTATTTTCTAAAATTTGTAATATATCGAACATTAATGTGTAATTACGGTGGATTATTAACCGTTAAGTCTTTGTGAGCGTACATGAGTGTTTGTAAGTATTACAAAACAGTGCAACATAACTTTTCAAATTCTCTCAAGAAGTCCATGCGAGATCTCAGTATAGTCCCACATCTTATTGAGGACTCACGAGGTTTAGGGGAGGGCATCTCATTTAACATTTATTATATTTATCACCACTCATTCATATTTACTATGATTTATATGTTATTAATATATATCTTACTTGACACTGGCTAAATGTGTAAAACGCACGAAGCTATTATTTTTTTTTAAAATACAGCGTTCGAGCATTGAACCGGTAGCCATAAAATGTTAATTAACATCTCTTAACGAACATATTTATAGACTTGTTTTTTTAAGACCTTATTAATTTGCAGTTAATAATGAAATTTTAATAAAAATCATGATCGGTTTCGTTTTCGCTACGTGTATTTTTTGTTATCATTATGACGACCGATATGGCGAGTATACCCGCACTCCGCTTCTGAGGTCTTGGGTTCGATTCTCACAGAGAACAAATCGATACCTTCGATCTCAAAGGACGTAAAGGACATAACACTACTTTTCAGGAAAGCAAAAAAACAAAACAAAAATACAATAATGGGCTATAGTTTTTTTGTTTTCAGCGCAATTCCAATGTGCTCTAGGGATAAAATGCTTAGGATTTCTAGTAGTTTGACGAGATAGCTTCCAAGATCGTCCTGTCTACTAATATTATTATTAGTTAAATCAAAGTATTATACTAATTAAATCAAAGAACATGATGTTTTTCCTAGGTATCCTAGGTTTATGCCGTTTACGTCCTTATTTTGCATAGATATTGTGTGTAGCTACTAAAAAGTCATGGGTAGTAAAGGTAATTTTTTTGCGAATTTCGCTACGTGTAGTATACAGATCGATAGAGAATGAAAAATGAATCAGGATGGTGTAAAAAGTGCCTTTACGCCCAAATGTCCTTTACGACCTTTGAGATGAGGTATCGAAATATTTGTGTGCATATTTTTTCTGATCTGGGTGTTTTCCTATTATATCAAGTACCTATGCATTTACAGTATTTATGTATGTTTATAATAGGTTGGGGAAAAAGTCTTTTCGTATTTTTGTATGAAAAGTCAAGACATTTTTTTCAAAGTTTATTTATATTTATTTACAATATATATGTACCATTTTGTTGAATAACTTTCTGCCATTTTGTGGGCAGAGACATTATCCCGTTACTGTAGAAACTTTGGGACTTCTGATCAAAAAAACGGGACAAATAGTTTTGGCAGTCCTCTCTTGAGGTCAACCTTACAGAACCTAAAGAATTCTGCAGAGACCGAAACAGGTGAAAATCTGAAGGCGCAAGGTCAGGGCTATATGGTGGATGCACTAGGACCTCCCAGTCGAACTCTCTTAATTTTTGCTGAGTGGCTAAAGATGTGTGTGGTCTAGCGTTATCGTGATGAAAGACCACACCCTTCCTGTTGATCAATTCCGGCCCTTTTCTCTCGACTGCTTCCTTTAATCTTTAGTGTGCTATCGGTGACAGTGACAGCTGATACCACATCTGCGGGGTCGAAGCTTGCAGGATGTGCAGCCTATATTTGGAGTTGCAGGCTCAAGCTTAATCAAGCCGAAGCCTGTAAATTTTTGTGTCTTTATTGCAGTTGTTAATTATTGTTATTTTTATTATTTCATCGATTGGTTTTCTTTCCCATATACATATTTATTCATGTGTAACATTAGGTTAAAGGTGGCGGTATTCTTGTATTTGTGATTTAAATTGAATATAGTACTTTGTGTGTAATTTTATTTTTTCAAAAATTGTTATTAGTTTAAGTTTTATTAATGCCACTGCGTCATGAGGTGTTGCTTGAAAACCAGCGCAGTGATAACAATGTTGCGTTGTTATAGCTGCATTACGCTGAAGCAATACCTTTTGACTGCACAATTTCAGTTTTGTGAAACTCAACAATTGTTATGTACCTACTTGTGCAGTTAATAAACAAATCTTTCTTTCAAAATCTTTCTTTAATCTGATCAGTTGCTGGCAGTAAAGATCAGAATCGATGGTTTTGCCGGGCGGTAAAAGCTCATAATAAACAATGCCCTTCCAATCCCACCATACACACAGCATCACCTTATTTCGTGTTAGGCCAGGTTTGGCCACAGTCTGTGAAGCCTGGCCAACTTTCGACCACGACCTTTTTCGCACGTTCTTGTCGTACGTGATCCACTTTTCATCGCCAGTTATCAATCTCTTCAAAAACGGCTCGGTTTCATTACGTCTCAATAATGAATCGCAAATGAGTACACGGTTCATTAAGTTTCTTTGAGTGAGCTCGTGTGGCACCCAAATATCGAGCTTTTTTGTATAACCAGCTTTCTTCAAATGGGTCAAAACTGTTTTGTGGTCAATTCCCAGTTCTTCAGCTACATCGTAACTACTAATATGCCGATCTTGCTCCACTCTTTCAAAAATGGCGTCCATTTTATTCGTAACAGGGCGACCAGAGCGATCTTTAACATCAAAATTTCCGGACTGAAAACGTTTGAACCAAAGGTCATGGCCCATAATCCGACCCGGTTCAAAAATGTTTTTGTACAAAAACGAAAATGGTGGTAAATAATGCAAGCATAACCCACTTTTCATTATATGTAAAAAGAAAAAAATAATTCGTTGGAGAAATCTTGCAGCAGACCAATAAAAATTGGATAATAATTAGCGGTTTCGCCTGTCTGTAAATTATTTTATCCATGAAAACATGTCACTTGGGTAAAAAGTATACTATGTCTGACTCCAAATCAAAAAATATATCTATACACGGCAATTTAATCAAAATCGGTTCAGTGGTTTAGACTTGAAAATGAAACAAACAAACTTATTTTGCCATTGTTTTGTTAAATAAAAATATCATCACACATAAAGCAAACTCGTTCGGTCAGGTAATATAATACACGTATATTGCTGTCCCTCCTCCCTAAAACCACAAGTTATAAGTTAAGTTTTCATACTAGGTAGATTACATTTTTTTATTATTATTCTTTCATGATCCCCATGAGCCACAGTAATGCGCCACTTATCATTGAAAAGTATAATCATTTGTCTTTGATTCCCGCCGTATTTTATTTCTGTACGCCGTGGGTATATTTTTCACACTAAATGGGCCATTACCTTTGTGCTACTCTTACTGACACTGCATCAGGTCCATAAACATCACAAATTTTTTTCACTGCTTGAGTTGCATTTTTGCCTTTTTTATAATAAAATTTTAAAATGTATCGAATTTCTTCATTAGATTCACTCATTTTTACGGAGAGAAAAACAAATGAAAAATAGCGGGAAACAACTTTTTTTTATTTATTTCTTTTCTTTATAATGAAGTCTTTTTAATGTTACCAAAACCAGCCAGACACAAATAGTACAGTCAAAAAAATTTTATAATAAGTTTATACCTACGTTATGCGAAAAGACTTTTTCCCCGACCTAATACGTTGTTTATTATATATAACACAAGTTTTTAATTATTATTATCTTGGAACTAAATAATTGGAATAATTGCCAGAAAATATTTAATAAATAAACATTTGCGTACTTGAGTATCTGTAAGTCGCGATAGTCGCCGCTCCAAGTTTAACCGCCACCTTACCTGAAGGTCCCTTTCTAAACCCCTGTTTGTAACTCCTAGTTAATCTTTAACAGTGTCTAAATGTTTAACTACCCTAACTTTTAAAAGCCTATACAAGCTGTTTCCACAAACAAATTTAAGACAGGGTAAAGAAACAGAATTAAATCTTAGTTTTCTTTTGATGTAGCTGACTACTTTGCTGTTTTAGTACAAAAAGTGGACCCCCGATAAACCGGCCCCTGTCTAATTCACCGCCCTCTGTAATCCGAAATGCTATCATTGTTGAATGTAGGAACACAAAGATTATTTTGGAAAATCTTTACATATAAAGCTTAGCTAATTACACATATTTAATTCTATGTAAGTTTATATGTTTTCTTGTTCGTACTTTTCTGCTAACCCAAAGGTTAACTGGTAGAGAATGCCTAGCAGCATTAAGTTCGCCTTTTGTACATTTTAATTTTAATTTGTGCGATAAAGTTTAAAAAAATAAATAAAAAGCTAATGCATGATTGAATAGTTTGCAACTTAAACGCGCCACTTCATGACAATCTTTCAATTTTGAGCTGTAACTTGTCGTATTAGCTGTACCTTGTAGGTACTCATTATCAAAAAAGTTCAGACTACGTATATAATTTCGGGAAGTATTTGTATAATCCGACAAATTTGATGGTCCGACACTGCTTAGCAAAACGGTTGTTGAATTACCGCGAGTCCACTGTGTATGAGAGAAACGACTCTCGTTTCAGCATTGGTCGTGAAGACATCGTTGTTCTGAGGCTCCTATCTTACCTGAAGATGCCCTGTGTAAGGGCGAAACACGTGTCGTGTTGAATACTTTCTCGATTTTTCGGGAAATTATAGTAGCGCGGGAATTATTACAAAGATATTTTTAATCCATCACTTGCTTACAATGGATTTCCGCAAAGTAACGCCTTAATCAATTAATTATTTATGTATGAACATATATATAGACGACCTGTATATCCCAACTTGGAGTAGGCACAAACAATACTACAAATATTATTTGTATGCATTAATACAATCAATTCGCAGGTCATTAAAATTATTTGTCACATAATTGCAGAATCATAAGTATACATATAGATTAAGATGTACTAGAATATTTACATTTTAACTCCCGAGCTACGCCAAGCCCAAATATCTCTCAAGCACAGTTGCAGTCGTCTATTTAGAATAATAATTTAAAAAAATAAAAAAATGATTTAATAGTAATTTAATTTATTAATATAGAATAAGTAAATAATAACAATGTATTAATTATATAAATGAATTAATGAGTGAATAATAATAATTTTGTATTTTAACATGCAATGTAAATATAAATATGGAGTGTTTTTCTGCCAACAAACTGCTATGCAGTTTGGCGGAATGTATTCAAATTTGATTGTAATCTGGAAATAAAAGTCTTAAAATTTAAATTTTATTTTTTTGCAAAATATATCAACCCTAAATACCGCCGCGTTACTCTAAAAACAATCTTCTAAAAGCAAGACGAATTGAAATTGTTACGTGAAAAGGCATAACATAAGGAATTCGCTCGCAGCTCAAGATTTAATTTAAAAATACAATTAAGTACGGGCGCGGGGACGCATAATGGGGGCAGGGGGGGTGGGGCGGCACCGGTGCCAAGTGGCGGCCCAGTAAAACGCGAATGGTGATATATCTTCACATAAGAGAGATAGGTACACTTGACACTGGCAAATTTTAAATTGCCAATTGGGGGAAAAAAAAAAAAAAGAGAGATAGGCACATTAACATCAGCGTAATGACGTCCACGGCTTAACTTATCCCCCCCCCCCCTTAAACTTCCAATGTGATCCTGCAGATCGTTTCAGATCATCCGCCCATTTCGCAGGTGGAAGGTCAGCGGCAGTTCAACGGTAAATTATACCTTACAAAATTCACCGCTGAACATTGACCTCACCAATAACATAAAATATAAATATTTCTGACACTTACACCAATTATTTAGTTGCAAGATAAGTATCATTAAGAACTTGTGTTACGGATAAACATACATAAATACTTTTTTTTGTGAATACATACTTAAAATACATAGGAAAACACCCAGACCAGAACAAATATTCATATTTATACACACAAATATTTGTCCTGTGTGGGCATCGAACCCACGACCTCAGGTGTGGAGTGCGGGTATTCTCGCCAATATCGGTCGTCAAAATAGATTAGGTACATTGAATTGGGATATTTGCCCATAATCACCAAACTGAACAGGCGTGTTGGTGATCGCTGTGTTGGATGACGCTGCTGCCCATCATCTGGTTGGGTTTTTCTTCGTCGACTCTTACGACTTCCTGTGAGATGTGAGGGGGTGGCATTGTTCTAGGTTCCATGCGGCTCAAAAGAAGAACAAAAAGAGCGTAACACTCCCCATACCTCCTTTCGATAGAGCCCCGATAATGTGTTCCTGTCCATCTGGAAGAAATAAAGAAAATAAATAAAAGAAAGAAAGAAAATATTTATTCAATACAAGTTGCAAGAAAAAAAATAACAGAAAATAAGTACAAAATAAAAACACAAATCAATAACAATAAGAACCCAAATGTAAGAAGTACTCAACTTGTATTGAAAAGGTGCTCACTCAGCAAATTGTCGAACATCACAGAGATGTCGCGACGCTGATCTGCCGTGGGCACCTTTTCAGAAGGTAATATAAACGCACAATATTTCAAAGACATAAATAGTTTCTGTTGAAATAATATGTTAACACAATAAAGGTATACAGAAAAAGAAAAATAAGATGTATATATAGAGAAAAAATAAATGAATGTGTATATGCAATTAAGTAAATTATATAAATTTAAATTAAGAAGAAAGACACAACACAAAGCTGTTAAAACTTTTGAGAGGTCAATAGATACAATTTGTATGTAGACTTGAATAAGCGGAATGATTGATTGAAGACACATATATACACCCATAATGTTACGCCTTATTTCTGCAGTAGGCGGAGATCACATCCTTCCACTTGCTACGATCCTGAGACACACTCTTTATCCACGGCCATTACAATACCATATGGGAACCATATAGGGAACTTTTCACCTGCCCTTTTTTGAAAACCTTTTGGATTTGGTCGTGGAAGGGAGAGATACCAGAAAAGGTACAGGCGAATGATCAACAACATTCCTATAGCGTGCTTCTAGTTTGTCAGGAGTCGGCGCAGCATGTCATTTAGTATAAGGTATAAGCTTATGAACGGTAATGCCGACCACGGGAGAAAATCCTCTGTACTTCAGAAAATCTAGCGCACAATAGATAATTGAATACTTTAGAGGAAGATCCAAATAGATTTAGGGAATCCAAATTGTTTTGGAAGGCAATGAAATATACATTGAGCAAATCCGTCATGATAAAGAGCATTGTTACCGTGTTATTAAATTGAATGCTCTCGTTAATTTGAACATCAAACTGCACGAGGCACATTAAAAATGGCTACTTAGTTATTTTTGACTGACCGTTTCAGGTACTAGGTCCAATAATTCTTATTTTCTCTCTTTAGCATCAATCAATATTTTACTTGTTTTCAGTTTTCGCTGATTTTGCTGCTATACTTGTGAGAGAAAGCCATAAAAATGTTTGAAACGTTCTACTCTTGTTTTTTGACTATGTTTATACCTGCCGTTTATAACACACTGAGTTGTTATACTGGTGTTTTTATCGAGTGACAGCTTATTTATGTTGGTGCGAAATTTAATTTCTTGCATGCGTTTCATTCTGAGCTTACACATGCTTTATTTAACGGAAGCTCTGCAAACTGTTTTTACTGGGCATTCTTTTTCTTTTTTATCGTAATGTACAATTTTTTTTTTCATTTATTTCTCATAATAACATAGTACATATATAAAATTTAAGTATTATTATCGCCAAACTGCATAACAGTTTGTTGGCGACGTACGCTCCTAATTTCTAGGTACACATTTTAAACAAAAACATTAATTAATATGTACTTAAACTTATCTATAGCTAAACAATTCATTTCGGAACATCTTTTTGTGACATAAAGTTCTGTAACAGATATTTATTGACCACTTCCTGCTTGCCTCCTGGTAAGCAGCGGATGCAATCCATCAAATTAAAGCACTCCGTACCGTGAAATAAATACGGTAACAAACCCACACACGATGGCCTGCATAAATGGAGTTTTACGGGGGGCGCTTTTTCTTACATAACTTTTTAACTCCTAACATCGAAAGTCCGAAAATATGTTTCATACAATTTTATTTCATAATGATCACTCTTCATAATTTTTATTTCAATAAATATTAAAACGCCAAATGAATCGACTTCATAATTTTATTGTTCATACATTTATTTGTACTCATTTTTGCTTTCATATATTTCTTAATGAGAAGTGCTATTTATCCTATACATCAAAAATCATATAAATTATATTATTATTATTATTATTTATTTATTTATTTACTTACTTACTTACTTACTTACTTCCCTTTTTGGGTTAGGTTGAGGTTATTTTTTTTTTCTTACCATTAAAAAGTATTTTATTACAACAGTAGCCCACTTAACTAAACTAATTATTATTGTTAATTATAATAAATAATAATAATAATAATAAGTGTAAATCAGTAGATACATACCTGTACACAAATAATATGAACATTGTCTCTTATGAAGAAAACTATTCTGAATAAAAAAAATATTAATTAAACACCTTCTTAATGAAAACATTATGAAATAAAAAAATATGATGACGGGGTGTTATGAGTTCCGATTATAGGAATAATAATGTATGAACATAAAGTTTATGAAGAATAAAATTATGAAGAGTGATTATTATGAACTCCAATTCGTAGTAAAATCGTAAATATGAATACAAATTTTATGAGAGCCGATATGGACCCGTTTTACGTCCCGTTTTAAAGACTCGGCAAAAGTCTGTACTGAACAAAACAGCAAAGTCAAAGTTAGTGATGCTGGGTAGGACCTGATATATTCTTGGTCCATGGTAATGATTATACGTCCTTAATAAATCAAATGTAAGTCTTTTTAAACTCCATTAACTTCTTACCCGTCTTCATCATAAACTTGAACATCTATCCTATATCGTTCATCATCATCATCATCATCACCTCATTTTAATTTCCCACTAGTCCCACTAAACACGGGTCACCTCTCACAAAAGAAGGTAAGAGAGATATAGGTCATACAACTCATATACCACCAATGTGAACCCATGCGTATTGGCGGAGGCATTTGTAAGAAGAGACCAACGACTGAACGGGCCCTTCGAATCACGGACGGCTCGATGTCAAATGCAACAGAACGGTCACCCATCTAAAGACTAGTCTGTAAACACTGCTTATCTTTGGTGATCCTTTTCGACTGTCAGATCCCGTGAAGTTACGAGAGAGAGTTATTATTATCTATTTGTTACATACATATATACTGTCATGCCTGTTTTGTCAAAGAGGTAGGCAGAGGCATATCATACGCCCACATTTCGCCAATAATCACAGGTTTGGTACGATCCCCATACACCATCTGTTTGTAAATGTCAATAAATGAACAAAAAATACCGGTGTAACAAAAGATAATTGTCTGCCAAAAATGAGAAATAGCCTGTCAATACGTCCATTAAATAGGCGACAGGATATGTAAATCAGCATCATGACACTCTAGCCGATCTATTGATCGACTTACTCGTTTTTATACGTTTTTATTGGAATTTCACACGTCTATTGGGGTTCAGCCATCATGCTGGAATTATCATGGTTGTGCCCTAAACTAACTGACAAACCTTGACTAATTTTGACAAAAAATTTTATAATTTATTGATTCAGTCATTACTTTGCGGAAATCCCTTGTCAGCAAGTGATGGATTAAAAATATCTTTGTAACAATTCACGAGTAACAATCTTTTTGACAAAACACGACACGTGTTTCGCCTTGACACGCGAAACACGTGTCGTGTTGAATAGTTTCTCGATTTTTCGGGAAATTATAGTAGCGCGGAAATTGTTACAAAGATATTTTTAATCCATCACTTGCTTACAAAAAATAATTTTGCTATTGTTTAGCTCTCTTTCTTGATTGATGTTAAAAAAATTGTATTTCCATTATGTCTGTGAAAATTTGACAAATCTCAATGCTCTTGTTGATCTTAAAATATATTTTATTTTTTTAGGCTTAGGACCAGGGTTTGGTCTCTGGTCTAACCAGATTATTCTAAGGAGCGACTGCTATCTGCCCTCCACAACCCAAAGGGAAACATTATTCCATGGTTAATATAAGAAGGCAATTATTTCCTAATAACGATTGCCATAGATGTTCATGACAGCCGGGACTAACGGCTTAACGTTCTTCCCGAGGCACAGAGCAAGCGATAATTACGCACATAACTTCGAAAAGTCATAGGTGCGCCACCAGGGTATGAACGCTAGACTGGCTGAATCAGAAGCTATCGTCCCTCTGTTAAAAACGTAACTAATGAGTTTGAAATATCTAACTTTGGTAGATTAGATAAAATTTGAAAGTGTAGTACCTACTTTGCATGCTGTGTATCTTTATACTGTAAAACTACTTCCTATCCATTTGACGACCGATATGGCGTGGAGGTCAGTATACCTACACTTCACTCCAGAGGTCGTGGGTTCGATTCCCACACAGGACAAATCTTTGTGTGCATGAACATAAATATTTGTTCTGGTCTGGGTGTTTTCCTATGTATATTAAGTATGTATTTACGAAAAAAAAAAAAAGTGTTTAAGTATGTTTATCCGTTGTTTAGTATCCATAACACAAGTTCTTAATGATACTTATCTTGGAACTAAATAATTGGTGTAATTGTCAGAAAATATTTATTATTTATTATTATTATTATTATTCCAAAGTCGATTTGCAACATTTACCGCCTGGAAATGTGCAAGAGATAGACTTTTGTGTGAACCATTTGACAGCTCACATTATTAATATTCCTGCAGAGTTCAAGAGATCCCCCCGAGTTACTTCGACAATCCGTACACAGTCAAGAACAGCTATTCTAAAATAAAATACTTTATTTGCACTTGATTGAGGTACATACAGTTCTTGTACAATAAAATAGAGTTCCTCTCATTCAGCCAACAACGGTGGCATGCAAATTATTATTAAATTGCCCATAAATTTTTAAAAGAAAACTTTATTTATAAATAGTTTAAATGTCATAATTGCGATTAGTAACTAAACAAGATTTTATATTTATATTTTTTAATACTGGCCGGTAAAATTATTACAATTTATCATCACCACAATCATCACAATTATAATATTTGTGACATTTCTTAGCATCGAATGTGATGTTATAAAAAGTTCACTAAGATGTCTAGATGAAATATGTCAATTGGGGAAAGATTTATTTATTTGTTACACCAACAGATTACATGTTTACATTTAAAATTATACTCTATAAGAGTTTACCTAGCATGCAACACAATTACAGGTGAACACAACATTAAAACAAAAGATAACAGAAAAGTACGAAATATAATATTAAAGACAAATAACAAACTAAGACGCATACAAGATGTATACGAGATGATACTTCTATAAATTTAGTACGGACAACCAACAAAACATTACTTACTTCTATTTATTCACACTTCAACGGGATATATTCTATAGTAATGCCTTAATGCTGCCACGACATGCAAAATATTAAACAGTTTACAAAATTCCAATTAATCTTTAACTTATTGTAAAATATATATATATAGTTACAATATGAAATGTTTTGCCACGACAACTGTAAAGCCCTACGATTTGTGTCTTGGGATCAAGGTAAACTTACTTATAAAGTTGTCGTGGTCATAGTGCGCCATAGCTATCTATAACTTTGACACAGACCTGGCAAAGAAGCCCGGTCTGCAAAAAATTCAAAATCTGAAGTTTTTGGAATTTTATTAAATGTGTTTTGTAATCTATTAACTGTTGAGAAGTGACCTAAATTACTCTTGAAAGTTCTGATATTAAACAATATATACGAGATGGCTATTCCTTCGTTCGCATTGTAACTAGACAAGATTTAATTTCCAGAGGAGTCGCCTACTACGACACCCTAGACATGGAATGCTAGAACTCCAACAATGCAACCACGCGGCACTATAAATTCTTTAACAGGAGAATTAGGTATTAAATCTCTTATATCTGGATTTATTTACATGTGATCCTATATATTTACATGTGATCCTAAATATATGAAAATTATTATTCTGAAATAAATGATTATTATTATTGATACTATCCTTATTTTTATGTCCCCATATTGATTCTGATTTAATAGAGAGAGAGACCTTAGTTTGTCAACAGAGGCCTGTGCTCAATAGTGGGCCCCTTTTTTTACTTATCACGAGGGGGCCGTTTATCTATTACCATTTTGATATAAAAGTTAATCTGCATCTATGCCTTATCCTACTTCAACTTACGAGCCCAGGGTTATAAAAGTCGTTACTGCCAATTTAACCTATATTTAACGAACTGAGATAGCTATTATGCTAGCAACTATGGCTCCTATCGATTTCAGACATATTTATAGCCCCATAGAATGAAGGCTCTGTTCACGCGTTAACTGTAGTTAAGAATATTTTACACTATCGAGTAGTTAAACCTTTTGCGATGATGGGGTCGAAAAGTATCGGATTTGACACCGAGTATGGACAAAACTACAGAAGAACCACGTTTTTTTTTTGTTTTACGTCGGTAGCAAAATGCATTTACGCACTGCCTTCCGGCCAAAGGGGGACCGAAAGGGGGGTGTGGGACTCACCACCGGCAGACGCGACTGCCACCAGTAATACCCACTAAAAATCTTCCGACGACGCCCGCCGCTTGTTGAGAAAGAGGCGGGGGCCAGTACCTGGGTTGCAGCTTCTGACACCCCGCCTGCGGCCAATGTCCCCCGGACCAAAACGGGGAGGACCTCTTCAGAGAGACGCAGTGGACGCGACCCTCCTACCTCCATGTGCGACCATAGCGTGTGTAGCCGGCTTCTCGGAGGGTCCATGGAGACCTGGCCGCCCACTGCGCCCTCCACAGGCCCCTTTTAATTTTCTCCCGGTAGTCAGTACTAAGGGCACCCAGAGTCGCCAATCTCTGGGTGTTACCTATTCCCTAGCGCCCTCTGCGCCCTACCGGGAGGTACTAAGCCCCCCCACCACGACAAGGTGGAGACCAGTCGGGGGGGACAGAAGAACCACCTACGGCAAGGTGGACCGACATGAGACAGGTGGCGGATAGTGGATGGATGTGTTCCGCAGAAGACCGGAATGCTTGCTTCTTTTGGGGAAGCCCTATTTGCAGCAATGGAACGCAATGCCCTGCTCTGTTACAAAGCTATCGTAGTGGCAATACCGCGTGAGATCTTCCTTTACCAAATTCAGATGGCTTTGGAGAAACGGCAGATCAGAAGTATTAAAACGAAGGGTAAGTGTGAGAAGGTTAATGAGCGTGAATCAAGTTAAGAACGTGCTAAAATCGTCACAAGTAGAAGGGTGCCATCTTTACCAACCCCTACGGCGTGATAAGACGTACTATCCAGTAGTATATAGCTTGAGGTAATCAGTTATTCAGGTATGACAAATTCCATGCTTAAAGGAACATCGACCCATTAATAGATAGGTCAGGTTTGAGATACATACTTCAAATCAAATCAAATCGTTTATTGCGTTACATGTAGTTTAGGTATACAATGTTATAAATACAGCACATGTACCCTGCAAGGGCATAGCAATACAAGCTTATAATTATAGTGAAGTAAAAATTTAATGAAATTAACAAAATAACGTATTATGCTAAAAATTATAAGTATATAATGTAATGAAATTAAAATAAGATATTTAAAACAAACTTATCATTAATACATCTACCCTATACCATCATTATATAAATTTTTCATGAAACATTGCAGTAAATTTAAACATTATGGCACTTTGGTACAGACTAACTTATTAAAACATACAAATTAAATTTAAAGTTGGAATTATCAGGTTATACCGTCTTTCTATTTGTTACTGAGATTGAATCAATGTTAATCAAACGTTCAAAACACAAGCAGAATTACTAATTAATAAATCAGTATCAATTTAAAGCGCTTACAAGTAGGACAAGTATTCTTTAAAATAATCTTATCTATCGTGACGTATCTTAAGACCACAATAGTTGATATTATTGTTACAAAGTTTGCATAAACATACATTTGGTTAGTGTATTTTTGATTGTTATTAATTATTATTACATTTTATTGCATGTTGTGATCTCTAGTAATTGTGACAATACTTAGCTGTGAAATTTATACTTTCTTATTGTTTATTTTGTTATGGTATATGTCATGTTGGTGATCCTTTTTATTAAATAAATAAATAGAAGATCTTCTTTTGTGATGTCCCAAAAATCGTCTTTTTTGAGTTAAGTCACTATTGCATTAAGCATGCGAAATGATTCTCTTTGGGAGAATCCTATTTGCAGAAGTGGACGGCATCTGGCTTATTGTCCAACCTGATCTATTATAAAGCCATCAATATCTACTGCCAATCAATCAATCAATCAAAAATCCTTTATTTCATAAACTATTACAAAGTACTTGAAAACGACCAAATTAAATATAAATATAAAAAACATTCGAAGTATGGTTACACTGAAATCACGAAGCTTAGATTCACTTACATGCAACAAAACAATTTAAAAACAAAAATATTTAAGTGTAAGTGAACCGAAGTGCCAGTTCTGTTAACTGCGTTAACCTCCCCTGTTACAAAGATTAACTAATAAATATCTAATAATAATAACTAAAAAAAATTCTGACAATAACACCAATTATTTAGTTCCAAGATAAGTAAGATGAATAATTAAGAACTTGTGTTATAGATACTTAATAACGGATAAACATACTGAAGTAATCTAGAACAATCCAGAACTGGGAATGCACAATAAAATCACGACTGCGTTATAAGGCGTATATTCTCATACTGACTTACATGGGTACATTTATAATAAACTTATGTGGTATAACTACCCACTATTTACCTACATCACACATACATGAATACTTTTTTTGGAAATACATACTTAATATACATAGAAACCACCCCGAACATTACAAATATTTATGTTCATGCACACAAATATTTGTCTTGTGTGGGAATCGAACCCACGACCCTAGGAGCGGAGTGCGGATATACTCGCCACAACGCCATATCGGTCGCCAATCTTATGACTTAAAACGTGAACTTCAAACTCATTAAGCAGAAACTATCTGTTTACCCAATTCTATGGACACATCAAACCCTACCAAACCTAAAACCTGTCTCAATTCAGCGTCGCAATTTTCACTGATCTGCACGTGAAGTGAATACTGATGTAGGTATTACATGGAAAAAAGTCGTATCCATTGATCCAGAGGGGAATACGTCAAACCCGTATCTTGCGGAAGGTTTTATTGCCGGAATAAGATAGTGCGTCCGTAACGACATCGTCGGGGAAGGTAATTTTGTTTGAGAATCATATATTAATTTATAATTACATAGGTTTCAGCTTTACTCGAGGATCTACAGCTACGTAGGATTGTTATAATAATAGAATAGTTAGGTAGACTGTTTGACATTATATACCTACTTTCAATTTTATTCTGAGACCTATATTTGTAAAATATTTGCACGCTATTTTGGCAAAAATATGAGACGCCTATATACATCAATGTAACAACATCAATTGTAGCATGTTTTATGCAAATAAATTATTATTATTATGTGGACATTGACTCTCACAGTGTCTTCTACCGAAACTACTATGGCGAGTGTTCTGAGGAGCTTTTCGATCTCATCCCGCCCTCTCCTCTCCTCTCCCGATCAACACTGGTCTTAGAAACCATTCACATGCTGGGTCTGCACAGCACTCCAACCAAGAAATTTTTGTTAAGTGGTTCCTGTGTAAGACCATTAAGCTCTGCATTCGCTGCCGGCTCATGTGTTTCTTATTTCATCAAATCCCAAGTCTTATAAGCGGGGCGTGAAACGGCATTTCAGCAGGCCGCCATGAGTACCGTGGTTATTCCACAATTTGAAGCGCTTTAATTTTTTTGGACTGCATCGACTGCTTACCATCAGGCAGGATGTTGTCATTAAAAATAATAAAAGTAAACTTTAGTATAAGTTTAGGTGAACTAACAATTGTGCCATATTAAATGCCACACATACGGTCTTACATAAAAACTTAACATAACATCCGACGAATAAATCGGAATCTCACTCAAGTATATATCTGATGTGGGCTTATAACCGAACCGATAATGTCAGATCCGATTGAGCAACACAATATTTCAGATAAATGCGTTCATACGATATTGGATCGTTTTTCTGTCAGATCTGAAAACCGAATGCATATTGGTCAGACAAGGTAACGTCATGTGAACACAACGTTCGGTTTATTCAACTACAAAAATAGGATTCGACAAAAATCTGATCCTACAAAAATAGGAGCCGACAGAAATAGAATCCGACAGAAATAGAATCCGACAAAAATTACCCCAGTGGGTACGTACGTATCGTACCGCCCAGCTACTTCTTACGTCGTATTCCTCAGTGCTGAGGGTCGTGACCTCCCTTCTGCAACACTCAACCTTTTATAATTTTTCTCCATCTGTTCATGTCTGCCGGCGGTGTGAAGGGCGTTGTGAACTGAGGATCCAAAAGCGGTGGGGAACTGGTCGGAGCAATGTAATGTCTCACTTTGCCGGTCACGATGAGACACTCGAGGTTGTTACCATCTTTCCTTGTGACCGCTATGAGCTCTTTAATCATCATCAGTTATGTGACGTCCACTGCTAGACATAGGCCTCCCCAGTAGATTTCCACATTGAGCGATCCTGAGTCGCCTGCATCCATCGGCTTCCCGCCTCCTTGACCAGATCATCGGTCCATCGCGTGGGAGGCTGACCTCTACTAAGTTTGCCGGCTTGCGGTCGCCATTGAAGAACCTTAACGCCCCATCGGTTGTCGGTTAAATAGTTAATTCATCATCATCATTTTAGCCATCCGAAGTCCACTGCTGAACATAGGCCTCCCCAATTGCTTTCCACGTAGATCCATTCTTTGCCGCCTGCATCCACCGGCTCCCCGCTGCCCTGACCAGATCATCGGTCCATCACGTTGGGGGCCGCCCTCTACTACGTTTGCTGATTTGTGGTCGCCATTCAAGAACCTTAACGCCCCATCGGTCGTCGGTTCTATGAGCTATGTGCCCCGCCCACTGCCACTTCAGCCTGCAAACGCGCTTCGCTATGTCGGTCACTCTAGTTCTCCTACGGATTTCTTCATTTCTGATTCGATCACGTAGGGACACTCCGAGCATAGCTCTCTCCATTGCACGCTGAGCGACTTTGAGCTTCCTTATGAGGCCCATAGTCAGGCACCACGTCAGTCCCATACGTCATCGCTGGCAACACACACTGGTCGAAGACTTTCGTCTCGAGACACTGAGGTACTTTGGACGAGAAGATTCTGTGTAGTTTCCCGAACGCAGCCCAACCAAACTGGATTCGACGATTGACCTCTTTCTCGAAGTTGGACTTACCTAATTGGACTTTTTGTCCCAGGTATAGTACTCGTCGACAACTTCGAGGACCGAGCTTCCCACTATTACTGTTAATTATTAATAGTTAATTAATTTTATTTAATTAATTTGTGCTTTAATACTGGAATAAATATTATAACGTCAAATCACTGGTGAACTGGAGGCGTAAGTGCCTGCCCCCTGCTCGTCTCCCTTCATACGTAGATTGCTCAGCGACACATACATTAAAACACAATTACTTGGTTTAAAAGCATTAATTCACCTATGAAATTCATGGTTCAGCGCGACAATTGAGTTTCATGGACTAACAAGTGTTTAATTCATATTCGTCGACAGCCACCGAAGGCTTTGACGCGGCCCGCGCTGTGACAATGTGAATGTTCTGGATTATGTTATGTTCTCTGTGAGATTATGTTCTCTAAATAGGTAGGTCCAGAAAGTCAGGTCCGTTTGTTTAATTTTTGTTCCCAACATTAAAATAGCAGGAAATCTAATTCAAATTTACATCAAATTATTTATTTGAGTTTCTTGTTAGTTCTTAACTATAATGTACACAGGACAAAACCTGCAAGGGCACAGCAAATACGAAATATGCATAACCACATGTGATATTTAAATTGTTAAACTTGACAATATTTTTTTGAAATTTAATCAATAAAATAGATCTTTATACACAATAAATTCATTAATTAAAAATTAAAAATTAGCCAATTTAGACCTTTCATCCGCTAGTTTTCTGCAGAACGCATCTATCTTGCCGCAATTTGTCCCAAACTACGTTTACCCATTTAAAATAAAAATAAACTATACAGAAACAAAATCAAACGTTATTTAAAGTAAAATAAATAGCAGAACAGATAATCATCATCATCATCTCAGCCCATATACGTCCCACTGCTGAGCACGAGCCTGCTCTCACATATCAAGGTGTGAGGGTATTGGGTCATACTCCACCACGCTGACCCAGTGCGGATTGGTGGAGGCAGGTGTATGGCGCCCTGCTGTTAGAATTTATCAAGCCGCCCATTAGGCCTCTAACATGGCTTAACGACTACCACATTTAGTGAAAACCGGGACCAACGGCTTAACGTGACTTTCGAAGCACGGAAGCGCTCGATATCAAATGCCGCACAAACGGTCACCCATCCAAGGACTGACCTCTGTAAGCTCTGCTGTACTTCGGTGATCGTTTCCTACCACTTAGCACTGCAGGGCTACGAGCGCTTCAACAGATAATACAATAAGCATAATAATTCTTCTTGATACAACTTCTGGCTCGCTAAAGTTTTAAATTTACGCCATAAAAGCCAAACTTCATAAAAGTCGGATCTAAGGCATTAGCCATCAGGGACATGTGCTAGTACTTACCACGATTATCACTTTTACTGCAGAAACCATTTTTCACTCTATTTATGACCAGGAAACGTGTATTAGTACTTAAAATGTATGATACCTATCATCAAATCAGCCTTATCCAGTCCACTGCTGAAATTTGGCCACACAAATAAATTACATTATACTGGGGGTATTTACCTATGTTAGCTGTCTAGGTGGGTTGGTAATCCCAGTTCCAGCCAGTACGCAGGATGTCGCTGCTGCCTATCATCCGATAACACTTCTTTTCGTCGACTCTTACGACTCCCCGTGAGATGAGAGGGGGAAGCACTATTCTAGGCCTGTGCCATACGTATAAGGAACCAGGTGATAAATGATACGACTTTAATTGTTCACGACATTATTTGATTTATTTAATTTTACAACCGGGCAGAGTTACTGCCTATCTAGTGGCTAGTACAGTTGTGCTCCCAAATGCACAAACTCCTCCTTATAAACTAATTCTCCCCCTTTCCTCTTTCTTCTACAAACTTGTAATATTACCCAAATCAAAACTTATTAACAAAATATAACTTCCGTTTCCGAATAGCAATTATTTGGAAACAATAGATTTACCGGAAGTAGTAATTTAAGATTACTACTTCCGTTTTATACATATTAATTTTAAAGGTAAAAGTCTTAAAATGGCCGTTGCTTAGTAATAATCAATTAGTTATATTTAGAATAATTATCAATAATTCTAACATTCGGCCTTTCCTGACATTAAGTTTGTCCTCAAACTTCAAAAAACATTATAATTTTACCAAAAATTTACACTTTATAGAAACAAAAGAAGACTTAAAAGTATATTACTTTAAACAGATGCAACATTAACAAGTGGATCTATCGACACTCAATTTCACTTATAGGTGGGTCTATCGACACCTATTTACATTTGCAGGTGGTTCTATCGACACCTATTTACATTTGCGGGTGGGTCTATCGACACCCGTTCACACTTGCGGGTGGGTCTATCGACACCCGTTTGTACATGCAGGTGGATCTATCGACACCTATGTACACTTGCGGGTGGGTCTATCGACACCCGTTTGTACATGCAGGTGGATCTATCGACACCTATGTACACTTGCGGGTGGGTCTATCGACACCCGTTTGTACATGCAGGTGGATCTATCGACACCTATGTACACTTGCGGGTGGGTCTATAGACACCCGTTTGTACATGCAGGTGGATCTATCGACACCTATGTACACTTGCGTGTGGGTCTATCGACACCCGTTTGTACATGCAGGTGGATCTATCGACACCTATGTACACTTGCGGGTGGGTCTATCGACACCCGTTTGTACATGCAGGTGGATCTATCGACACCTATGTACACTTGCGGGTGGGTCTATCGACACCCGTTTGTACGTGCAGGTGGATCTATCGACACCTATGTACACTTGCGGGTGGGTCTATCGACACCCGTTTGTACATGCAGGTGGATCTATCGACACCTATGTACACTTGCGGGTGGGTCTATCGACACCCGTTTGTACGTGCAGGTGGATCTATCGACACCTATGTACACTACCGTTTAATATAGTTACATTTTATTAACTATTTGTACAATAGGAAAATCACCCAACCGTATACAGATGGTTCTATCAACTTAAATAATACATACATAAATAAATTCACGCCTGTTTCCCCGAAGGGGTAGGCAGAGGCATATTATACGCCCACACTTCGCCAATTATATAGTTGGTCCCACGTATTAGGTGGGAAGCCTATTGCCTGGGCTATGGGCTCCTTCGATCTACTCTATAATCCTTTATGTAATCTTTCAAGACAATGTAATTATAACTTGATACAATAACATGCATACAATTGATCTTATAATTAACTTAAGGCTTTACAGTGCCGCGTAAAATGTATTACGATTCATAGATATTATTACATGATTAAAAATCACTCACACTTAAGCTCGTAATTTTTTTTGACGTGTTTATAATTTTTTTTTTTTTGTTCGCCAATTTTATTTTCTTTAGCTTTACTTTTATTTATATCATATCTGCTTTTTTGAATCCTTTGATCACTGTCAATGAGCTAGTTTCTTCTCCTACTATTGCATATCATTTATCGCGCGGGTGTCTTCCAAAATACCGACCAAAATATTATCGCTTTCACCAAGCAGTTGAGTCCCAAACAGAACTTCAGATGGTGCTTTACCAATTCCCTTATTTAAAGTATTGTTTACATAAATAAATATTTTCTGATAATTACACAATTACGAATTAAATTACAATAACAAATTACGACATTATGGATACTACACAACGGATAAACATACTTACATACCTTTTTTTTTTTTGTAAATACATACTTAATATACATAGGAAAACACCCAGACCAGAACAAATATTCATGTTCATGCACACAAAGATTTGTCCTGTGTGGGAATCGAACCCACGACCTCTGGAGTGAAGTGTAGGTATACTGACCTCCACGCCATATCGGTCGTCATTTAGTTTAGTTCCCAATGCAATTGTCCTATAGCCTTATCCCAATTTCTTTCTCCTAATTTATCTGTGTAAGCAGTGAAAGCATCAAGTATTGTCCGATTATATCTCCCGACTTTCCCATTGGCACAAGGAGAGGAGACAACAGTGAGAATTTGACGTATTTTATTATCCGTACAAAGTGTTTAAAATTCCTGAGAAGTGAAAACCGTATGATTTTAGTCTTGTCATATTATTTTATTCTGTTACGTATTTAATGCACGTGTCTAATTGGTATACGTTTTAGATCAGAAAGGCTTTTGTCTTCCAAAATGCCGTATGCGTTTTAGTTCAGAGTCGTCTAATGAATGGCATTTTTCGGCGCTTACTGGAATCTGATAATAGCCACTTGGCCAAATCAAAACTTCTAAAGTACCTATTTCCGTTCAAAAGGTCTCAGTCCATGATCATCAATGCGAGGCATATGAAAGTGATCCTTAACTGTCTTTCTATTAAGCGTTCGGATCTTAACACATAATCTGCTGCCATCGTTCTTTTTTGAGACTACAATGATGGGGCTTGCGTATGAGGAAGTCGATTTCTTTACAATGTCCTTGTAAAGAATGTCATTATCAATGAGTTTTTGTACCATCTTCCTTACTTTCTCTCGTTCAGAAAAAAATAGGCGATATGGTCTATATACTACCGAAGATTGATCGGAAAGTGCAATTGTCATTTCTGAAATATTTGTGCATCCTAATTCATTTAAATCTTTAGCAATACATGGTCTATGACTCTTTTTGTTCCTCACTTAATGTTTCATTAATATTTACTTCTTCCGTTGAAAGAGCTTAAAATCTGACCTCTATGTTATCTGGTTGACGTAAAAATATTTTTTAGCTACGGTACTTAATCAAAATCCTTAATTATGTGTGCGCGGATCAGTGTTATGTCCGAGTCCACGTGCAAGAGTTCCGAAGACATATTACGAACGGTAAACACCCCGGACTATACAATAGTTTAAATTCCCTGCCTACCTGACACTATCCTAATTGTAACTTATGTAGATGTAAGACCTTATGTAAAACATTATGGAGTGCAATAAACATTGAATTGAATCCTTTATATAACTATTAACTTATAACTTTATAAACTGCACAAGCTGTCTTTGCCTCTTCAAAACAATCGACCAAAACACACACTATCAACTGATACATCATCTGTTGTAACACGGAACACAAGTTTAATATATTTGTTGCATTAAAATTTTGCAAGCTTGTGAGAGTATCACGTTTAAGGAAATCTAACCTGTCGCTGGTTTTTACTAGAATAAAATCTTCGCGCTCTGTAAAGTTTTGTACCATAAGTAAAGTTATAGATAAAAGTGACGAGTCCCTTTAAAGTAAGCCTTAAAATAAAATATACTTTATTGTCTTTAAGATCAACCGGATCATTTAGATTCGTTAAATTTTTATACACAAAATGGAAATTCCATATTTTTTTTTTTTTTTAGAACAATGAAAGAGATGTGAGCGGTACCATAAACAAGAAACAAAATCCAATGGATTCCTTGTCAGAATTTGTCAAGTTTTGTCAGTTTATATGTGTGTTGTGGTTTTTCATTTTTCTCAAGATTTGTCAGTCTGTCGGTGACTCTAACGAGGCTTCCAAAAAGGCAACGAGATTAAGAAGAATGCCTCGAGAAACTCATCTCAATATCAGCACACACATCACTGATTCGTATTAGAATAATAATGTGTTTTTTTTTATTACACAACTTTAATAATTTGTATTCGCATGTGATTTGTATTTGTATTTATAGAAATGTTCCACACAATGTCTATTGTTGAGAATAAATGATTGAATTGAATTGAATTGAACCGTATGGTTAGTGTAGTCTTTCCTAATGGCATATAAACACTTTTACCAAATCCCCGAATTGTAAATAAATGGTCTTTGGTTTACAAATTTTTCAATTCAATTCTTCCAAAGTCAACAAATTCTTCAGCGCTAATGGAATTGATAATAAGAACAGTTTTATGATATTTTGAATCTGATTTAATAATTTGTATAAAAAGAGTAGGTTTTTCAATATTACTGTTATTGTTAGTGCGTTGTAGACATTCAACGCTATTATGTCAGACACGATTACATTTATGAAATTTTTAAAAATTGGCTTCGGGCACTTGTTTGAAATGTGACTCTTTTCTTTACAATTATAGCAAATCGCAGTCGAAAAACAAAATCTTAATTTGTTGATATTGGAGCCGACAGGAACTGATCTAGGCCTAAACTTAGTATTATTCTTTCCACACAGATTCTTCCCGAACTTCAAGAGATCATCCACCGAAGATGCACTTGCCCTTATCATTTAATCGTCCATATTTCATCTTTTTTTTTTAAATCAATATTGCAAGAATTTAAGAGTATCATTATCTCATAGTAATACTCGTCTATAGATTCTCCTATTATCTTACGTCTGTCTAACATATCAGTTAATAACGCACCATAGATACTTTCAGACTCAAGCCAGTAGAATTGATTGTAAGCCTTCATACCTTTATAGCATGTCCACCTTACTTTGGTAAAGCATAATTAGCCGTTTGTTCTTCCGAACAATGATAAATAGAAGCACATTGATTTAACTTAGCTAACCAGTTATCTATTATTTGGTTTTTATGTGCAGGATAGTGATGTGCCGGATCGTTAAAAATGTATATCCGCGGATACGGATCTGAATACGGATATTTAGTGTAAAGATCCGCGGATACGGATACGGATCTTTATTTTCTTATTCAGCTGCGAAGTTGCTTTTTTTGAAATACAATTTACCATTAATTTCAATTATGATTAATCAATTTTTCAAGCTTTTTTAATTTTTCCTGTCCTTACTCACTCATGTAAGCTAATGTTTAAACTTTATATGACACGCAGTATTAATTAACTTAATTAGAATTATCATTTAATTAGAGTTTTTTATTTAATAATTCTACTTAATCACCTGAAAAAGATCCGTAAAAGATCCGCGTGAAAAGTAACGGACACGGATACGGATACGGATTTTTCTTTTGCCTCGGATATCCGCGGATACGGATACGAATACGGATATTCGGAACATCACTAGTGCAGGATCATAAAAAAAAAGTATAATGTTATTACCGTAATTAAACAGAGTACTCGTTTTAAGATATTTTTTTTTAAAATAAATCTGAGCTAAGCACTGTACATTTAAAGACATATTAATATCAGGATTTACGATACTTGTATTTATCCCTCGGGTGCCTGCACCCTTTGACGACGCTAGTGAAGACGGTGTCTCTGGTGTAGTGTGATGTACCGATGTAACTGGACGCGAATCTAGAAATCTCGCAGACACTGTGGCAGCTGGCATCGGAGTGACAGGCGTTTCCATCTCACGAATGCCGTTCCTCCGACGCTGGAAATATTACATAAAACCGTATCAGGTTCCAAGGAACACGTTCACAAAATTTAAAAAATTAAAGAAACTCAATTTCTCATTGCACTCAAAATTTGTATTAGATTACTATGCAATCTTGCTATGTAATATCTTTATTTAAAAAAAAAAGACATGTTATTTACTTAATTAAAATAAAATTAATGTAATTACACATGTATCTAAGTTAGCTAACAAAAAAAATAGACAGCATGACAGACGAAATCATTAATTTAAGATGTTATATAAGTAAAGTCATTGTGCTTGTGTTAACTGTTCCAAGCAAATGACAAAAATGTTGGTATAACCGAAAAAAAGTGTTATATAGGAACTTATTATTTTTTAGGTAAAAGTGTAGGAATTAAAATGAAAAGCATTGTAAGATAACTGAAGCCCAATCCTTGGTGTATACTAGGAGACAAATGCGACACTTGTAGCCAGGTACATTGGTTGCAGTGGTGCGACGTTTCCAGACTTCACTCGACATGTCTGGCCACATCTACTTAGCCGAACTTTATTCGAACTAATTATCAAGTTTATCATTAAAATAAGAAAGAGAAGAAAAACAAAATATAAAAGAAAAGACAAATATTCACTAACTTTCCGCCAGAATTTGTATGGCTAGGATTTCCAATTGATAGAAAAAAAAACAAACTTACATTCTCACATTTGCCGTTATCAGGTTTACTTCATATTAACCAGAGTAAAAAAAAGAAATGCACTAGCACTCGCCTGATTTATTTCTTCTCCCTCGTGGTTTCCACGTGGTGTTGTCTTGCCGTGGCTGACGTAGCTCTCACGATGGCGGCCCCTGCTCTCTGACTTCTTCGAAGTTTTCTTGTGACGACTCTGATGCTTACGCCGACGGTGACTTTTCTTGTGTCTTCACGAATACGTAGAGTTATATATCACTATTAGTCGCACTTGAGCTTCTACGACGAAATCTTTACGACTGGACGATTCACGGTTCATTCTCACTTCTGATATAAGGAACCAGGTGATAAATGATACGACTTTAATTGTTCACGACATTATTTGATTTATTTAATTTTACAACCGGGCAGAGTTACTGCCTATCTAGTGGCTAGTACAGTTGTGCTCCCAAATGCACAAACTCCTCCTTATAAACTAATTCTCCCCCTTTCCTCTTTCTTCTACAAACTTGTAATATTACCCAAATCAAAACTTATTAACAAAATATAACTTCCGTTTCCGAATAGCAATTATTTGGAAACAATAGATTTACCGGAAGTAGTAATTTAAGATTACTACTTCCGTTTTATACATATTAATTTTAAAGGTAAAAGTCTTAAAATGGCCGTTGCTTAGTAATAATCAATTAGTTATATTTAGAATAATTATCAATAATTCTAACATACGGCAAATGGTTCCTATACGACTGCAAAAATGTAAAAGATAATATGACAGATTTGTATCGTGATAAACCAATGCGGAATCTTCCAACCACAGCTGTACTATTTGTCATTCATTATTAATGCTAACCCGACCTTCTGCAACAATCTATTTCGAATGACGATGATCGTTCGTTTGTACCTAACAAAGGGATTATATAATTTGCGTTTTAAATGTTTCGTTGGAGCGATAATAATGTGGTTTCGTCAGGGCTGGCAGTATATTAATCCAGAGGGACAACAGTTATATGTAAATTTGAAATAAAATAATTGTTTTGAACTTTGTAGCAACATTTTGACATAGAATTACGCTGGGTCAGCGTGATGGAGGGTGACCTGATAACTCTTACCTTAGTTTTTGAGAGGAAACCCTTGCTAAGTAGCCAAGTGGGACGTTAATGGGCTGAGCTGATGATATCGCTTTAACAGTAAAACTTTTTCAGACGAAAGGTTATTCGAAGATAGCACAAGAACCTGGAATGCAGAAATAAATAAATATTCTCTTACAATCACACCAATTATTTAGTTCCAAGATAAGTATCACTAAGAACTTGTGTTACGGATACTAAATAACGGATAAACATACTTAAATACTTTTTTTTTGTAAATTAATACTTAATATACATAGGAAAACACCTAGATCAGAACAAATATTCATTTTCATGCACACAAAGATTTGTCCTGTGTGGGAATCGAACCCACGACCTCTGGAGTGGAGTGCAGGTATACTGACCTCCACGCCATATCGGTCGTCAAAGATACCAAATAAACGGTACACAATCAATTTATAATAAACCAGTGCCTTATGCTTAACTTATAAACAATAAGCATATTGTTATGTTCTAAAGTATATACACAGAATCGTTGTTATTCTGAAAATATTCTTTTATAGAGGCAAAATCTTCTCTGAAAGAAGACTGTTAATCACGTTCTTTAACATACACACATTACAGAAAATTAAAAAAAGTTATGTCATCATCCACCGTCCCATATATATTTTTGCCAAAATCCATATAAATCGGTCGGCTTGAAAGCACATTACGTCGCTTTTGCTAAGACAATGAAATAATCATTATTACATAAGGTTTTTTGTTTGTCTCCAGGTGGTCGTCATGGGCAGTAGCACGACATCAGACAAGACCATCAACACTAGCACAGACTCCGCCGCCACCGCGCTCACCTCCATCACGGGCACCGACGACTCCATGGACGCGGAGCCCGACCCCGAACCACCACCGCAACCCCCCAGTCTCATTGACGAACCCCACCAACCCCACAACCCACCAAGTACGGCCCCACCTCACTACCATCGGGCACAAAACAGCTGTGAGCTAGATTCACCAGCTTACACCAAGCCTCAATCAGCATCTGGAGCTATGGATTCTCCAAGACCGGGTCCTGCAAGATTTATATTCGATGTCCCTTTACCAGATCCTAGGAAAGCGGAAAAAATGTCTGACAAGAAAACTGAGAAGCAAAGAAACAAAACTCAAGTCCAGAACAGCTTGCCATCGACTTCTATACAGATTCCTTACGACTCGAAACTTGAAATGCCGAAGAGTCCAAAGACGAATCACAGTAAATACGAGACCCATTTCAATTTCGAGCCAGATCCAGTGAAAAGGCGTGGAAGTGAGCCGAGAATGAAGAATAAGCAAAAGATAGATAAGCAGGAGTATTATAAGGATGAGGTGGCGAAGCTTCGACGGCAGCTGGAGGGCACGGAGGTGTTCACGACGGCTGCCAGGAGACGATCTTCTGCGCATCAGCATTCTGTGCCTCCGCCTTCTTCTAGAAGACAATCAACAGGTTAGTTTATGATAGCGATCAAATTTACTTCATGGCGGCTCAAGATTGGTCGATGAGGAAAATAATTAGAGAGGCCTATCGTTAGCACTGAATGTGAATGCATGCTTGTGACTGCTATGATGATGAAAAATCAATCATAGTACTTACCTTGACATTAAATTGTGCAAAAGTACATGTCCCCAAAATGACATACGGAATTTTCTTAATCTCATGGGTTACTCCAACACGGATTTACCATAAGTATATTTATTCCATCATCATCATCAGCCGACAGTTTGTCCACTGCTGACATAGGCTTCTCGAATCGCACGCCAATGAGCTCGATCTTCTTCATTTATTCCATGCAGTAATCTTTTTATGGCTCATGTGACGTTACAGCCCCAACAATATATTACTTTTTTTTTGCACTGTCTCCTGGCCAAAGGGGGACCGAGAGAGGTGTGTGGGACTCACCACCGGCAGACACGACTGCCAGCAGTAATACCCACTACAAATTATCCGACGACGCCCGCCGCTTGTTGAGACAGAGGCGGGGGCCAGTACCTGGGTTGCAGCGTCTTACACCCCGCCTGCAGCCAACGTCCCCCGGATCAAAACCGGGGGGACCTACTCAGAGAGGCGCAGTAGACGCGCCCCTCCTACCTCCCTGTGCGACCATAGTGCGTGTTAGATAGCAGAGGCCCCCTGAACCTGCTGCCTAAGACCCTCCTGGCACTGCTTGACGGGCCCTCCTGGCCCTCCACGGTTCCCTCTTAGTTTCCCCCCGGTAGTCAGTACTAAAGGCACCTAAAGTCGCCACTCTCTGGGTGTTACCTCTTCCTGGCCTCCAGGAGGTACTCAGCCCCCCACCACGCCAAGGAGACCTATCTGGAGGGGAAAATAATATATTACTAGTTCAACTTAGGTGTGATGGCAGTTCCAAGAGTTGGTCACAGAAAATATTAAACTACAAACCTGATCTTGAATTGAGGATTAAAATTCACTACCACGTGGTTCCATGAACAAGCTTTAGAGCTTGATTAGTTTTAGAACCACTACACCAGAAGACGGTCAAACGGCTTTTCCTTCTGTAGCACTGTTCTGACTAAAAGCAAGCGTGTCACTAGCCATCAGATAGAAGTCTCAGCCATCTTATGCCTGCACTCGCTCTGTAAAATCGTGTCTCCTAGATTAAAGTGGCATTCACTCCTGCTTCAGAATGAATCCATGCATCCATCTACAAATTAAATTGATTTTATACGCTCTTGACAGGCTAGCTGTGTTCGTTTTCTAGAGATATGGATATCTAGACAGAATAAATTGATGAATATTTTCCACCCACAGCTGCTCAGGTGCACGTAACAGCCAACCCCCTGGACTCAGCCACTACCACCATCCCGGCGGGCCGGACTACCATCGTGGTCCAACAGCCCTCGCTCTCTCTGGACTACGGAGGCTGTTCTACCATCCTCGTGAGAGACGAAGACGGCAGACGCAAGAGCCGGATCTGCAGCGATCACATTCAGCAGCTTCTCGATGTAACCAGCCAGTTTACGTCTGAAGATCTTCATGATTTTGACAAGAGGTTAGTTCAAGATATTAAACAGCTTTTCATCAAATTAGGGGTGTTTAGGGTTTCTACCAAGACCTGAGGAGCCCAAGTCAACCTCACCTGCAAGTAGTGCACCTGCCGATCAACGGACGAGGCTCTGGCGAATATAACAGTGCCCGGTAAGCGGCAATAGGCTCACCCCCAATTAAGTGGGACTTACTATATAATTGGCCAAGTGTGGGCGTATAATTTGCCTCTGCCTACCCTTTCGGGGAAAAAGGCGTGAATGTTTGTATGTATGTTTGATATATTTTTTAACTTATATGCAATACAATATACTTTGTAAATAAATATATGTACGTAATTAAATTAGAATTTTATCATCATTATTAAGCACTTTGAAGTCCACTGCTGAACATAGGCTTCCCCAATCGTTTTCCAAGATTTTGTGACGGCTGCATTCACTGGCTTCCCGCCGCCTTGACCAGATCATAGGCTCATCGGAGAACAGGCTGAACGTCTTGTAATAATGTGACACGTCATAATGACACCTTCCTGCCTGATGAGAAGAAGTCGATTCAGCCCAAGAACAAATAACGCCCTGCTTAAAAATGTTATCGTATACTCCCCGGGAGTAACGGTTTAACGTGCCTTCCGAAGCACGGAAGCGATCGATATCAAATGCCACAGAAACAGCCACCCATCCAAGGACTGTCCTCTGTAAACCCTTCTTTACTTCGGTGATCGTTTCCGACCAGTGAGCACCGCGGAGTTACGACCGCTTCCTACGTCTACTATTTCAAAATATGAGATGATTTCCGGTCATACTTATTAATTAGCAACATATAAATTGCAAATTAAGAAAAGAGTGACAATAATTACACAAATTACTTTATAAATTGGTATGGTATATGCTTTTTATCAATTCAGTTGTGACAGAAGCCATTTGGTGACAACTGCCAAACTGACCGCTTGTATATAGAGATATAACTATAAACCTTTTTTTTATTTTTTTTATTATCGTCTGTAAAAAAATGCTGCTTACGCACTGTCTCCCGGCCAAAAGGGGGAAACCGGGAGGGGGTGTGGGGCTCAATGCGGCCGACGCGACCACCGCAGTCCTACCCACTAAAAAACTTCAGACGACGCCCACCGCTGTTGAAAAGGGGCGAGGCACCAGTGCCCGGGTTTGTAGCTTCTGGTACCCCGCCCGCGGCCAACGTCCCCCGGATCAGAACCGGGGAGACCTCCTCAGGAAGGCGCAATTTGCAGCGCCCCCCCTACCTCTATGTGCGGCCATGGCGTAACTGGCCGACTTCGGGGGGGGGGGGGTCTATGGCGAGACGGAAGGGGCCCCCTGCCCATGCCGTCTCGCTGTCGACCATCTTTTGCATGATGGTCGGCAGCGAGAGAGCCACTCCACCCAGGGCCGCGGCTAACGTCGACCGCGGCCCCGCCCACGCAGGGCACGCCACCAAAGTGTGCTGCGCGGTGTCTTCCGCGCAGTCACAGTGGTGGCAACACCGGGTCGACTCCCCCCCGGCGACGTCACACAGATACTTCCCAAAGCACCCGTGCCCGGAAAGTACCTGCGTGAGTCGGAAGGTCATCGACCCCCACCGACGGCCGACCCATCGCTCTATGATGGGCCCGACCGCCTCGAGGATACGGCGCCTCGAACCTTCGGCACGAAATTCGGCGCTCCCGAAAAGCTGCCGCCGCCATGAGCCCAGAGCCTGCCTCTGAGCGTCTCTACGCCACCGCACCACAGTGTCCGGTGCGGGGCGGAGACCCTGGCTCCGGGATTGCGCGCCACGCCAGTAGACCGCCAAGAGAACCTCGGCGTCGAGGTCCCACGGCAGGGACCCGGCGAGCGCGCATGCCACCTCATGCGAGATGGTGCGATACCCCCTAACGACACGGGTCGCCATGTCCCTCTGCGACTGCTGCAGGATCTGTCGATGGCGACCCGATATGGAGCTCGCCCAAATTGGGGCTCCATACAGGGCTATGGACCGCACCACTCCCGTGTAAAGGCGGCGGCAACTGCCGCCACTCCCTCCGAGATTGGGGAGCAGGCGAGATAGAGCTCCCGCCGTGCTCACCAACCTCGGGCCCAGGTGCCGAAGGTGCGCTTCGAAGTCCCATCTGCTGTCGAGAAGGACGCCGAGATACTTCAGCGTGTTCTCGACAGGGATGGGAGTTCCTCCTACCACGATACTAGGGCCTGGAGGCGGCCGCCTCCGGGGACCATGGAAAATAATGGCCCCGGATTTATGCAGTGCCACCTCGAGCCCCAGCCGCCGTATCCTCTCGACCACCGCCGCGACGCCGACAGTGGCCAACACTCTCGCATCCCGGGGATCAGAACCCCGGGATGTTACGAGGGTGTCGTCGGCGTAACAGATCACGTCCACGCCGTGCAAATTCACACAGCGCAGAACGTAATCATATCCGATGTTCCACAGGAGTGGTCCCAGGACAGACCCCTGCGGAACACCGCACACCATACGCCGACGACAGCCTCCTCCGCCCATCGTTGGGAAGACTACCGCCCTCTCCGGCAGGTAGCTCCCCAACAACCGCCGCAGATATGGAGGCACCCCGTGATATCGAAGCGCCTCCATAATCGTTGACCAGGGCAGGGTGTTGAAGGCGTTCGCGATATCGAGCGACACCGCAATCAACACCCCACCCCGGGAAACCGCCCTCTCCGACAGGTCCTGCAAGCGGCCGATCGCGTCAATCGTCGATCGGCCGCGGCGGAACCCGAACTGGTGGTCGGACAGATCTGGTCCGACCTCCTCCAGGTGCTCGACGAGGCGGTTGGTGATAACACGCTCCAGGAGCTTGCCCGCCTCGTCGAGCAGCACGATGGGCCGATAACCAGAAGGGTCATCGGCCGGACGTCCCTCTTTGGGAAGGAGTACCAAGCGGCCCTCCTTCCAGCGCCGCGGAAAAACCCCATCCCGCAGACACCTAGCAAAGAGGGAGGTCACGCGGGAAAGAAAAGGCGCTTCCTCCCCGCTCAAAACCAGGTCCCACGCCCTCGTCGGAATGCCGTCGGGACCTGGGGCCGTGCTCTTGCCCCTCAGGCGTAGCACGGCCCTTCCTACCTCCTCCTCGGTGAGCTCGGGCACATCCTCAGTGCCCGAGTCACGGGTGACTTCTGGCGCCGCCATAGTGGGAGGCACGAAGTCGGTTCCCCTGTCTGGGAACAGTGCCTCAACCACCCTACCGAGTACCGCCGGTTCGAGACTGCTGGAGACGGGAGGGGTCCACGCTCGGAGCTTTTGCCGTACTATTTTGTACGGCCTGCCCCATGGATCCGCCTCAACGGCCTCCAGCAGCTCGTCCCACGCTGCGGCTTTGGACCGGCTAATGGCCCCGCGAAGGGCCCTCACCGCCTCTCTATAGGCGGCGTAGAGCCGATCCAACTCGGCGTCGTCGCGGATTCTCCTTCCGCGACACTTCTGATAGCGGCGCCGCTCCACCGCACAGGTTCGGCGGAGCTGGGCGATCTCCGGCGACCACCAGTAGACCTGGGATCTGCGCGGGGGGGCGCGAACACGGGGCATGGCCACGTCACAAATACGCGCCATGGCCGCGCACACCCTCGCAGCCTCCCCCTCCACGTCCACCAGCGGTGGCTCCCGTGGCCACGCCTCGACCAGGGCTGCCTCCCGCAGCAAAGACCTGTCGAGGCGCTTGATCGCCCATCGTGGGCCGTCCAATCGCGGCTCTCCAACACCTCCGCTGGGCGCTGGCACCGATGTGGAGACACTGAATCTGATATAGCGATGATCAGACAATGTCTCCACATCCTCCAGCACCCTCCAATCGTGGACACGATGCGCGAGAGAGGGTGCCGCAAACGAGATGTCGATAACAGACCCCCCGTTGCGGCGCACGCACGTGTCCACCGAACCGCGATTGAGGATGGACAGCCCACACTCTGTCACCCATTCCTCCAAGGCCGTCCCCCTCCCGTCAGTCGTCCGGGAGCCCCACGCCGTGGATTTGGCGTTGGGGTCCCCCATCACTATAACTATAAACCTAACCTAACCTATAAAGTATTTATGTATATTTATCCGTTATTTAGTATCCATAACACAAGTTCTTAATGATACTTATCTTGGAACTAAATAATTGGTGTAAGTGTCAGATATATTTATATTTATTTATTTATAAACACATGCTTTTACTAAGTGCCCACACTTAAAACCACCACTAAAAGGGAAACCATTTTTCATTCCGAATTTTCTTTACACAACCTAATTGTCAAAGAGACTTTTCGCCTCGTAAAAGCACAGACTAAAAATGGCGGCAAATTATCCGAGGAGGTCGTATATTTTCTTTTATGCCGCGCGACACAAAGAGGCTGAGTTTTGCTGAAAAAGTTTCTGTGACTGGCAGCGTAGTAGGAACAAATAAATAGGCCCACTGAGAGAAAAAGACACATGACGACTTCTTGGCGGGAAAGTGAAGCGTGAAAGTCAGGACTGCAGTTTTGTTTTATTTTCTAAAATTTGTGATATTTCGAACATTGATGTGTAATAACGGTGGATTATTAACCGTTAAGTGTTTATGAACGTACATGAGTGTTGGTTAATGACACAAAACAGTGCAACATCACTTTTCATATTCTTTCAAGAAGTCCATGTGAGATTTTAGTATAGTCCCACATATTTACTGAGGACTCAAGGGGTTAAGTGAAAGGGCATTTCATTTACCATTTATCATCTTTATCACCACTCATTCTCATTTAGTTTAATTTATGTGTTATTAATATATCTCTTACTTGACACTGGCTAAATGAGCTAGGCGCACGAAGCCATTATTTAAAACAAAAAAATAAAAAAGACACCTGCCAGTAGTATTTTATTTTCCTAAACTAAAGTCTAAATTGGAGTTTTTGGGGCTTAATATAAATAAATAAATCTTATTGAATAGAAGTAACAGCACTAGTTGTAAACCTGGTTTTACTTTAGTTCTTGTTTTGTAATAATCCCCTTTATGTGTGAATATACT
This sequence comes from Musotima nitidalis, assembly GCA_949126915.1. NCBI lineage: Eukaryota > Metazoa > Arthropoda > Insecta > Lepidoptera > Crambidae > Musotima > Musotima nitidalis. Next base: position 13,880,616 of record OX421435.1, on the reverse strand, counting down.
GGAATTATAGACATCATTTCTTCGGCAACGTACACAGGTGTAGGAAAGTGGAATATTACAGTGAATTTTGATTTTTGTGTTGATTCCAGTACTCCATAGAACGTCTAGTAAAGTCTTGAAGACATTACTGGGGTATGTATGACTGTGACTTGACTCAACAATTACGGACTTTAATTGACTTTATCTGTGACTAAATTATGCAATTAAATTGATTTATTTATTTACCTAACAGTACACTGGCACATACTTTAAGCAAGTAAAACTTAACAAAGAAAACCCCTCAAAAGAAACAAAAACCTTCCCATTGAAAACTAACAAGAAAATTTTTACGGCACTCCAACGAATTTTCAGTTTCCCGAAAATCCGCCGAAAAACCGCAAAAACACAACGAAGCCGAATCCGTAAACAATCCAAATTTCCACAGAATGCCAAGGTCAATAGAGTACGCAAGAATCAGTCCAAAAACAAGCAGAAGTAGACCCTGAAAAAAAAATCGCACAAAAGCGCTATTACCTACCTAAATGACTGAATGATAGTAAAAACAATAAAGTATATGTTATTTTAACAGGCTTTTCAATATAACATTAAAACCTTAAGTCCCTAACGTTTAAAAGGTGAAGTTAAATATTTTTTGTTTTTTCAAATTGTTTGGTTGCAAGTGAATCTAAGCTTCGTGATTTTAGTACAATTATATTTTATTTGTTTTTGTTATTTTTTTATAATTTTGACGTTTTCAAGTACTATGTAATAGTTTATGAAAAAAAAAGTATTTTGATTTTGATTTGATTTTGAAGGAGTAAATTACAGTCCTATTTTCTTGTGCATTGTCCCGCTGGTCCCACATTGGACCGGTGCCAACCGCAATAGTTTTAATGTGACCATCCGGAAATTAGGCGAGGGTTCGGGATATTACACCTTCGTTATTGGTTGCCTGACTTCCTGCGCTGTTCTTTTTGCTTGTTGGTGAAATAGAAATAATAATAAAAGCCTTATGAACTTCATGGCGGGAAAGTAAAGCGTTATGTCTGCAGTTTTGTTTTATTTTCTAAAATTTGTGATATTTCGAACATTGATGTGTAATAACGGTGGATTATTAACCGTTAAGTATTTGTGAACGTTCATTAGTGTTGGATAGTGCAATATCACTTTTCAAATTCTCTCAAGAAGTCCATGTGAGATCTCATTATAGTCCCACATCTTTACTGAGGACTTAAGGGGTTTAGGGGAAGGGCATCTCATTTACCATTTATCATCGTTATCACCTCTCTTTCTAACTTACTATAATTTTAATGTTATTAACACACTGGCCAAATGTGCTAAATGCACGAAGCCATTTTAAAAAAAAAATAACAAGCCCTATGTACGGATTATTATTATTAGGGTGTTATTTAACGTGTCTTCAAAATTAATAAATTGCCAACCTAACCTAACCTTTTTGTGCATCAAAAATACTGATTGAGCACCTAATCACCTTATTAGATGCTCACTCAGTAATTTTGATGATCAAAAAAGTATTTTTTAGAGGTTCAGTTTATTATATTCCTTATTATTATTATTATTATTTGGTAAGTAAGTCCTTAGTACGACCATTAAGCTCTGGAATTCGCTGCCGGCTCAAGTGTTTTCTTTTAGCAGACCATCGTGAGTGGGTTCACTTGTACCGTACATATTTCACGGTATGAAGCGCTTAAAATTTTTAAGCCATCAGGCAAGATGTAGTCATTAGGACGTATCACAATTAATAAAAATTTCTTCTGAGCTTCTTAAGCGGTATGGATGCTTGTTTTACTATAGCTTGAGGAAACCATGGCCATTACAGCCCACCCATAGCCTTCAAATGCCACCAAGTCAATATAGGGAGAATAGGGATCCTACCCAGACCTAAGAAGTCCAATCCGACCACACCTGCAAGTGTGCACCTGCCGATCAACGGACGAGGCTCTGGCGAACATAACAGTGCCCGGTAAACGGCAATAGGCTCGCCACCTATTACCTATACCCCATCGGGGAAACAGGCGTGAATGTATGTACCAAGTTAATAGTCGCCACAAGCCAAAGTTTAAACGAACACAATGGTTCAAACCCTGGTGGCGTACCTATGACTTTTCAAAGTTATGTGCGTAATTATTCTTCTTCAAGGCAGAGCCTGACAGATGTCACAAATATTTTGATGGTAAGAGTGCAAGGTTAAACCAATTATTTAGTTCGAAGATAAGTATCATTAAGAACTCGTGTTATGAATACTAAACAACAGATAAATATACTTAAATACCTTGCTTTTTATAAAAAACATACTTAATATACATAGGAAAAACCTAGACCAGAACAAATATTCATGTTCATGCACAAAAAGATTTGTCCTGTGTGGGAATCAAACCAACGACCTCTCCACGCCATATAGGTCGTCAATAGAACAGACCATACTTTGCAGGTCAAATTTTTGCAGTTCCTCAAGGCGGCCTTTATTGCATCAGAGCGATTGTGATGAAATATATCTACGCGGGAGTTAGTTAATAACAAGTTAATGTACAAAATTCCTCCTTCACGACCCTGCTATGGAAGAAGTTAGAAGAACAGCCAGAAGCTTTAAGTATTAGCTCCATATTATTACGAATGCCTCTGTGAGGGTCGTGAAACTATCCTATGCACCATGATGAACTGGTGGAGCTTTCATTAGGCTGAGATTATAAGGCTTTTAGTTTTTGAATGAAAGTTTTTAGAAGAAAGTCTACTAAAACCTTTCAAACCAATGTCTTCACTGAGACCGTTAATAGATCTATGTTAAGCAACATAGTGTTAACCCACAAAAAAAAAAGTTCCTGTTAGTGACATCTAGTAACCCAGGACAGTACGGGGAAGTCCTTGATTCCCGAAATTTTCAGTGCCGCACTTGTATGTACCGGTTAGGTAATCTTTTCGAGCGTTGAGTAGTACTGTCCCGGGTTACTAGATGTCACTACCAGGAACTTTGTTTTTTTATGGGTTAGGAGGCATCCATTAATTACGTGAGTCTAAAATAGGGGAGGGGTGTCCGGCCACATCTCACCAAAACCCACCAAGGGGGGGGGGGGGGGGGGGGTCAATAAAAATCTCACGTCAACTTTTTAATTCAGAGAATATACATTTTTATACCACAGTAAAATTTTGTATTACAATATCAATACCGGTCATCATTCGTTATAGTGCACCTTAAACGTGGTATCATTATTCTCCTCTTATTTCACAAAAAAATGTAGTACAAAGACAGACAAATGAAATAAATTAAATTATTTAAAAATATTGGGTAAATCTCACGTGATCTCACCAAGGGGAAGGGGGGGAGGTCCAAATTTTTAAAAGAACACCTTACGTAATTAATGAACGTCCCCTTAACACATTATTGCTTAACATAGCTCAATTAACACTCTACCTTCCATATTGTGAAACAATAGTTTGAGCGGAAAATAGGCGCTGGTCCCTGGTCGCCGCGGCTGGCCACACGTCGCCTTGGTCGCGCCCCCATTAATTACCCGCCCACATACACCACCTATTCACAACAGTTATCGCTTTTTTCATAATTACTATTATTTTTGTATGTATATAAATAAATAAATAAGTATTTTCTGACAATTACACTGATTATTTAGTTCCAAGATAAAGTACCATTAAGAACTTGTGTTATGGATACTAAACAACGGATAAACACCTAATTTTTTTTTTTTGTAAATACATACTTAATATAAACACCCAGACCAGAACAAATACTCATGTTCATGCACACAAGAAAGAAAGAAAGAAATTTATTCTGTGACAATGTATCATACATTGGTTTACAAAAATAAAAATTAGTAAACACATGTGGCACCGAAAAGGCTTATACTCAGCATATGCCGAGGGGTCACTATGGCCCCGCGGCGCTGGTCTTCCGTACAAGCCTACACAAAGCCTACTCAAAGATTTGTTCTGTGTGGGAATCGAACCCACGACCTCTGGAGTGAAGTGTAGGTATACTGACCTCCACACCATATCGGTCGTCAGTATATATTATAATTATACTCAAATCACGAAGCTTAGATTCACTTGCAACTAAACAATTAAATATTTTTTTTATGATCTATAGTAGTACGTTTTCTTTTAATTTTAATCACTCTCCATCCTAAGGTTGCCTGGAAGAAATCGCTGTAAGCGATAAGGCCGCCAATTGTATCCCTTTTCTTATGCAATTGTTTTATTTTAATTTGGTGTACAATAAAGAATTTTCTATCTATCTATCTATCTACGTTCAGTGTAGAATATACCCGGGTAGGTACTTGAACCGTTTATTGAAACCGGTCAAAGCCGGTTATGACCGGCTGTAACTCAATTGCTGCGGATCGACCCAAATGGGGAATTAAGTGATGCCACTCGCGATTAGAGCCCCTTTGCAAATAACCAGCAATTTAACAGGTTGTGGTTACAGATGGGGATTACTGGAATATAGGTTCTGTAAGGTTGACCTCAAGAGAGGACTGCCAAAACTATTTGTCCCGTTTTTTTGATCAGAAGTCCCAAAGTTTTTACAGTAACGGGATAATGTCTCTGCCCACAAAATGGCAGAAAGTTATTCAACAAAACGGTACATAAATATTTTAAATAAATGTAAATAAACTTTGAAAAAAATGTCTTGACTTTTCATACAAAAATACGAAAAGACTTTTTCCCCAACCTATTATAATAGTTCAAATCACTATTACCGAAGTAAAGCAGAGTTTACAGAGGTCAGTCCTTGGATGAGTGACCGTTTGTACGGCATTTGATATCGAGCGTTTCCGTGCTTCGGAAGGCACGTTAAGCCGTTGGTCTCAGTTATCACTAAATGTGGTAGTCGTTAAGACATAGTAATGGCCTATTGGGCGGCTTGAAAAATTCTAACAGCAGGACGCCACACCTGCCTCCGCCAATCCGCACTGGGTCAGCGTGGTGGAGTATGACCCAATACCCTCGCAACTTGGTTTGTGCGAGGAGGCTCGTGCTCAGTAGTGGGACGTTAATGGGCTGACATGATGATGTATTCGGTGTATATTTTACTTATTAGACAAGTAGATAAAGAGGTTATAGTGTCGACACGTTGGTCACTCGCGGAGTGCAGTCGTTTGCGGCGCGTAGGTCGATTAAAAATGGTTGCCTGCGCAGGTAAGTACAGTCGAAGAGAAAAGAACTAACTGCAACCGTGCGAGCGAAGCATCGACGTGTCGCTATACTTACTTGCACCCCCCACGCTTTTCGATTTTCCTCCGTAAATATGTTACTGAGAATTTAAATTCATTCATTCCTGGCAATTCAAAGAGGATATGTTTCCAGCATTCTTGGGACCATACCCACCAGTTGGAAGACGTATTTTATTTATGGTTTTTTTGTTTTTATTTTCAATATGACAGTAAGTAGGTTAATAAGATTCATAATTTTTATAATTCTATGTTTATATCAAAAATAATACACATTAAAAATATCTTTGTAACAATTCCCGCGCTACTATAATTTCCCGAAAAATCGAGAAACTATTTAACACGACACGTGTTTCGCCCTTACACAGGGCATCTGCAGGTAAGATAGGAGCCTCAGAACAACGATGTCTTCTCGACCAACGCTGAAACGAGAGTCCCTCACAATGGATTTCCGCAAAGTAACGCCTGAATCAATAAATTACACATTAAAAAACATAGTTCAAGTCAATCAAATAAAACTTAGCAGCCAGTGTTCAAGCAATTGATTTTTAAGCTATATTTCGAATTTTGGTATTATATTATATATTTTTTTCAATTAGGTATGTTGTTTATGATAAGTGTAGTTTTTTATTTTGTTTTATATTTGTTTATTGATTACCGCACAGTCTTTAAATTTTTCTGCTAACCCTAAGGTTAACTGGCAGAGAATACCTTATGGCATTAAGTTCACTTTTTGTCATACTTTTAAGTGTGCAATAAAGATTACATAAATAAATAGTTAACCTGATGAACTGTAGAAAAAGGTTAGCTGTTCTAGGTTGTTTATGACAGGGCACCAGACCAGCACTGCCCGGGACGGAATACCCTGACGGTGATAAATTGCAGCTATATTCTGTTGTCCTTTTAAATCTACCGTGTAACGTTCATCGGTATTTTTAGACAGAAGAAAAGCTTTTAATGTTCTTTTAACACACGACCTAAATAGATCTGCAAGTCTGTCTGTAGAATCGTTGCTTCTAAAAAAATATGCCGGCTATGATGCGCTTTTTACTGATGATGCAATTAAAAGCTGATTTAATCGAGATTGTTCTTAGCTACGAGGGCTGCACTTAAAGTATCGGGAATGGAATATAAATATAAATAAATAAATAAATATTTCTGACACTTACACCAATTATTTAGTTCCAAGATAAGTATCATTAAGAACTTGTGTTATGGATACTAAATAACGGACAAACATACATAAATACTTTTTTTTTGTAAATACATACTTAAAACACCCAGACCAGAACAAATATTCATATTTATACACACAAATATTTGTTCTATGTGGGAATCGAACCCACGACCTCAGGAGTTAAATGCGGGTATACTACCCACCACGCCATATCGGTCGTCAATATTTCCACTGTTTCTGTCATATTTAAATCTGTTTAATTGAAAACTACTTGGTTTTAAATATTGAATACCATTTATTTATTTAAAAAAAGTCCGTCTTGTCAAACTTGTTTAATCGTTGAGAAAATGGAATTGACTCGAGGAAATTCAAGAGCGATGATTTGTTATGACGTTCTCAGTGGTTTAACATAAAAACAGTGTATTGATAATTGACCAAAACCACAATATTATCTACATAAACTGCACTTAGTGATTAAATTATTTAGATATAGAGAAATAATCATCATCTCAGCCCATTAACGTCCCACTACTGAGCACGAGCCTCCTCTCACATACCAAGGTGCGAGGGTATTGGGTCATACTCCACCACGCGGACCCAGTGCGGATTGGCGGAGGCAGGTGTATGGCGTCCTGCTGTTGGAATTTTTCAAGCCGCCCATTTAGGCCTCTAACATGGCTTAACGACTACCACATTTAGTGATAACCGGGACCAACGGCTTAACGTGCCTTCCGAAGCACGGAAGCGCTCGATATCAAATACCACACAAACGGTCACCCATCCAAGGACTGACCTCTGCAAACTCTGCTTTACTTCGGTGATCATTTCCGACCACCGAGCACCGCGGAGCTACGAGCGCTTCAAGAAAGAGAAATAATAGCATAAGTAAAATAATGCGTTTAAAATATAGTCCAAGAATTTTTTTTAGATTTAAAAAAAAATGGTTGTTGTGCCTGTCTCGACATAAATAGGTATCACCTATCGCGGACTTTTCAGTAGATATTTGTAAGATCTACTATAAATTCCTACATTTTGTGGTTCTATCTCTTTTAGTTTAGGTAGCGTACGCAAAATAAGTAACTGTTCTGGTTGATTTTTTACACTTTGTGTCCGAAAAACCCAAATATCTCACGGAACCCTATTTTTTTCCAAATTAAAATTTAGCCTATGTTACGCAGTGATAATGTAGCTTTCTAATGAAAAAAGAATTATTAAAATCGGTCCAGTACTTTTTGAGTTTATTCATTACATACAAAAATTTAAATCTTTCCTCTTTTTAATATTAGTATAGATTAAGAATCAATAGAATCGCTGCATACTACTATAGCTTCGCACATCCCAGGTGGAAATGCCCCCTTAACCTTAAAAAACCCTTAATTTGGGTAAATTCTATAAATATTATTATATTCGATCCCTATTTGGCCTGTTACCAATAAACTTATACCGTCTTTTTTTTAGAAAATATGAATTTTTTTTTTTTTTATAATTATTTTTATTATTTATTTTATTTTTATTTTTTATTTTTTTTAAGTTATTTTATTTTTATTTATTTTATATATGTACATAGCCTTGCCTTTGTATTTTGGATTGCGGTTTATTCGTCCACCAACCCTAAACTGTGTGTCAAATATCAAGCAGAAATCTGCACTCCGTATATAAATATTAACTGGTTAAATCAATGAAAAAATTAACTCTTGCGTCCAGTAACATATTTATTTTTTGTATAAAATGAAGAATACCAGTTTTAAGAAATTTTAAGTACTTGTTAACTAACCATTAGTTGGAAATTGTTTTGATAGTGTACAATACAAGAAAAGTGAAAGTGAAAGTGCTGAAAGTCGCAAACGGAACAAGTACGCGAATCTGGGAACAAATTATTTATTTGTTCCGTTTGCGGTGGAGACAATGGGTCCATGGGGGCCGGAGGCAAAGCAGCTTGTCAGGCATTTAAGTACTCGCCTTATTGATGCCTCCGGTGACAAGAAGGCTGGCAGCTACTTCTGCCAGCGTATTAGCCTGGCAATCCAAAGAGGAAATGTTGCCAGCGTTCTTGGCACCGTACCCATGGGCCCACAGTTGGAAGACATCTTCTATTTATAGTTTTAAGTTAAGTTAGTTTATTTAAGTTGTTTAGGTACTATATCTTTTTACTACTTAATATTAAATTAAAATGTAGCATCTAAAACGGAAAAAAAAAAAAAATAATACAAGAATACTTGAAATATACAAGACAACATGTATGTGCCTAAAAGGACCGGATCAAGTGATATGTTATATGTGCTTTTCGAATCTTTTGTAACATAGTTTTATATAGAATAAAGAACTTTGCTTTTACAAACATAAATAACTTTATTGCGTACAAAGAACTGAATTATAAAACTGCTAAAGTCAAATTTTATATTCTATTTTGGGTAATACATTCGCAATTGCAGAGCAACTTAGGAATTTGTAACCTAAGGGGGACTTAGACCAGCTCCCTCCGACTGGCATCTAGCATATAAACGGACTTCAAAAGAAACAAAATAAATAATGAAAGCTTTTAAAAAAGCTTCTACACAGCATATTAAAACAGCATCTACACTAGATTCAAAGCAGTTTTTAAATAAATATTCAGATTTTTCTCATTTATTTTCCCAAGGTGCTGATCCTGCAATCCACTGAACAATATCCTTTGACCTATTTTTGTTTGTGAATAGCTTTAATTCAAAGTGAGTTATGAAGGTGTGAGCCCTTTTGTTCGAATGGAACCGAACCTGCGTAGTACATTCTAATGTCACGAAGAGGAAACATTTGTAATTTTGTGTATTTCTAAAGAATAAAAGCAAAAAAAATATTCCACCATTATCTATAATGCTTCTTTATCCCTGAGCAATAAAGGCTATTCTCAATTCTACTCTTTAATTAACAAATTTTCTATTTTAATTTATTACTAATATTTTACAGCTTTCAGTATGATGTTGTTTGTCTTTTTGTTTATTATTATTAGTACCGCGTATTTAGATATTATTTTTTGATCTTATAATTTTAATTAAAGCAATATTTTGTAAATCACTATAATGTATAAGATGTACCTACGTTCCGCATTTATATTATTATTATTATATTTTATTATTATTATTGTTTGCATTTATGTTTTTAGTTTTAATAAAAAAAAAAATATTATTTATTAATTCTGTATTACCCTCCATAAGTTTACATTAGGTGTTAAAATATGACAATACTTTGTCGGGCATACATTTGATAGCAGAAAGAAGTAGGGATCCTTATGAAAACTCAAATATTGTTACCCAAAGTATAAAATCATTCTAACATTTTATACAACGGGCCTGATTTCAGAAATTCGATTTTTTTGGAAGTTTAAAATGCAGGTGTACAGGGATCCTACCAAGACCTAAGGAGCCCTAGCTAACCTCACCTGCTGCAAGTGGTGCACTTGCCGATCAAGGGACGAGGCTCTGGCGAACATAACAGTGCGCGGCAAGCGGCAACAGGCTCGCCACCTATTACGTGTAACCAACTATATAATTGGCGAAGTGTGGGCGTATAATGTGCCTCTGCCTACCCTTTCGGGGACACAGGCGTGAATGTATGTAAATATGTATTTATAATGCATAAACTCTGAAACTATTAGACCGATTTTAATAAATACTTCACCATTATGATGCTACATTATCTCTAAATAAAATGAATTGTATTTAAAATTAGAAAAAAATAGGGATCCCTATGAAAACACCAATAATTTAACTTAAGGTGTAAAAAAGTTAACATATTATGGCTTCAGAAGTAAAACAAGGGCGTGCTACTATGTGTAATAAATTGCTTACAACACGGCAATACGTATGTGACCCTTGGCGGTCGTTTTAATAAAAGGGTATAGTTTCCTGAAGGCAAACGATCACGTGGTCGTGCACCAACCAGATGGAACGATCAAGTGAAAGATTCATCGTCCTCAAATTCTACGCGGTCGTGAAAGACGCGCTGGATCAAAACCGGTGGATAGATAGATAGATAAAACGTTTATTTCCTTTAAATAATACAAGTTATATAAAAACATATCCCACAAAACCGTTTGACTGGTTTCTCAGTCTCTTTTATACTCTTTTATAAATTGCAACTAATTTTATAAATAAATAAATTACAATTTTCACTTACACCAATATAGTGTTTTTTTTAATTTTTTTTGTACTTATTTTTGTTTGTTTCCATTCTAATGGCTTCAGGTATACTATTTAAAAGGTATGGAAGCCGTTTTTTTATAGTCCTGTCACCATAATTATTGTATACTCTGGGTACATTGAGTTATAAGCTGTTTAGTCGCAGTTTGACCTTTTCGCGTTCGGGTGTATAGGGATTCTATCAAGACCTAAGGAGCCCAAAACAACCTCACCTGCCGATCAACGGACGAGGCTCTGGCGAATATAACAGTTTCTGCTAAACGGCGGTCATTGAGCGAGTATGAGTAGTGTTGTCGAAGCAGATCATCCGCACCAGATGTTACTGCGATGCTAACCACGATCCTCAGACATGAGGGACCGACTATAGAGAGAGAGAGTTTCCTGAAATGGCGGAAGGTGTAAGTAACAATCTACTAGTTTAAAGGCCTCGGCAGTTGTTTATATTGTGTATAGGTTCGATATTAACATTTCATATCAATCAAGCAATCAAAAATCATTTATTTCATAAACATAGTACTTGACAAGTCAAAATTATGTATAAAATAAAAAAAAACAATCGTAATATTATTAGGTACAGTGAAATCACGAAGCTTAGATACACTTATATGCACAAAACAATTTTATAACAAAAAATATTTAAGTGTAAGTGATTTTAAGAGACGATATATGACGTCATATGTTAGCAAATAAAATTAAATGCAGTAGAATACATTTGAGACATTAAGTATTTTGTTTGTGATTTAATAAAATGACGGTGTATAGGTTTTATGACGTCATATGTTAGCAAATAATATTAAATGCAGTAGAATTAATTTGAGACATTAAGTATTTTGTTTGTGATTTAATAAAATGACGGTGTATAGGTTTTATGACGTCATATGTTAGCAAATAATATTAAATGCAGTAGAATTAATTTGAGACATTAAGTATTTTGTTTGTGATTTAATAAAATAACGGTGTATAGGTTTTATGACGTCATATGTTAGTAAATAATATTAAATGCAGTAGAACTAATTTGAGACATTAAGTATTTTGTTTGTGATTTAATAAAATGACGGTTCCTAGCAAGATCTAAGGAATTGTTTTGAAGATTTATTCAGTTTTTGTTATCTTTATGATTTGATTGCATACTTAATATTAGCTTCTGCGTTACCTACAGCTCATCGTTTCATATAACCATCACGATTTTATTTTAGGGGTAAAAAGGTGTATTGATTGTGTATGATCTAAAACACATTAATTTGTTAAAGAAATAGAATTATCTAATACTCTAATACTAGTCTTTATCTTTCGGCATTGAAATGATATGTGCTTAATACAATCTCTTCCGTTATTTATTTTAATACTGATGTATTCCAAACTTTAGAACGTAACTCCTGGTAATAATAAAAAAAAACAGGAATAGCAATCTATCATTGTCACCAGCCCGAGAACGTCCACCGCTGAGCTTGTGCCTCCCCCATTAACTTCCAATGTGACCGATTGGATCCAGCGTGATCCTGCGACCCTCATCAGGTCAACAGTCCACATTAAAATTCACAAGCGTGGTTTCGTATTTTTTCGCCAATGTGTTGCTCCGAAACAGTTGAATCGTTTTTTTGTATCTAAGTTGATTCGATCAAGAGTAATCTATTTTCTTTGAAATAATGGCTTCGTGCGTTGGGCACATTTGGACAGTGTCAAGTTAAAAATAATATTAACAACATTTATTTCATGGTAAATGAAAATAAGTGGTAATAAAGATGATAAATGGTAAATGAGATGCCACTTAAGTCCTCAGTAAAAATTGTGGGACTTTACTGAGATCTCACATGAACTTATTGAGAGAATTTGGGTAGTGATGTTGCACTGTTTTGTTTAATTTACCAACTCTCATGTATGTTCACAAACACTTTACAGTTAATAATCCACCGTTATTACACATTAATGTTCAAAATGTCACAATTTCTCTGAAAATAAAACAAAACTTTCCAGGGAAGAAGACTTTAATCTTATTATAACTCAAGAATATATGTTCAGCCCAGCTGAATAGGCGCGTTAGTATAAGGTTATCTTGACATTAGTTTGTCATACGAAGCCCAACAGAGCCCAAATTAAAAAACGTATTTTTTGTTTTATTGTAGAGGCTTTCGCAATAAAAAAGGTTCTATTTGTCAGCGATTTAAGGATCTACAATTACTTATATCATTTGATATCGAGCGCTTCCGTGCTTCGGAAGCCGTTGGTCCCGGTTATCACTAAATGTGATCGTCTTTATGCCATGCTAGAGGCCTAATGGGCGGCTTGGAAAATTCTTGCGGAGGTCAGACTGGAGAAACTGCCCTCCACGTAATAACTGAAATTCAGTCAAATCTGGTTGAACCAGTGAGCAGACCCTGGGCCGTAAGCTTAAGTCTAGGGCCATCGGGATAATGTTAGGATATGATGATGTGATGAAGTGCTTGATATCAAATAGACCACCCAGACGTTTCCAAGCACTGACCCTGTTTTTACGGCGACAACATATTTAGCCGTGAGAACAGAACAGGTAAAGCACCTCAAATAAACTTTACCACCCCACGTATTCCCCGAAGGTTAGTAGAAGGCGTCTATAAGTGACACGTTTACCCTTTTTTTTATCGTCGGTAAAAAAATGCTGTTTACGCACTGTCTCCCGGCCAATGGGGGGACCGGGAGAGGAGTGTGGGGCTCACTGCGGCAGACGCGACCACCGCAGTCCTACCCACTAAAAAACTTCTGTGCCCCAGGCACAGTAGTTGTAGCTTCTGGCACCCCGCCCGCGGCCAACGTCCCCCGGATGAGAACCGGGCGGACCTCCTCAGAGAAGCGCAGTGTGTCGCGCCCCTCCTACCTCCTTGTGCGGCCATGGCGTAACTGGCCGACTTCTGGGAGGGTCTATAGCTAGACGGAAGGGGCCCCCTGCCCCAGCCGCCTAAGACCCTCCAGGCGCGGCTGGACGGGCCCTCCTTGCCCGCCCGCTGCGCCTACGGCATAGCCGGAGAGAGAGCGGATCCCGCTCCCTCTCCCGCTCCGCGGCCTCCTTCTGCGACATCACCACTTCGCAGAAGGAGACACGTTTACCCTAGAGATGAGCTGAAACTGAACTTTGCTATGAAATTGCTATAGTTGCTATAGTTGTCCCAAGGTTTCTGTCTACCGCAAATCGGAAATATCAGTATGAGAAACATACATATATGTATGATATTAGGTCGGGGAAAAAGTCTTTTCGCATAACGTAGGTATAAACTTATTATAAATTTTTTTTGACTGTACTATTTGTGTCTGGATGGTTTTGGTAACATTAAAAAGGTTCCATTATAAAGAAAAGAAAAAAATAAAAAAAAGTTGTTTCCCGCTATTTTTCATTTGTTTTTCTCTCCGTTAAAATAAGTGAATCTAATGAAGAAATTCGATACATTTTAAAATTTTATTATAAAAAAGGCAAAAATGCAACTCAAGCAGTGAAAAAAATTTGTGATGTTTATGGACCTGATGCAATGTCAGTAAGAGTAGCACAAATTTGGTTCAAACGTTTTCAGTCCGGAAATTTTGATGTTAAAGATGCACCTCGCTCTGGTCGCCCTGTTACGAATAAAATGGACGCCATTTTTGAAAGAGTGGAGCAAGATCGGCATATTAGTAGTTACGATGTAGCTGAAGAACTGGGAATTGACCACAAAACAGTTTTGACCCATTTGAAGAAAGCTGGTTATACAAAAAAGCTCGATATTTGGGTGCCACACGAGCTCACTCAAAGAAACTTAATGAACCGTGTACTCATTTGCGATTCATTATTGAGACGTAATGAAACCGAGCCGTTTTTGAAGAGATTGATAACTGGCGATGAAAAGTGGATCACGTACGACAAGAACGTGCGAAAAAGGTCGTGGTCGAAAGTTGGCCAGGCTTCACAAACTGTGGCCAAACCTGGCCTAACACGAAATAAGGTGATGCTGTGTGTATGGTGGGATTGGAAGGGCATTGTTTATTATGAGCTTTTACCGCCCGGCAAAACCATCGATTCTGATCTATACTGCCAGCAACTGATGAGATTAAAGGAAGCAGTCGAGAGAAAACGGCCGGAATTGATCAACAGGAAGGGTGTGGTCTTTCATCACGATAACGCTAGACCACACACATCTTTAGCCACTCAGCAAAAATGAAGAGAGTTCGACTGGGAGGTCCTAGTGCATCCACCATATAGCCCTGACCTTGCGCCTTCAGATTTTCACCTGTTTCGGTCTCTGCAGAATTCTTTAGGTTCTGTAAGGTTGACCTCAAGAGAGGACTGCCAAAACTATTTGTCCCGTTTTTTTGATCAGAAGTCCCAAAGTTTCTACAGTAACGGGATAATGTCTCTGCCCACAAAATGGCAGAAAGTTATTCAACAAAACGGTACATATATATTGTAAATAAATGTAAATAAACTTTGAAAAAAATGTCTTGACTTTTCATACAAAAATACGAAAAGACTTTTTCTCCAACCTATTATTTAGATCTGCGCTCCTGTTCAAGAAATTAATGTACCCAATTACTTCCAGGTATGGCAGTCCTCACCACTCAAGGTCACAGTCAGTGAAGGCTGCGAGATCGAGGACGGGCGAGAGACAACTGCTGGGTCTACCTCAGCAGAGAGCCAGAGTCGCTTCCATGCCCAACACTGGGGTGGAGGAAGAATATTACCGGTTGAGGCACTTTAGCATCACAGGTGAGATAGTTTCTAAAAAGGGAAAGAAGAGAGAGTTATGTTCCTAGGTTATAAGTGGCTTTACGGGACTGTTCGAAAGGGTTACCGCGGCCTTGGTGTTACAGGCTCAAGAAGGAACATGGATGGTTTTTAGTCAGTAAAAGTCTGACGCACCCTTCCGCTTCACCCACAGCGGAAGACGGCCATTTGATGATTTTCCATCAGAAAAAATAAAAAAGGTTATAAGTGGCTTTTACATGAGCTTTGGAATAAACCTAACTTGATTGAGTTTGAATTTCGCCAACGGGCTTGTGGCAATGCGCTTGTGGCGACGCGCTTGTGGCGACGCGGTTGTGGCGACATCCATTGACAGCAGTAAATACTTTCCATTCTTCCATCTTTGGACAGTATGCTCGAGGGTCACCTAGTGGTAGAAAACAATTGCAGGCATGTAGTTGCTTGATTACTGGACACTTTTAGTAGCTGATAACCTCTAAAATAGTAAGCCAAATGACGGTTCGGAATCCTCATCTTCTCAGCATCATTAATAAAGTGCGCTGGTCTCAAAAACCTTTTTTTTTGTGCAGGCAAAGGTGTAATTAACAGAGGCGATTCCCTTCGCTCCCGCCGTTCCAGGTCCAACACTTCTGTGGCATCCAGCGCTTCCAGCACCGAGGCTGTCAATAGGGCTTCGGCACCCTGCTCCCTGGCATCTTCCAGGTACTGGATTTTGTTATACTTACATCAACATCACAGCCCATTAATGTCCCACAGCTGACCACGGGCCACAATTATCCTGATAGCTGGTTGTACCATCATTGCTGTCATGATGATGATTATAAGTCAACTGCTGAACATTGGCCAACTTTTAAAACTGTAGTTAAAAAGCAGTTTCTTTAAAAGGGATAATTAATGATTACTTATCGGATAAACAAGCTTGGGCTAAACATTTTCAACTTGTATTTGTGTAAATTAGAATAAAAAGTCAACCAGATCATTGTCGTGACCATTCCCTTTTGTACAAATTCAGCTCAGATTCACATTATTACTTGACTGTGATGAAGGGTTCTCTCAGTGCTATTTCATTGGCCACGGCATCTGGTGACCCTTTCAATATCTTCAAATATTCACTGTGTGTGTTCCGTATTGTTGTAATTGATTGATAATTTAAAAGAGCCTGTAAGTTTCTTGTCAGTTCTTCTCACAGAGCGGGGGCTCGAGACTGGCACTTAGATTCACTTACACCTAATTTTATTTATTTGCATGTAAGTGAAACTAAGCTTCGTGATTTCAGTATAGTATTTTTTTTTATATATTTTGTTTTGACGTTTTTAAGTGCTATGTAATAGTTTATGAAATAAAGAACTTTTTACTTTACTTTGGCATCCCCAATTGATTACATACTATTGGGGGCATTGGGCCATACTCACCACTTAAAAGAAATAAACGATTTTTTATTTATTTGTTTAATTTTTTTCCTTTCTTTCATTAACTATACGTTAATTATATCGAAAATTTCGTGAAAATTATGTATAACTTTTTGAAAGTACTTTCAAATAGCATGCCCAATTAATTAAAGATTCGAGAAAGCATTTATAATAGGAAAAGTTGTGGCGTCAATTATGAAGTTATAAGGGAAAGGGCCGGCGACTGTCAGTTGAGGTATGGAGGGATATTGATTACTTATTCTTTGATTGCCTCTTTATATTTTAAGGTACTTTGACCTAAATATTAAATTTGGTGTATAGAGTATTACCAATATCTGAGGTTCGTCACCTTCTAGTGGTGCACCTGCCGGACAACGGATGAGGCTCTGGCATACATAAAAGTTGTTAGTGAGCGGCAATAGGCTCTCCGCCTAATACGTGGGACCAGAAATATAATTTCCAAAATGTGAGCGTATATTTCTCCTATATGTAGGTATGTATGTATCACTATTATATAAAGACCATTGGTGCAATCAAAAAAATTGAACTGTCCGTCCTTTTTTTTTTTGGGATGGAAAATCATCAAATGACCTTCTCCCGCTGTGGGTGGAGCTGTGTGTCAGACTTACTAAAAAGCATCCATGTTCCTTTTTTTAATGTCCATCCTGGGTCTAATTCTTCTCCTTACACCTTCTACCGTCTACCGGAGCTACCCTCCGGTGCTTCACCTCCGGTCCTTTCTACTCTACTGGTGGTCGGGGCACCTCCTAGTACAGCATTCATGTCCTTTTCACTTATCAGTGGCTACCGGCCAGGGTACCCCCTGGTATAGCACTTTTTTCCATTACGCTCTTGGCCAGGGCACCTTCTATTCTAGCGTCTCATCCCGTCTTCCTCATCTAGTGCGAGTGGAAATCACTTACGGACTAAACGCTCAGTAACAACATTAATACAATTGATGTTTACCAGGGACTCATCAGCGGGCCTCAGCGTCTACCGCGTGCTGGTGCTGGGCGGGCCAGGAGTGGGCAAGTCCAGCCTGGTGGGGCAGTTCATGACCTCGGAGTATTTGCATGCCTACGACACTAGCATAGGCAAGTATACCACTTCACGGAACACTCACTTTTGCAAAAACAGGTAAAGTTTTTATTTCATTTGTAGATCACAGTAAATTTTGGATTACATTACAATATCAATCCCTGGGCCGTTCATATGTGCCGTAGGACTGGTTAACGCTGGAGTAGAAGTGTCCTACATTGGAGACCACGTCTCGGTAAGCAATGTGTAGGACGCCTTCCAGCTTGGTGGAGCGACGACATACGCAAAACGATGACAGTGGTTAGAGACGAAGAGCTGAAGATCGAGATCAGTTGCGAGCCATTGGAGAGGCCCATGTCCAGCAGTGGACGAAGACAGGCTGGTGATGATTAGTACTATAATTTACTAAAAGCATTAGGACTCATTATGTAAGGCTTAAAAAACAGTCCTGACTCATTGTTGAGATTTAAAAACAATCCATAAGCTCATATTAAAGACGGTCACTATCCTTGCTATGGGTGTAATTTGGAACTAGAAGCACTAGAACACATTTTGAAAGACTTAAAAAACAGTCCAGAAGCTGATATTTAAGGCGGGCACTATCCTTGCTTCCGGTATGATTTTGAAGAATTTAAATTAGAAAACAGAAAGAGTCTAAGTCAATAACGAAAAGAGATAACGAAATCTTATATAGCATCAGTTTGAAGACAAGAATGGTTATTAAATAAGCATGAAGGCGACTGTCCGTCTTGGTCAGATTTGGCAATAGCACTTTAAGTAGGTTTACTCAAGATTACGTGGAATAATAGCGATTCGTCCAGGTCGCTGTTGACTTCCATAAAACCAGAGGCATTCAAGATGGTTTGCCGACCATTGACACGACTCTCCGTCAGACTGACCGATGTTCAATCTCATTCCATATTAATTTAACAAAAAATGAATAAGGATCGTACCAACAATCAAACCCTTTTATTAATTCTTTTGTCTTACGTCGGTAACAAAATGCTTTTACGCACTGCCTGGCGGCCAAAGGGGGTAGGGAACTCACCACCGGCAGGCACACGACTGCCAGCTGCCAGTAATACCCACTAAAATCTTCCGACGACGCCCGCCGCTTGTTGAAAGAGAGGCGGGGGCCAGCACCTGGGTTGCAGCGTCGGACACCCCGCCTGCGACCAACGTCCCCTGGACCAAAACTGGGAGGACCTCCTCAGAGTCCTCCTACCCCCCGTGCGACCATAGCGTGTGTGGCCGACTTTTCGGAGGGTTCATGGTTAGACAGCTGGGGCCCCTTGCCCTCTCTGCCTAAGACTCTCCTGGCGCTGGTTGACCTGCCCTCCTGGCACGCCCGCTGCGCCCTCCACAGGTCCCTCTTAGTTTCCCCCCGGTAGTCAATACTAAGGGCACCCAGAGTCGCCAACCTCAGGGTGTTACCTTTTCCCGGCCTCCGGGAGGTACTCAGCCCCCCCACCACGCTAAGGTGGAGACCTGTCCTGCGGGGAAGATCTCAGAAACCCAAGTCAACCTTATCTGCAAGTATTGCACCTGCCCATCCACGGACAGTTCCCTGTAAGTGGCAATAGGCTTGCCACCTATATAATTGTAGGACCAACTATATGATTGGCAAAATGTGGGCGTATAATATGACTCTGCCTACCTCTTCGGGGTACCCGGGGAAACAGGCGTGATTTTATCAAATTTACGTATGTAATTTAAAAGGATTGATGAAATCAAAAAAACAAAATCAAAATTCATTTATTCAAGTTTGGCTCAATAGAGCTCTTATGAATGTCATACTTATAAACTAACGCGCCCATTCACTGCGGGCGGGAGCTTGATCGTAAAAGAACTGGCAAGAAAATCGTCAAGGTTGGTTTTTTCTCCCGCCAGTTACAATTAAAATACATAATATTAAAACAATTGTGTTCTGCGGTCAAAAGATTTAAAAGAAAGGTAGGCGAGAAAGAATGTGATGTCGTCAGCATTTAAATATTATCAGAAATTTGTAACAACCAATATTGATTTGAGCTGTGCCTGTATGTAACTTCAGCAATAATCTGGCTCATTTCTCTGCAAAATTGTGACTGTTTAATTAGTTATGTAGGTACCTAAAATTTCAAAGCAAATTTTAAAGAGCTCTTAAAATATCATTGGTTTGAGGTATTGAAAGTCTGTTTTTAATGAGTTTAGGTAAGTGCCTTTTCAAGTAATAAAAGTGGTTGTATAGACGGGCCTGATGAGTTTTAAGTAAAATTATTAAATTTTTGTATACTAACCTATTTCTTAAACTAAGATACTGAATTGTAAAAACATTTTAAATCTTTTCTGACAGTTACATCAATTATTTAGTTCCGAGCTAAGTATCATTACGAACTTGTGTTATGAATAATAAATAACGGATAAACATACAAAGATACTTTTTTATTTTTATAAATGTTTACTTTATATACAAAGGAATTCACCCAGACTAGAACAAATATTTATGTTTAAGTTTACAAAGATTTGTCGTGTGGGAATCGAACCCACGACCTCAGGAGCGGAGTGCCGGTATACTTGCCTCCACACCATATCGGTCATCATAATGATTAATTATTAATGGTAGATGACGTAGAGGTCATCCATTTCAAAGGCAACGCGCAATAGAGGAAATATATTTGATTTCTTCATAATGAACGAGTCTGGATTATAAGCAAGGCATCTTTATAGGGCTCATGTGTTCAATAGATCTTGTCATTTACAAATACAGATAGAAAAGAATCTTCAAGAGGTTCGTGTAATTCAATAAATCTTTATCTTGTAATTCATAAATATAGATAGAAAAGTACTTAAGATGACTAAGCTCTGGAATTCGGCTCGTGTGTTTCCTATTTCCTATGATCCCGGGTCTTTGACTGCATCGACTGCTTACCATCAGGCAGGGTATATGTAGTCATTATGACGTGTCACATTAAAAAAAAACATTTTTTTTCCTGTGTTATTAATGAAAATATATTTTAGAAATATAATAACACTTTTGTAATGAATACGAGAAAACGTAGAAAGTTATATTATTTATTACACTAACTATATTGCGTGGAGGTTAATACTGTCTGCACACTGATCTGAAGTCGTGAGTTCGATTCCACACACGGCATATATGAATTCGAACATTTGTCTTAGTGTGTGTGTGCGTTTTCTATTTATCTTAAGTATGTATTTACATTTAAATAGATTTTTGTGTGAAGGACATTTAATATTTGTATTTAATAAAGTCATATAACGAACAAGCTTATGTAATTTTTGTAAATATCTTATGAAAAATAGGAAACACCCAGTCCAAGCCACAATACAACAAATATGTTTAATTAAGCACACAAAATATTATATTTGCCCTGTGTGGGAATCGAACCCACGACCTTTGGAGTGAAGTGTAGTAGTATAGTAGTATGTAGTATATTGACCTCCACGCCAAATGGGTCGTCAAAAATCATGATCGTTACTTTTCACCCTAACTGACCTTACCTAATTTCTTGGTTCGAGTGCTGATAGTCTGCACAGTATTTACGACGACCGATATGGCGTGGTGGCGAGTATACCCGCTCTCCGCTCCTAGGTCGTGGGTTCGATTCCCACACAGGACAAATATTTGTGTGCATGAACATGAATATTTGTTCTGGTCTGGGGGCCTACCGCCGAGTTCGATGGCAATCGATTATAAGGCAAAATGGATTTTGAATTGATTCTGTCGTACCGCCGAACTCATGGAAATCGAAACAAAATGGCGTTCTCCATTTACCTATTGGTCTGTCACGGACTGAAGGTCATGAATGAGAGGTGGCTGTCGGCAGATTCCCCGGTGTGGATTAATCAATGTAAACAAAGTTTGATCTAGATGGATTATCGGTAATCCATCGAATTCGGCGGTAGGCCCCCTGGATGTTTCCTTATGTATATTAAGTATTTTTTTACAAAAAAAATAGTATGTATGTATGTTTATCCGTTATATAGTATCCATAACACAAGTTCTTAATGATACTTATCTTGGAACTAAATAATTGGTGTAATTGTCAGACAATATTTATTTATTTATTTAGTACGAAAGTGTTCTTTAAGACCAGAAAGTGTCTTCTGAGAGAGGATAGTAGAGTGTGAGATTAGATGAGATTACCAAAGTCCTACAAAACATTTTCTGTGTTAATTCCTGCAGAAGACTATTAAGTAGTACTTTTATTTGCAGACGACGAGTCCGGGGAGAGGTCGGTGTGCGTGCTGCTGGCTGGTGAGGAGTCGGAGATCACGTTCCTGGACGCGCCGCCAGACCATATCAGTGTGAGTTTCAGGGTATGGATGACCTGGTTCAACTAATTTTTTTTTATTTTTTTTAAATAGTCTAACTAAATGGAAAAAAGTAGTTGTAAAATAGACTTTTAGACCACTAACATCTAAGGAGCCCAAGCCAACCTCACCTGCAAGTGGAGCACCTGCTGATCAACGGACGAGGCTCTAGCGATAGGCTCGCCACCTATTACGTGGGATCGACATGTAATTGACGAAGTGTGGGCGTGTAATATGCTTCTGCCTACCCCTACAGGGAAACAGGCGTGTTTGTATATATGAACATAGTATAAAACAAAGTCGCATTTCGCTTTATACCTGTTCCTATGTATGCTTAGATTTTTAAAACGGATTTTGATGCGGTTTTTAAAAAAAATTGAGTGTTTTAAGAAGAAGGTATGCTATATGTGGGTGCACCACTTGTAGGTGAGGTTGGCTTGGACTCCTTAGATGTTATTAGGATCCCTATACACCCTTTATACTATGAACTGATAATATAAATAGAAATGCAAAAATTCAAACCTTAAAGATATGCATTTAACTGAATATGTTAGTTTACATTTCCTACAAATTTTCAAAGCGCCCAACATCGATACTGCAATTCTCAGTGCCTCTCAGCCTAGATTGTTTGTCTAAACAGTAAGCCAACCAAACGGCACTCGAGCGTAACGTACACGTGTCTGCCGTTTGTTGTCTCAGCCATTAGCCTTTGTGACGTTCGTGAATTCTAGGTTTATATGTTACAATGGCTAATAGTCAATTCACGAAGCAGTTCAAGTCTTCTGAAGTCAGAAAAGTGGAAACGAAGTAAAGCAGTGTTATAGAGCTGGATATCTATTGTTAAATAGTTTTTTTTATACAGCAATTTACTATGTAATATTGTGTTTTATACCACACAAGAGGCCACCTAGTGATTTACATAAAAACCTTCGTCTTGAATGAAATAAAAAAAATATTTAAAAGAGCATAGCCTGTGAGCTTCCTGCCAGTTCTTACAGAGCGGTGAGTCGGAACTGGCACTTAGATTCACTTACACTTAATTATTTTTTGTTTTTAAATTTGTTTTGTTGCATAAAAGTGAATCTAAGCTTCGTGATTTAGTGTAATATTATTTCGATTGTTTTTTTTTTCATTTGTAATCATGACGTTTTCAAGTACTATTTATTAGTTTATAATTTTAGATTTATTTTTTTGAATTACATAGTACTTGAAAACGTCGATAAAATCGAAATATAATAACACTGAAATCACGAAGCTTAGATTCACTTATATGCAAAGATTTGTCCTGCGTGGGAATCGAACCCTCGGCTTTAGCAGCGGAGAGCAGATAGTCTCGCCATATCAGTCGTTGAAAAATTTGCCTCTGCCTACCCCTTTAAGGAAACGATCGTGAATGTATGTATTATTATTTCTCTTTTTCCCAGTCCGACGCCTGTGCCCACGGATACTGCGTGGTATACTCCACAGCAGACCGCAGCAGTTTCGCGGATGCTGAGAAGCGGCTGCAGACTCTCTGGGCAGCCGGCCACACCGCTAGGCGAGCCGTCATCCTGGTCGGCAATAAGGCAGACCTTGCCAGATCGAGGGTTGTGCCTACTGAAGGTAAGTGCCTTACCAGGCTTCTCAGCACACAAAGGCAGAAAGTTAAGTGAGAGCAGCAGGACCCCATACAGGAGAACAATTGACTGTTTGATAACTAAGCGGACTTGGCAAGGTCGAGGGTCATACCGACTAAAGGATAAGATTCCTTGGTCTACTGTAAGTGGGCTACGGCAACGTGGATCTAATCATCCTCCTTCCAATGCTCGTTCGAACCCCTTCCGATTATAACAGCCGAAATACTTTGGGAAACGCCCACAGCCGGCACATGGGACAATCTGCTAATCAACGAGTATAAAACGAAACCAAAAGAAGACAATAATGCCTTTAATAATTTATCATCATATCAGGAATATCAGCCTTATAAAGCTCACTGTTAAACATTAGCATCCACAATAGATTACATTATATTAGGTTTATGTGACCGTAATCAGCACGCTGGGCAGGCGGGTTGGTGATCGCAGTTCAAGCCAGTACGCAGGATGAACTCTTATCATCTACGTGATCCCCCTGGTGGAGGTCACGGCGCGGTTCCAGGGCATGTGCCCCCTGACCGCAGTCCCTAACGGCTCCCGTGAATACGGGAGCAGCGTTAGGGCGGCTGTTCAGCCTTGTTCTGTCTTCCTCCGGGGGTGTCAGTTTCGGTGGGCGCCGCGATCAAGCCGTGGGCGGTCAGCGCCTTGGGCGATCAGCGGCGGTGGTGTGTCAGTCCAAGTTACTGCTCCCGTCAAGTCCTAGGTCTCCTGAGGGATGAGGCCGCGAGCATAGGCCCTGGCGTCCGGTGGACGCGCATGTAGCGGCGCGAAGACCCGCAGGAGGACGCTGCTGCCTATTATCCGGTAGGATTTCTCTTCGTCTACTCTTACGACTCCCCGTGAGATAAAGATGTTGGCACTATTCAAGACCAATACCACATGGCAATGGTTAAATCCTTTTTCAAGTTAACTAGTGTATAATTGTTAAACATGTACATTTTGTTAAAATATAAAAAAAAAATTTACAAAGTCACTTTCGTACCGCAATAAATCATACGTCGTTTACACTGCGAACACAAAACGTATTGTTTGGTCGACCTACATTACTGTATTTAGGACATTGGAAAATTTACTACGAACAACGTAAAGTTAAGAGCCCAATTCACGTAAGCTGAAGTCAAAATATCGTTAAAGTTAAAAGACAATATAAGTCCTATCAATACCAAAATGTTTTATTTAACAAATTGAAGTGATAACTAATGCAAAAGATAAGTAAACAAATAGAAAGTTATGAGAAATACATTTTAACTATGGTTGTAAATAAATTTAAAAGCCTATCTTTGGACCCAAGTGATCAACAAAATCAACAAAAAAAGTTACAAGCACCTTAATTTACCGACGTACATAATATGAACAAAACTTTGATATAAATAAGGACTTTTTAAATTGATTCTAATGACATGGTATATACATTTATATATTTAAATAAATATGTTTTAGACGAATAGTAGTCTGAAAGATGTTTTACTTTATATATCTCTTATTATTGTAAAAATATAATAAAAAGTAAATATATGGACCCTGGAGGGAACGAGTAGTAAAGGCGAGGAGTCACCCCTACGCTTGTACTCATAAAAATATATTAATATTTATTATGAATAAATTTTGAGGCTTTTATTGTATAAAAATTCTTGTATGGAGTTTTTTTTTTGTTTAGTCATTGTTTTAACACTTTTTCTACTAGAGAGACTGATGCGTGTCTTTTTTCCACTACTCCCCAAGCAGGCTGCTTGGTGTTTGTGTAAGTGTGATAAATAGAGGCCAAGTTAACAACTGGTCTCAAACACAAACCAAAAAAAGGCTACCCTTTCTCCTATTATAAGTCGCTACGATATCGTTGCGATATCGGTTACATGAATCACCCTAAAGACTGCCTGTTAACAAAACAGTGAAATGAAGGCGTAACAACTCAACACTGCGTAGATTTTGGGTCCGATATTATAAAAGGAGGGTTGTGCTAAGTAACAAGTATAATTTAATTAGTTGCTATGTTCCGCCCTACATTTGCTAGGGTTCCATTATAATAGTGTTTTTAGAGATCGCTAATTGAAATCGCAATTCAATTATATTCAAAATCATTTTATTTCACCAACCATTACATAATAGGTACTTGAAAACTTTTAAATTCAATATAAATATGAAAAACTTGAGAGGTGTCAATGGACAGCCAGATGGAACGAAGTTCCTTTCGATTAATTAGTGAAGCATATGTAAAAAAAAAAAATATTACATTGAAAAAAAAAATTATTTTATTAAAAAACATGAAAAAAAATACAAACAAATCAAGAAATCAAATAATAAAACGCTCAAAAAGAGGAACCAAAAAGTTCCCGTACCGGGAATCGAACCCGAGCCTCCTGGGTGAAAGCCAGGTACCCTAGCCACTAAACCGTGAAAAGAGTCGTGACAACTTTTCTTAAGAATTTTTTCCGTCTAGCCTCCTTTCACAACGCGCGATAAGGAACTTCGTTCCAAAAAAATCAATCGACATTATAATATGATTACACTGAATTCACGAATCTTAGATTCACTTACATGCAACAAAACAATAAAATAAACAAAAAATATTTGAGTGTGAGTGAATCTAAGTTACTGCTACTTCCGAGCCACCGCTCTGTGAGAAGAACTAGATAGAAATGAATTGGTTAGTCACAATCTTCATTTGTCAGTGACGCTATACAATGCAATGTAATATAACATTAACAATATTCATGTTTTAAGTCATTCATATTAGAATAGCCTGTATGAAACGGCAGTTTAATCCCAAGCATTTTTATCTGCCATATAGTCTTTGATAGAACAGTATCCCTTTAGAGACAGCTTGCGTTTTATTGTCAATTTAATTTTATTTAGGTTTAATTGTTGAATATTACTTTGGATTTTATTGTAGAATCGTACACATTAATGTTTAAAAGATTTGTAATTTTTTGGAGCCTAGTGGCAGGTACAACTAATTTATGCTTATTCCTTGTGTTTAGGTTATGTATACAGCTTTTCTTACTAAATTGATCAGTATTCTTATGTTCATAAACCAGGTTTTCATAAATGAATTGACCGGCCACTGTCAAAATACCAATTTACTTAAATGTTTCCCTTTCCGCTGAATAATATATAAATTTTTACTCTTTTTAAATGTACTGAGTTTAAGAATAACTTGTAGTCCGGACTTCTTGGCGGGAAAGTGAAGCGTCATGTCTGCAGTTTTGTTTTATTTTCTAAAATTTGTGATATTTCTAAAATTAATGTGCAATAACGGTGGATTATTAACCGTTAAGTGTTTGTGAACATACATGAGTGTTGGTAAATCAAACAAAACAGTGCAACATCACTTTTCAAATTTTCTCTCAAGGAGTCCATGTGAGATCTCAGTATAGTCCCACATCTTTACTGAGGACTTAAGGGGCTTAGGGGTGGGTATCTCATTTATCATCTTTATCACCACTCATTCTCATTTACTATGAATTATATATTATAATTATATCACTTGCTTGACACTGGCTAAATTTGCTACACGCACGAATCCATTATTTAAAATAAAGAAAAAGAAAGAACTTGTAGTCCGTAGTGAATGACAGCAACGTCAATCTCGAACTTAAATTTTCAAAATGGCGACATGCGTTCCTTTTTCAAATTGGCGATTTACGTTCCGATAATTTTAGTGTCTTATTATTTTAGATTTCTAAGTATCACGTTTTGTATTTAAATTAAGCGTGCCGACTTTTGAACACCAAATTTTTAGTTGCCGATATTTAGTGACGGGAAATACAAACTGATTCATCGATAGTGATGCCGCTGATGATTTATGTTCCATAATGTGAGAATTCATGTTGCAGAATTTAAAAAACAACAACAGACGCGCGCGGACTGTAAATAGCGGCGGACAACCTCCACGGTTGGTCGGGGTGAGGACACCCGATTCACATGCACTTGCGTTGTCTATTGCATAATATTGAATATATATATATATATATATATATACATAGCTCGAAGAACCGACGACCGATGGGGCGTTAATGTTCTGGAACGGCGACCACGAATCAGCAAACGTAGTAGAGGGCGGCCCCCCACGCGATGGACCGATGACCTGGTCAGGGCGGCGGGGAGCCGTTGTATGCAGGCGGCAAAGGATCGATCTACGTGGAAAGCTATTGGGGACGCCTATGTTCAGCAGTGGACTTTAAATGGCTGATTTGATGGACCGAGATGATAATGATGATTCGAGAAGTGGCAAAGTGACCGCAAGTCAGATCGCTAAATTTTAATAACGGTCAGTGAGTCTAGTTATCTCAGTGAAGTCTTCTGAAACAATTTTAATGTAGCTATTTCGTCCCGCCCCAATTTTCCTCAAAATACATAATGTAATTAAATTTTGAGCAAAGGCAACCCTCCAATTATCATCGAATTGTATCCATTTTGGAGCAATTAAAATGCTTAGTGAATTTCGCCTTTTGCCGAAATACAATTACAGAAAAACGTAATTATGTAAATAAATATGAAATACTTTGTGTTGTTAAGCGTGTCACTTGAGAACTGCTCTAATATTGTGGCTCTTTCCATGTTATTATCGTAATTTTAATGACTTATTTTGAAATTTGATTACTTTATATTCGTAAAAGAAGAATATATTCGTAGTAGTTATATTCGTAATAGATAGGTGTAGAGAAGCCATTAGCGTATACATTTAATAAGTCAAAAAAAATTAGATTATTGTCCATATTTTGTTGATAACAAACATAGCGATGCTTACCAGCCATAACGCGATAAGTAACATTTTTTACGAAATCGGATTATATACAGCGTTGAAATCGCCTATTTTTTCTGCATCATTCTATCTAAGTTTAGTCACTCTAAAACGTATTTTTTGTCAGTTAAGCGGTTGATAATAAATTGATAATATTGGCCTTGATAATAAGAACGTATAAAGACATTATTTCGTTTTATAAAAACCTGTATGTACTTTATCCATTAGTAACATATTATTAGGGTTTCGTATCCAAAAGGTAAAAAACGGGACCCTAATACTAAGACTCCGCTGTCCGTCCGTCTGTCTGTCACCAGGCTGTCTCATAAACCAGATAGTTGAAACAACAAATAGGTACTTTAAAACCCAATAAAATAAATGTCTTTAGGGCTCCCATATATTATTATTATTAAATTATTTTATTCTTTTTTAAACAAAAAGAAAAAAAAGATTAAATACACATATAGTTTTGAACAACCAACATGTTTTTTTTGCTCGTTTTGCTCGATATTGTTAATGGTAACAGGTATACGCTTAAAATAATTCACAGAATATTTAGTTATACGACCTCTTTAGTTACCATAACTGGTTATGGATACAATTTCGAATGAAGCATTAGATTTTTCAACAAACAAAATTCAGTGCCATTGTTATACATATTGGTGCGGAACCCTTAGTGCGCGAGTCCGACTCGTACTCGGCTGTTTTTTTATTATTTCGTTATCACCAAGTATTATAGTCTATAATTACTTGAGTTATATCGTCTCTACTGTTTGGAATACTTTATGTCGGTTAAGTTACTTTACTAAAAACAAATAAAGTATAGGTACTCACTTTTTTGTGGCTATTGTGGTCATTTTGTGGTCATTTTGCGGTAATTTTGTGGTCATTTTGTGGCCAATTTGTGGTCATTTTGTGGTCATTTTGTGGTCATTTTGTGGTCATTTTGTGGTCATTTTGTGGTCATTTTGTGGTCATTTTGCGGCTATATTGTGGTTATTTTGTGGTCATTTTGTGTTTATATTTGTGTGCATGAATACAAATATGTGTTCTTGTCTGATTATTTCTTACAAATTATTGACAAAAGAATATTTGAGTAAGTATATCAATATGTTTCATAGTACCCATAGTGCAAATCCTGCCTAGTTGGGTCTAGATAATTCGGTCACATCAAAAATGTCAGAAAATTTTAGTTTAGAGAAAAATCTTATCAATCAAATCATTTATTTGCTATAAATATTTATGCATACGTATATGTATATAATGTCACGCCTCTTTCCCGTAGGGGTAGGCAGAGATCACATCCTCCCACTTGCTGAGATCTTGGCACACACTTTAAGCTTCATTCACACTCATTAACCTCTTCATACACGCCCGTCGGTTTGCTATAAAACATAGTACATACATACATACATACATACATACATACATACATACATACATACATACATACATACATACATACATACATACATACATACATACATACATACATACATACATACTTTCACGCCTGTTTCCCCAAAAGGGTAGGCAGAGTCATATTATATGCCCATACTTCGTCAATTATAAAGTTGGTCCCACGTAATAGGTAGCGAGCCTATGGCCGCTTACCGGGCACTGTTATATTCGCCAGACCCTCGTCCGTTTATCGGCAGGTGCACCACTTGCAGGTGAGATTGGCTTGGGCTCCTTAGGTCTTGGTAGGATCCCTATACAGATTGTGTCTTTTTTTTATAAAACCACAAAAAGTAATTACTCTTTAATAACTTTTGTAGCAATTTCGCAAAATAATTGTTCAACTTCAACAGGAGTGATTTTAGAAAGTCCTTACTTAAATAACTGAGTTTTATGGAACAGAATAAGGGCCGTAATTCCTTAGAAAGAGCTTTAAATTGAAATCGTAAACAAGAAAATGGCGTCCAAACGTGTTGACCGAAGCTAAAAAGGAATGCTTAATTTAGTCATTAATTTCTACTTACCAGATTGGTACTCTTTTGTTTGTGACATTTAAGGGTTGCAGCATAGTGAAATTAGTTAAAAGTTAGTTTCTTCAGCAGTTAGTTAACAGGCTACCATAATGTTTTAGCTTGATCGAAAGCGCTTTATTGTGATGATGAAAAATATAGACCACTAGCAGCGCCCAGCGGTTTCGTCCGCGTGGCTCCCGTGGGAATAGCGGGATATAAAGAATTCTATGTGTTAATCCAGGTTATAAACTACCTGCATGCCAAATTTTATTCAAATCCGTTCTGTAGTTTTTGCGTGAAAGAGTAACAAACATCCATCCACACATACAAACTTTCACGTTTATAATATTATATATTAGTAGGATTTAAAATCATTGACGACCGATTTGGCGTGGAGGTCAGTATACCTGCACTTCACTCCAGAGGTCGTGGGTTCGATTCCCACACAGGACAAATATTTGTGTCTATAAATATGAGTATTTGTTCTGGTCTGGGTGTTTTCCTATGTATATTAAGTATGTATTTACAAAAAAAAAAAAAGTATTTATGTATGTTTATCCGTTATTTTGTATCCATAACACAAGTTCTTAATGAGACTTATCTTGGAACTAAATAATTGGTGTAAGTGTCAGAAATATTTATTTATTATTTATTTAGTATAGTGTAAAAGACTAATTATTATAACTTTTGGCATAGCTCAGCTGTTGACCAGTTATCCAAAGGTTGTGATTTCGATTCTCGCCTGGGTCAACGCTCACGAGTTGATTTTTTTCTAGTAAAAAATTTCACCTTATAGTTTGACTATTTGATTTGATGGGTATACTCGCCACCACGCCATATCGGTCGTCAAAACTAACATGCCAATATTAATAGTTAACGTATGTTTTGTTGTTAAAGGCTAACGCTTAAAGTGGCTGTGGAAGTAAAGTACGAGAACATTGTGCCATTTTGTCATAACCCAAGAATGAGACTTGCTTATCCATTTATTTAAACTTTATCGCACAAATTAAAAAAAATGTATAAAAGGCGAACTTAATGCTGCAAGGCAATCTCTACCAGTTAACCTTTGGGTTAGCAGAAAAGTATGAGGCAGTACGAACAAGAAAACATAAAAACTTACATAGAATTAAATATGTGTTATTAATAAATACATGAAGCGCTCGTAGCTCTGCGATCAAATACATGAAACGATAATCGAAGTACAGCAGAGTTTACAGAGGTCAGTCCTTGGATGGGTGACCGTTTGTGTGGCATTTGATATCGAGCGCTTCCGTGCTTCGGGAGGCACGTTAATCCGTTGGTCCCGGTTATCACTAAATGCGGTAGTCGTTAAGTCATGTTAGAGGCCTAATTGTGCGGTTTGATAAATTCTAACAGCAGGACGCCACACCTGCCTCCGCCAATCCGCACTGGGTCAGCGTGGTGGAGTATGACCTAACCCTCTTACCTTGATATGTGAGAGGAGGCTCGTGCTCAGTAGTGGGACGTTAATGGGCTGAGATGATGATGATGATAAATACATGGCTGTCCTTAATTTCTCAGTGAGCTAATGATTAGAATTGCTCATCCATAGCTTTATTATTATAGTTATATTGTTTCGAGAGGCGATACAGCGCTACATTACTTTATACAGTTTTATTAAGACAAAATGCACGAAAATTCGGACCTACTCTGTTATAAACTGCCGATTCGTTTAGACTTTAACGTGGTACGGACCCTATACTGATGGGAAGTGATCACCGTAGCCTTACCAGGATTTTCCACTCCTGAGGTCGTGGGTTCGATTCCCACACAGGACAAATATTTGTGGGTATAAATATAAATATTTGTTCTGGTCTGGGTGTTTTTCTATGTATATTAAGTATGTATTTACAAAAAAAAAAGTATTTATGTATGTTTATCCGTCATTTAGTATCTATCCATTACACAAGTTCTTAATGATACTTATCTTGGAACTAAATAATTGGTGTGAGTGTCTGAAATATTTATTATTTAATATTTATTTTGCAACACAAGGTATCCGGCTGAAAGTTTCTTTTGAAATGCACCGCAGGATGTGACTTTTTTTTATAACCGACCTTATTTTATTCAGGTAGTGGCCAAAATATTATTTTGATCTATTTTATTTAAGGAAAATTGTGTAGTCTGGTTTTCTTGTTGTCCGTCATTTTGGATTAAGAGGTTTCCGACGTTAAGAGGGCTAATGAGGGTACTGAGCTGGGTATTTCTTCCAGTTAAATGGTATACATAATGTCAAAAACACCGACGTAATTCGGTCTATTGTAATGTATAAATCCCACTTAATAATATTAGGCAACTAATTTTCTTCTGCGATTCCGAGTCCTTGTTATTTGCAGTTTATATTATTTCGTATTTATCAAATGTAATTAGGGAAATAAGTAAAATGTATAACATTATAATATAATCTAGGTAACATACGATGCAAATACGTGTTTATGTGTAATATGTGTTTTTTTAATGTGATACGTCATAATGACTACATACTAAGCAGTCGATTCAGTCCAAAAAAAATGAAAGCGATTGATACCGTGAAATAAGCACGATACAAAGCGCATTCAGTCATGACGGCCTGCTAAAATGCCGTTTCTCGCCCCGCTTAAAAGACCCGGGGTCATAGGAAATAGGAAACACATGAGCCGGCAGCGAATTCTAGAGCACAGTGGTCTTGTTCAGATACGTCTTCCCAAATTTCTTTGTTCGAGTGCTGATAGACTGCACAGTATGAGGATGGTTTCTAAGACAGCGCGTGTTGTTCGGGAGAGGAGAGGAGAGGGCGGGATGAGATCGAAAAGCACCTCAGAACACTTGCCATAGTAGTTCCGGTAGAAGGCACTATCTATGGCAATCTATGGTTGCCGTGCGGTACAGGCTTAGATTTGTGCCACCTCCATTCATTTTATCGTAAGAGTCGACGAAGAGAAGTCCTATTGAAAGATGGGCAGCAGCTTCATCTTTCGTATTGGCTGGAACTGCGATCACCAACACGCCTGCCCAGCGTGGTAATTGTGAGCAAATACCGCCAATAGAGTGTAATCTATTATGGAGGCCAATATTCAGCAGCCAAAAATTTAAATCTAAAATTATTTATTTCATAAACTATTACATAGTACTTGAAAACGTCAAAATTAAATATAAATTAAAAAAAAAACAATCGAAATATTATTACACTGAAATCACGAAGCTAAGATTCACTTATATGCAACAACAAAACAATTTAAAAACAAAAAATAATTAAGTGTAAGTGAATCTAAGTGCCAGTTCCGAGCCACCGCTCTATAAGAAGAACTGCCAAGAAATTCACAGGTTATGGTCTTTTAAATTTATCCATTGGTTCGGTACTTGAATTACAATCTTCATTTGTCTGTGAAGCTATACAATGCCATATAATATAACAATTACCATATTCATGTTTTAAGTCATTCATATTACAATAGCCTGTATGTAACGGCAGTTTAATCCCAAGCATTTTTATCAGCCATATAGACACCACAGTAGACTTAAAAAGGCTTATGATGGCTATAACGCATACAACTTCTGTTATGTACAATACCTGATTTACCACAAAGAAATTAGGATCCCAATATGTATTAGAAACTAGCTGTACCCGCGACTTCGTCCTCGTGGAATAGGTATTTTGGGCATCATTTATTTTTGCAAACAACCTCCTCAGCTTTATAAATTATAGCTGTTACCCACGACTTTGTCCTCGTCATTTTCTGTTATTATTTTAGATAATTTAGTTTTTAAAAGAATATAATTAGTTTAAAGTACTTCTGCGTAAATTCTATTTTTAGTCTTATTTTCTTGTGGTTAATAACATATTGGTTTTCTCCACAAACTGATCTAGACAACGCGACATACAGTTGACCGTATTGTATTGTAACAGCTAGTGATTTAATCTTAAAAGATAGATATGACTTTCAAACATATATTTTTGGTATCTTGACCGTTTTTGCAGCGCACGCAACGCAGGTTCTCAAAAATGAATAATTTTCCCCGTTTCTTTCACATTTTCCATTATATCTTCGCTCCTAATCATTGCAGCGTAATGTTACCTATATAGTCTAAAGCCTTCCTCGATAAATGGTCTATTCAACGCAAAAGATTTTTTTTTATTCAAACCAGTAGTTCCTGAGATTAGCGCGTTCAAACAAACAAACAAACAAACTCTTCAGCTTTATAATATTAGTATAGCTGAGAGATTACTTAGTTACATAGATGGCTCATCAGCGACCCAAAGCGTGACTTGACCTCGTAATTTATTTCTATAATATATCTATTGTTTGTATAATAACTAATAACTAATAACTATGGAAGAGCAGTGTCTCCTGTCAACAATCTTAGAAGGATTCACTGACAATTGTAATAACAACAATAAAATAATGAAAATGAATTGTTAATATCCCATTTTTTTGAGCTTTGTCAAGTTTTTCCTCTTAGCAATCTTCCACCCTAGTGAAATTGCGCTCTTAGATTGAAGTGACTTAGTAACTTAAATAAATAAATTCACTTTGACATTTATTACTCACCATTGGGCCTTTAATCAAAATGGCAAAAAAAACTCTCGCTATAGAATTTAAAACAATCCTTGCAGATTTCAAGTGCCTAAGGCGGGTAAGCGAGTACCTCTCACCATGGCTTTGAGTCCCGAGCCCAGTCTGTAATGAACTGAGAGAATGATTAAGGCACCTTCATTTCCAAGGGACGGTAAACGACTACGAATTTGAATTATTAATATATAACTCCCTGGGCAGACAGACAGAACCTTCATTATAAATTTATAAAACATTGCAAAATCAATTAACTTTTCGATCTTTTTACAAAAAGGGTAAGTGAGTAAAAGCTACACGCTAAATTATGAAATCTGTTGGGAATTTAATTTATTAGGATACCCTCATCACATGTCATTTTTTCAATATGTTATAGTACCAAATGTCTAAATATAAATTCCTCTCTAAAGAGATAATCATTAGAGAATAAATAAAATTAAAATCTCTTACGTATTTATTTATTTAATCTTTATTGCACACACATGAAAATACAATGTACAAAAGGCGAACTTAATACCATTAGGCTTTCTCTACCAATCAACCTTGGGGTTAGCAGAGACATTAAAGGCGGTGCGAGTAAGAGATAATATTTATAGTTATGATATACTTACATGAAATAGTAAGCTAATCAACATAAAATACATACACATAATATATAAACACAAATACATACATATTTATAAATGGATCATTAGGGGGGAAATTTCATCGATGATCATTCTTTCAAGAAGTAATTGAAAGTTAAGTTTTTAAAAGCTGTTTTGCTTTTAACCAATCTGATATTTGAAGGAAGAGAGTTTTAAAATTGGATGGCCTTAACGCCAAAGGAGTTTGACATAAACCCTGTACTGTGTTTAGGTGTAGCAAGCAGAAGGTTAAATGATTACGATGATGATATGAGGATGTACAGGGATCCTATCAAGACCTAAGGAGCCCAAGCCAACCTCACCTGCAAGAGGTGCACCTGCCGATCAACGGACGAGGCTCTGGCGAACATAACAGCGGCAATAGGCTCGCCACCTATTACGTGGGACCCACTATATAATTGGCAAAGTGTGGGCGTATAATATGCCTCTGCCTACCCCTTCGGGAAAACAGACGTGAAAGTATGTATGTATGTACGTATATGATTAAAATTATTTGACGAACGATATGTCGTGGAGGTCAGTATGCCTGCAATTCGCTTCGGAGGTCGTTCGAATCCCATACAGGACCAATCTTTGTGTGCATATAAATGAATATTTGTCCTGGTCTAGGTGTTTATTTATTTATTTATTTATTTATATAGCACAACCACATTAAGCATATTACACATTATAAAAACATTTTAATTTTAATGGGCTTACATCTGATATACTTAACAATTACGGTGTACATAACATTTACTATAATAAAGTATTTTATATAAATATTTAACTATAAACTATGTAAACTATTTCAAACAATAGCTATGTGTTACAATTATTTAAAGACTGGGAAGTTAGGAGCAAACAAAAGTATTTTTTAATATAGTTTTAAAGTTGTCAAACCTACTACCAAATATGTCAACATTTGAATCTTGATTTTGGAGAGTATTGTACTGATCGAGGATTCTGTTCATAGGTGATTTACGACCCAAATTGGTCCTACAAAAATTCGTATGAAATAATTTATCGATTCTATGTCTAGGATAAGAATAAGGTACCTTTAGCTGAACTCTTTGTAGAAGATTGTTGCAATTTATTTTATTATGAATTATTTTATGTAGAAAACAAAGGTCAGAGATTCGTCTGCGATCACAAAGGCTACTCATGTTAAACTTGGATAACCGTTGTACATATGAACTTCTATGGGAGAAGCCGTTACAGGAAAAGGCAAGTGTTCTAGTAAAAGCCTTTTGAATGCTTTCGATCCTTATCGAGTTAACAGCGTAGAATGGTGACCATACCGAACTAGCATATTCAAGTGTACTTCGGACAAGAGTATTATATAAACACACTTTCGTTTCTTGTTTTTTAAATCCTACTATGTTCCTTCTTAGAAAACCGAGCATTTGAGCAGCCTTTATAACAGTCCTGTCAATGTGCTTATTAAACGTTAGTCCAGTATCGATGGTAACACCCAAGTCACAGATTTCATTAACTTCTAATAAAGAGACACCGCTAATCTCATACCTTGTAGCAAGTTTTCTTTTTTTACGAGTATATTTAATGTGAAAGCATTTATGAACATTGAGAGACATACAGTTTAAAATACACCAGTCTAATATTTCATTTAGGTCATTTTGCATCAATGCAGAATCATTATCTGTTTTAATTGGGCGGTAAATTTTGAGGTCATCAGCGAATAATGACATTTTGCAGTGCTTGATACGGTTTGTTAAGTCATTAATAAATATAAGAAAAAGCACTGGTCCCAAGTGAGAACCCTGTGGTACTCCAGAAACTGCATAATAGGTGTGTGACTCATAACCATTCACAACTACATTTTGAGGTCTATTCTGCACATATGATTTAAACCAATCCAACAGTGTTCCCCCAACACCAAAGGCTTGTAACTTTTGTATAAGAATAACATGATCAACCCTATCGAACGCATTAGAAAAATCAGTATATATGGCATCGACTTGCAACCCCTTATCCACATCCTGAGACAAATCCGATACAAAACTAACCAAGTTTGTCATGACTGAATAGCCGCTTCTAAATCCATGTTGGTGATCAGAAATATTACTATTAACTAGACTTACAATTGATGGATGTACAATACCTTCAAATAATTTGGAAAAACATGAGAGTATAGATATTGGCCGGTAATTTTTAACATTTGATTGGTGCTTTTTTCCATTCATCTGGAAATTTCCCCTCGGTAATGGAACGGTTATATATTAAAGAAAGTGGTAACGCAAGGGAACGGCCACACCGACTGACGAAAACTGGTGGAATTGCGTCAGGTCCTGCACCTTTCAATATGTCAAGTTTTTTTATTGCATTTAGTACACTTATTTCTGTAAATTTTAACGTAGATATATATTTGTCATGCAAGTCAGTTAAGCTGTTAGAAACAGTATTCGCAAACGAACCTGAGTACACGGAACGAAATTGATCCGCAAATAAATTGGCAATTTCATGACCATTTTGTGCAAGCGAATCGTCCATATACATTTTAGCTGGTAATGTCGATTGCCCACCGCGTTTACTTTTGATATAATTCCAAAAGGCTCTAGGATTTTTTGGAATTTGAGATTCTATTTTATTTTTATAATTTTTATAACACGTATCTAAAAGTTTATGGCAGCGATTTCGGAGTAAGTGAAATTCTATTTCGTCGCGGGGATTTTTGTACTTCCTGAATCGTTTTCTAACTTTTTCTTTTTCATTTAAAAGTTTAATCAGTACACTACTAAACCATGGCGGGTGACGCATCTTTGTGGATTTCTTAATTGATACATACTCGGCAACTACTTCCCTTACCTTTTTATAAAACACTGTCACCATTTCGTTTACATCCAAACATTGATCTAAAATACTATGCCAGTTGTAACTATTTAACTTTCTATTAACTATTTCATAATCAGTTTTAAAAAATTCATACTTATCTTTTATATTTGGAACAAGATATTTAACATTATTGTCGTAAGGAATTTTAACGAGAAGACTAGGATGTATTTGGTAACTCTTACTTAGAGAACATAAAGGTGTGGATACATAGGTCTTAGGTATATTACTGATAATTAAGTCCAAAAGCCGAACATTACTATTTTTAACACAGTTAAATTGGAGTAAGTTGTTTGATGACATAAAATCTATGAGATAATTTCCTAAAGGTACATTACAATATAACGGAGTCATATGAGTGCAACTGTTTTCAGATCTCCAGTCGATTATGCCCACATTAAAATCCCCAAGTATAATTGTGTCATTACTGTTGTTAGTTATTACATTATCTATAGAATTCAATAACCTTCTCAATTGGTTTATTTTAACGGGTGGTGGTAGATAGATCGCACAGATTGATAGCTTCCTCACAACATGATTCATAGAAATTTCTACTGTTACCCATATATCCTCCATGTCACTCGTTTCCCAATTGTAGCTTCTAGCAGAATAAATGTCACGTGACACAGCAATCAATACCCCACCACCATCTTTTTTGGTTTCTTGTGAACATATGCGATCTCTGCGATAAACAACATATCGACTATCAAATAACTCCGCGTTAGATATACCTGCATTTAACCACGTCTCTGTAAAAACAATCACCTTATAATTACAACTTAAAACATTTTTATAAAGATCTGTAGTTTTTGTCCTCAGTCCTTGTACATTCTGATAATAAATATCAAGCATTTTTGTAACTAAATACTGGTAATTATACAATATATCCAACATAGTTGGTTACTTAATAAGACCTAGGCTATCATCACTCCTAATGGATATGGCTTGGTGATTTTCGTCCTTACGAACGTAAACTCTTCCGTTGCGAACCCACACTAACTTATATGAAAACTCTTTTGCCCTTTGGCGTGCGGCGGCGTGCAGATATTTATTGCTCGGGGTCAAATGTTCGCTCACGAAGACTGGCGCTCGAGTTCCGCCTATCCCAAGGTGGCTAGTGTTGAGCTTCTCTTGAGGATTCTTCTTATTGAACTTAGTCAGCGAAGCCAGCAGTGCATCACGGATACGAGGATTTCGCAGCTTAGCAATAATTGCACGCGGTCTATTATTATGTCTAGATATTTTTGCGACTCTTGTTGCCAGGTGGATGTCGTCAGGAGTTAATGAGCATTCTATTACCTTTGTTATTTGAACAATAGTGTTGGTTAGATTTTCCGATCTATTTTCTGGGACACCGTTAATTTCAATGTTACATTCCCTCATATGCAACTCCGCTGAACAAAGCCGCCCTGTAAGGTCCTTGACTGCAGATTTCAGTAATTCATTATCCCTCTTTAGATCGTTCATACACACAACTGTATCATCAAGACGCAGTTTCATATCTTCGTATTGTTTATTTAAGAAGGACATAGATTCCTGATAATCCGTGATTTTTTCATGAATATTTCGTAATTCAGTAGTTACTAGATGTTTAATGGTATTTTTCATTTCATCTTTCAATATTTGACGTAACATGTCCTCAGTGACAAAATTCAGCAATGGAGGCGGTGATTGAGTTCGTGGGGTAGTATTAGATGGGTCACCACTCGGGGCAATAACTCCCACCTTAGTTTTAGAATCCACACTTCGCGAAATTTCTTGTTGTACTAGTCGAATAGGGGTATTGTTATTGTCTGATTTAGGCATCCGATTACAGCATTCAGGGCATTTCCAATTCCCCTTTCCTTCTGTACTCATAGATCGGAAACGCCTTTCACTAATATTTGCACACAGAAGATCAAAGGAAGAGTGGCAAGACAGACATTGCAAGCGATCTTTGGTTTTAATCGGTGCCAAACAACCAGCACAATTTATTACTGGCATTGTAAGTGTGCAAATACTCGTGATTAATCAAAAAACCTCAGGTATAATGTTTATGACTGGGGCTACGCAGGCAGCTTTCGTATTAAATGTATTGATATAAAGTTGACTTTCCTGTAAAGCTTCCTCGCTCTGGTCGTCGAACCGGTCGCCGGGCGCTGCGATATCGTGCCCAAAAGGACTGAAGCGCCAGGAATATCGCGGCGCTTACGCGTTTTGATGAAACCAATGCGTCGTCACTGTTTAGCAATGATGGAATCCAATATTTTTTGTAATTGTAAAGCTTATATTGTTATTTATTAACTTGTTTTTAAGCTAATCACTGATATTGTTATGTATCGAGTTATTGTAGTATTTTTTAATTATGGGACAGCAATTTACTTTATGATGAACACACTATATACCGATGAAAAGAATTAATTTTACGGAGCACTTTAAAAACACTTCTACTTGCCGCGGGAATTGCGGGTAGGATGGTGTTTCATATATATATTATTTATATATTTACCAACAAAATATGTAAGTATGTTTATCCGTTATTTAGTATATATAAGACAGGTTCTTAATGAACTAAATAATTGGTGTACTTAATTGTTAAAAAATATTTTTTTACTAGAGATTTTAATAAGAATTACTACTATGTGTGTAATATGTTTAAGTTCCGTCTCAAATTGCAGTGCCCCTACGGAGTATCAGTATAGTGTATTACTTAGGTACCTACTTGTTTACTTGATGCAATAAAGATTTATGATTTAAATATTATTTCGCCCATTTCACTCTGTATATCGTGTGAGTAGAACTCAGTAGTAGAATGGTTGTGGGCCGAGATGGTGTGGTGATGATGTAAAATTGAGATCACATCCAATGACCATAGATCAATGTAAATAATTCGAAACTTCAGAATAAAAATGTTTGATGAAACCGCAAATATAAATCCGTAAAGTGTGTTTTATTAAGCACATGCGGCTGCCCGTGATTTCGTCCGCATGACCTACATATAAACCTTCCCCGTGAATCTCTCTATCTATTAAAAAAAACCGCATCAAATCCGTTGCATAGTTTTAAAGATCAAAGCATTCTTAGGGACAGACAGACATTGTTTTATACTATGCAGTGATCCTAACAGTCTAGTTTCTAACAGTCTTGTCACCAGAATTGACTTGCACTTACTCTGTATAGCATTTTAAATGGCGTCGCCTCACGCCGGCATTCAAGAGCTTTAAATATGTATCCGAAAAAAGATTTGAAATAAAAATAACTTAACGAAATAAAAGCTACTGCAATCCGCCTACACGCGGTAGAGATATTTTTAACGTGTTTTCTGTAAACTATAAATAGCTGACACAATTCCTGCTGGATTTAAACCTGAGTCGGTATCTAGTAGATATAGACTGAGCAGCTATACCCATTTTGTTAACATCGGTAACAAATGCATTTACGGACAGCTTTCCGGCTAAAGGGGTACCGAAAGGGGGTGTGGGACTCACCACCGGCCGACGCGACCGTCAGCAGAAGAAAGGGGCGGAGGGCGGGTCTGACACTCCGCCCGCGGCGAATGTCCCTTGGGCTAAAACCGGGAGGACCTCCTCAGACAGGCGCAGTGGACGCCCCTTCTACCGCCTTGTTCGACTATAGCGTGTGTAGCCGACTTTTCAGAGGGTCTATGGTTAGACAGTACGGGCCCTCTCCCTTCACCTCCTAAGACCCCTCTTGGCGCTGCTTGACAGGCCGTCCTGACCCGCCCGCTTCACCCTCCACAGGTCCTTCTCCCCCCGATAGTCAGTACTAAGAGCACCCAGAGTCGTCGGTGTAACGTTTTCCCTAGCGACTTCTCTGCTCTGTCGGAAGGTATTCCCTCCCACCTCGTCAAGGATTGGTCGGGGGAAAAGTCCTTAGAAACCCAAGCCAACTTCACCTGCAAGTAGGGCACCTGTTGGTCAACGAACGAGGCTCTGGCGAACATAAAAGGGTCACGTGGAACCAATAGAAATTTAGGAGTATGATATGTCTCTGCCCTTATGGGTAACAGGCGAGAGTGTGGCACCGAGCAGAAGACCGATTTTTCAAAGACCACCGCGGACGGGTTGATTTTTTCTATTAAACAATTTTATCTTGCTATATATGCGTATGTATGTAGTTAATAATTAACGATTCCTTCCTCTTTCCAGAGGGTAAGAACCTAGCGATATCGTACGAGTGCAAGTTCATCGAGACCTCCGTGGGCATCAACCACAACGTAGACGAGTTGCTGGTGGGCCTCCTTACTCAAATCCGGCTCAAGCAGCAACATGCGGAGAAAGTCAGGTGAGGGTATATTACTATAGATTGCTCACTTGCATTATTTCCGAGCCGAGCATTGGCAAAACAGTTATTATATGAGTAACATTCTAATTATACATAACTATAAAACAGTAATAGCTTGACAGATAATAAATACAATAGTGGTGCATCTGCCGATCAACGGACGAGGCTCTGACGACAATAACAGTGCCCAGCGGCAATAGGCTCGCCACCTATTACATGGGAAAAACTATATATTTGGCGAAGTGTGGGCGTATAATATGCCTCTGCCTACCTCTTCAGGAAAACAGGCGTGAATGTATGTATGTGATAAT
Organism: Musotima nitidalis; assembly: GCA_949126915.1. NCBI lineage: Eukaryota > Metazoa > Arthropoda > Insecta > Lepidoptera > Crambidae > Musotima > Musotima nitidalis. The sequence continues at coordinate 13,837,628 of OX421435.1, read as the reverse complement.
AAATACAAATAAGTAGGACACACAGGACATAACAATTTACATACAACTTCTATAAATATTTGTTATGTGGTTATCATAATGAAATGATTAAGTGATATGTAACGCAAAGCGTGGTATAAACGCAATTTTATTTTTCTATAAAGCGCTGGTTCCTAGGTTTTTTTGTGAGAAAGGAAGAGCACTGGACCCAAAAATCTTGACACGGTGTTTAAGAGAAACTATCTTTTGCTCTCAGGAGTTACAACATGTGTTTAATATAAAACAGTCGCAAGCGATAAATTAAAAATATATTTGTAGCAATTCCTACGGAACTATTATTTCCCGAAAAATCTAGAAACAATTCAATATGACACGTGTTTCGCCCTTACACAGGGCATCTTCAGGTAAGATATGAGCCTCGGAACAACGATGTCTTCACGACCAACGCTGAAACGAGAGACGTAACATTCCTATTGCCACAACAGACTGTTCAAGCAATAAAATGATAACAGAAATAATAAATCCCAAATCCCGCTAAACTGATTACCAATCTTCTCAAAAATTTTGAATGCAAACTTTATTGGTTTTTCCTTTACAATAACAACACGCAAAGTTTCATAACGACATCTTTGTATGAAAAAATATGTAGGCACAATAATTTTTCATTCAGCAAGGATCTACTGGATTCTTACAAATAACCGAAAATATTTGTGTCTGTTACAATAAAGCCTAGTCAATTCCAAGTACTGACAGCCATGTGTCAAGTCTTACACTTCGACATTTGTGTCCCCCTTTAACATCAGGTGTTAAGAGTCAATTTCACCTGACAGCTGTCACCGGACTATTCGTGCGTTTATGGGCGGCAGGAATCGTTTAGTTGTTATTGTGTGCAGAGGAATAGGTGGTGCCAAATTCAATATGCACCTTATTCCACCTGAATATGGGCGGGATTCTGAAAGCCAGCATCTCGTGGTTATAAAAATAAAAATATTTAGGTTCCGTACAAGCCAAAGTTATGAGTTTTGCATATCTTTTTTGTCTACGTTTATATGTAGACTATCAGGTTCGTGTACCTGTTTATCATTAGTTACTAGGTTTGACTACTACATATATACATACAATAACGCCTGTTTTCCCGAAGGGGTAGGCAGAAGCATATTATACGCCCACTTTTCGCCCATTGTGTTTTGGTCCCACATAGGTGGCGAGCCTATTGCCGCCTACCTGGAATTTCTATATTTGCCTCTTCCGTTGATCGGCAGGTGCACCACTTGCAGGTGAGGTTGGCTTGAGCTCCAAAGATGATTATAGGATGTTTACCCTGTACACCATTTAAACTAGATTTTTCTATATCATATTATTGACTATATTTGAACAACCCTAACTGCAATTAGTTCAGAATTCTACTACCATTTTCTCGACATGGAGTAGTAGAAATAAATATGAATAAATGAAGTACGCCAGTAAAGATTGGAATCCCAATTATGCTGTGCATTCAATGCTGGAAAAATTACCGAAAAAAATTACAAGGTATCTAGGTTTTAAATTTAAAATTCCATATCTTTCATATGAACGGCGCTGTGCGAAATTCCATTTACTTCCTCTTGGTGTGCGTAGAAACATTTTTGATTTGCGTTATTTATTGAATATTGCTCAGTCCAAAGTTAATTGTCCTGAACTTCTGTGTAAACTGTATATTAATGTACCTCCCCGACATTGTCGTCCGAGAAATCTACTACTCCTACTTAATTCGCGTTAGCAAATTTTTTAGTTTAATTCATAATAATCATCCTGATACCTTCGATATCTACTGTAGCAATATCTCTATAATTTATTAAATTCTATCTGCAGACTACTTTACTTGTATGTTAACTGTGTAAATTGATTATTAATCTAAATTAAAATGTACATTTCTGGTTAATGTAAGTCAATAGATGTGGAGGCTTGTTATTGACTTTTAGAAGATATGTTTTATAACTATATAGCAGAGTTAGCTGTAAGCCCCCCAAATTAAATAAAATAAATACGACACCCTATTGCAAGCAGCAGTAAGGCGGCTTAGGGATCACATCTACTATCAATGTGAGCGAAGGTCCCCTCAACCTGGGACACAAAATGGGTTATAGGGGCGTGAGATTATGTATGTATGTTTTAAGGTGAGTAAATACAACATTTTCTGGAGCATTTCTGTGTAATGTAACGTTCTTACGAATGGTACAATACAGGCAAAAGCTAAGTTTTCAAAGCATTTCCATGTAATGTAACGTTCCTGCGAATGCTCGGCGCTATGTTACGGGTACATGCGTACCGCGTGCGTCTTTCGTCCCTCTCCCTCCGCGTCACCCCGCAACCGCGCATCGCCCGCACTCGTGGCTCAACGAAATGGTACACCAATATGCTCGTTGGTTTATAACAAAGAGGCGAGCGTGCTCGACGTTTAGTTCGTAAAAGGATGATACACTAGAACATATCATAGAGCGGCTCGTTGTTCGGTTACAAGTAAATATTGTAGTCTATACTCACCTTAAGCATTTATATTTATATTTATATTATATTTAAGTCACTACTTAAAAAGTGTCACAGAAAAGGTATCCACTCAGCATAAAGCCGAGGTGTCACGAAAAGCCCTCGACGCTGGTCTTCCGTAGATACCGTTTGTGAGAGCACTGCTATGACACATTCATTCCTTGCATTTAAAACACAATACATACAGTTACAGTAGCATACAAATAAGACATAAGCTTGCAGGGAACCTGAGTAGCACAAGTGAGAGGACAACACAACCGATGACACGGCACGTTAAGCCGTTGGTCCCGGCTGTCATTAACATCTATGGCAGTCGTTATTAGGAAGTCAATGCCTTCTAACATCCTGACAGCTGATTTAACCATAGAATGATGTTTCCCTCTGGGTTGCGGAGGTCAGACGGCAGTTGCTCTATGTAATAACTGGAATTCAGCCAAATCTGGGAGAACCAGTGAATAGAACCTTAAGCTTAAGTCAAGGGAACCCGAGATAATGCTAGAATTTAGATTCCCATAGACGTAATTTCTTTCAAACAAAACTATTGCTTAATAATTTAGATTCTACCCTATAATGTCGTTGCGGATCCCGAAAAAATGGTGATACAATTGAAAATCCCAGAGTGAAGAGCTCCATTGTGGTACAAATAATCTATTCTCACGAATAAGAGATACAATCAAGAGGTCGATCTTTGGTGCGATCTGGAGAGGTCCTCTCAGAGGTCGGCGCAATTTATTTCTTTTGAAAATTATCTTTACTAGAAATATTTTTGGCTTTTAAGGAAAATGTCGACTTGCTAAAAAGGTTATCAAAATAAGTTACAAGTTGTATGTCAACGTCAGGTACTTAAAAAATTAATTAAGATTACTTTTAACATCTTTATTAATAAATATTATTAATAATCTACTTAATGAGACGTAAGTATGTCAAGACCAAGCCAACCTCCTGTCACCTGCTAGTGATACACCTGCTGATCAACAGACGGAGGCTCTGACGAACTGAACAGATCCCGGTCAGCGGCAATAGGGTCGCCACCTATTACGTGGTATAATGTAAAATAATACCAACAATGTAATTGGCGAAGTGTTAGCGTAACTTTGCCTCTGCCTACCCTTCCGGGGAAACAGGCGTGAATTTATATGTCTGTGTATATGAGATGTGACTAGTTCTTCGTTCACGTGGACTGAGACGATATCCCATTCCTTCAGTCGCTTCCTGCGATACCTTCGAGCATGACATGGGGTCTCAGAGTATTTTGAAGGTGTCGCTACCACAAAATACTCAGCTATTGAACCAATGCAAACAAACAATAAAAAAAATATTAGTATAAAGTATGATGAAAAAGCGCTCGTAGCTCTGCGGTGCTAGGTGGTCGGAAACGATCACCGAAGTACAGCAGAGTTTACAGAGGTCAGTACTTGGATGGGTGACCGTTTGTGTGGCATTTGATATCGAGCGCTTCCGTGCTTCGGAATGCACGTTAAGCCGTTGGTCCCGGTTATCACTAAATATGGTAGTCGTTAAGCCATGTTAGAGGCCTAATGGGCGGCTTGATAAATTCTAACAGCAGGACGCCATACACCTGCCTCCGCCAATTCGCACTGGGTCAGCGTGGTGGAGTTTGACCCAATACCCTCACACCTTGATATGTGAGAGGAGGCTCGTGCTCAGTAGTGGGACGTTAATGGGCTGTGATGAATGAATGATGAATAACGAATATACTTCAATGGAATGTTCCAGAAAACGCAGCACATCCCGCAAGAACCGCAGCCGGACGCGCTCCCCCATGGATAACGAAACTCCCCCGGCTCCAGTCACAACTTCCGCAGCCAGCACACCCAGGAAGAGGACCAGGCTCTCGGCCAGCGTCAAGGTACTCTTACTTATATATCACTGATAGTCATTATCATCATTCCAGCCATCATATCATCATATCATCATTAAGCAGTCTAACAAGGGATGATCAATCTTGTGCCAAGTTAAATAAATAAATATTTCCTGACAATTACACCAATTATTTAGTTCCAAGATAAGTATTATTAAGAACTTGTGTTATGGATACTAAATAACGGATAAACATACATACATACTTTTTTTTTGTAAATACATACTTAATAGACATAGAAAAACACCCAGACCAAAACAAATATTCACATTTATACACACAAATATTTGTCCTTGTGGGAATCGAACCCACGACCTCAAGAGTGGAATGCGGGTATACTTGCCACCACGCCATATCGGCCGTCAGTATATCCTTAAATACTTTTTTTTTGTAAATACATACTTAATATACATAGGATAACACCCAGACCAGAACAAATATTCATGTACACAAAGATTTGTCCCTTGTGGGAATCGAACCCACGACCTCTGGATTGGAGTGTAGGTATGCTGACCTCCACGCCATATCGGTCGTCAATAGTAAATTAATAGCTCCTAATGATATTTATCTTGAAACTAAATAAATGGAGTGCTAGGAAGATAATTATTTATTTGTTCATAGGTGCGTGGTCTCCTGGGCCGCGTGTGGGCCCGTGACTCCAAGTCGAAGTCATGCGAGAACCTGCACGTGCTGTAGCGCTCCGCCGCCGACCCCGTCGCCTGCTTCCCCTTCTTCGACTGCGCCAACGACTACTCCTGAACTTCCATCTGAAGCTTCGGGAACTACTGCTTCTTAACACCAGCAAATGACGTGTAAAAGGCAATGGAATCTTTGGAAAATTTACGTGCGAAGACAGCTTGAGTTTTGATATGGAGAGGTGTCTTTTTCTGCATCAAATAGAACATTATTACAGTGAAATTATTAAAAATCCTCGTTAAATTACAGAATAACTGTCAAAAAGTGACTCATTGTCGTATTAGCTTTTAAAAGTTTACAGCTGAACACAGCACACCCAAATTGTTTTCCACTCAAAGCCGCTTGGCTTCCCGCCGCCTTGGTCTATCGGTGGGCGGCCCTCTCTATTAAGTTTCCCAGCTTACAGTCGCCATTACAGAACTTTAGCTGCCACTCCAGCTTGCAAATCCGTCTTGCTATGTTGATCACTCCATGTCTCCTACACTTTTCCTCATTTCTGATTATATCATATGACATCATCCGTATGACAACTCCGTGCATAGCTCCATTACACGCTGAGCGATACAGAGTGAAATGAAACATACTATCCATAAAAGAACCATAGTCTGGCCCCACGTGCATCCTCGTCCCTGCTGCCTAGCTGCCCAGCGGTCAAAGCAGCATATATTTTCCCTTCATTCACCGCAGTTATTCTTCATAGACTCATCCATTCCCTTCTCAGTCATATTTGTCTTTAAGACTCTCAAGACTCTCAGCAGTCCTGTTCCTCTCCTCTCGGAAACATTCATGTTCATCTCTGCTCGTGCTTGCTTTACATCTTCTCATCATATTACACATAAATACGGCTTCCTTTAATTTCTTGTGTCAGGCACCAGTTCTAAATGCCATCAAAATCATTATTGCTTCGCCCATTAAAAGCCAACTGCTGGATAATAGGCCTTCCTAATTATTTTCCTCGTCGAGCAATTTCGCGCTACCTACATCCAACGACTACCCGCCAGCTGAACTAGATGACCAGTCCATTAGGTGACCGATGGTTTCTAATACGTTTAAAGGTTACTCTACATAAGAGGGCTTATTAAACAAGATCAAAAGTTAAATTAGGTTTAAAACTAGTGCTGTAGCTGTCTTCTTTTTATCATATAGTGTTTGAAGACGGATATGGAGTGGTGGTGGATACCTGAACTTCACTCCAGAGGTCGTGGGTTTGATTCCCACACAGGACAAATCTTGGTGTGCATGAACATGAACATTTATTCTAGTCTGGGTGTTTTTTAATGTTTATTAAATATTTTTAAAAAGATATTTAAGTATGTTTATCCGTTCTTTCGTACCCCAAGTTCTTGATACTTATCTTGTCTTAGTTCAAGAAGTCTCAGTGCCATTCCTTATGATGACCGTTATGTTAAAACAGTGATTTTTTTGAGCTAATTTTCCGATGATTCCAATGTCTTAAAAAACCGTTCAGATTCCATCTTCAGATTACAAGTGGCCCTTGCAGGTATCATTCAAACTCGCATTTTGCTGAAATAGAATGATTTTAAAGTACATAATTAATTATTTATTTGCTTACTTTTTCAATAAGTATGTCTCTATATTCATATTTATAATGATTCTTACAAAATTAATAGACGACCAGCATTATATTGTACGCTGAGAACAAAAGTAACCAATTTCAAAATTTTGGAGAAATGAGTTAAATAAATAAAATGACACAAAAAGTATACTGTATTTAAGGTAGAAAAATCCAATAAACCAAACGATTTTTTTATCTTAATATAGACATAATAAAATATGTTTGAATAATAAGAAAAATATCGTCAATGAGACCGACAAAAATCGTCTTTATCCAAAAAAATTGAATTTGGATATGGGTCACTTTCATTCTCAGCGTGCGATATATTAAATACTCTGTCTATTTTTATTTGCTTTCGTTTATTTGTAGCTAAATATAAAAAAGTATATACTTAGTTGACCCCTAAATAATATTGTTATTAGGGGGTTTACATGTGTAAATATCAAGCTGAGTCTGTTGTCACTGTATTGTTATGTTATCCCGGTTGCCCCACACTTAGGCTAAGGGCCCAGAGTCTATAAAAAAAATTTCAAATAAATATTAATAATTTTATGAAATCATAATTTTATGAAATCATAATTTTATGAAATCATAATTTTATGAAATCATAATTTTATGAAATCATAATTTTATGAAATCATTATTTTATGAAATCATAATTTTATGAAATCATAATTTTATGAAATCATAATTTTATGAAATCATAATTTTATGAAATCATAATTTTATGAAATCATAATTTTATGAAATCATAATTTTATGAAATCATAATTTTATGAAATCATAATTTTATGAATTACTAAATTTATAAATCAATGGGTACAACTTAATTCAATTTAATTTATATATTTTTTGCCACAATAACAGTAACTTTTTTGGAATTTATTTTGATTATATTAATTATAACGTCATATTGGTTTATTAAGTTTCTTATGAAGTCCTAATGACTTTAGGTAATATTAAGCATGACTCAGCTTTACATCTAAGTTTGTTACCATGTGTAAATAAAATTATATGAAGCACAATATCACACAAAACAATGATTTGTATTTTTATGACATTTTTTTAAAATAAACAGTTAGGTGGTTTTATGTAGCATTACGTTTTTTTTTATTTCATCTATGCTTGATGTTCTGGCACCTAACGATAAACTATACGCCTTAAATAAAAGGGGAAAAGACGGGTCGGCGACATAAAAGGTAAAACTTATCTTTAATATTATTAATAATTTAAGATATATCATGAAGAGAGTGATTGTGTTATATATTTAAAGTGAAACTATGTAATTTATATTAAATTGCCAAAACAATGGTTAATCAACAACGCCATCTATATTTAAAGTCTTGTTCTAATAAAACAAGCACAGTCAGCAAAAACAGTGTCAAATGGTTTTTAACGAAATTATTTAGTTTGGTGATAATCTAAATTATAATTAACTATGTTAATCAATGTTTTTACATTGAAGTTCATTATAAATTTTCGGTATTATTAACGTTATGTGAAAGGCGAAAAATTGTGAAAATTCAAGTATTAATAGTTGTAATATTAATATGATTGTGTCGTAAATATGTCAATGTGATCCCTGTGTCTCCTAAAACTATATGTTATTAATTTATATAAAAATTTAATTACTATTAAATATATTTAAAAAATATTTGGTTTATAAATATTTTATGATACAATTAATAGGGGAACTAGTTGTTAAATTAAATTAATGATTGATGTCTTTTTTTGCTATATTTCTTTGTGTATACGCTTTTACTGTCATAATCTACTGTAATATTTATTATTACTATATTTCGTATCACATAAATCGGTGTATATTTAAAATAAATTGTACGAATATTTATTAATAATTAAATTGTAAATTTATTGAATGAGACAGTGATAGTGATTGCATAATCAGAATACTAACTGATTTTTATTTAAACTTTTTTTTTAAATATTTTTAATAAGTAAAATCCTATAAATAAGTAATTTTTTATCGTTATGTATATGTACAGCACATTATAAGCACAATTTTTATCATTTAATTACGTTCCAAAGTATGAATTTATTGAATATAAAAATATCAGCCTGTTGTATACCTTCCAAGGTATTATAACATAGTTTAAAGGCATTATACGTAGAAAAGCGGATATAAAATTAGAATCTGAAATATTTAAAAAAATTATAAGACTGCGTAGCGAAATTTTGTTTGTTTTAAACAATTTCAAAAGAAAATGTTTTCCAAATTATAATAATAAATATTAAAATACCGAATTGGGTCCACAGCTTCATCATTTGAGCGAAACGAATTAGAAATGTAGGTTTTTTTTGCTTAACGTGAAATCAGTGTATAGATAGAAAAGTAGATTGTAATGAACAGCATATGCATGCGATAAGTAGGCGGTCTGAATGCTGAATTTTGACAGTTGTTGAATACTCCGACACTATTATTTTTCTCAACTGCAAGAACCTGCTCTGCTGAATATAAGTCTCGTTAATTGTTTTACATGTCGAGCTATGTTGAGCCTTTGTCAAATCATATCATTTGTTAGTCGCCAACTCTTCGAGCTAGGTGCCCCGCCCACTGCCACTTCAGCTTGCAAATCAGCAGCTGTCGGTTGCACAGGTTCGCCAATGAATTTCCGAACTCTTTCCTTATTTCTATCACGTAAGGAAACTCCAAATCTAGGGACCTCCGTTTTACGAGCAACCTACTCTTCGGACTTATTGTCCTCGTGAAAGGTCGAATCGAGGAGATTACTGGGTTTCATTAAGAACATGATTTACAGATTTTTTATAATCAAACTTAGGGAAGCTCTGTCAAGATTTTCGAGCACTATGACTAGATCAGCAAGCGACTTAGTAAAATAATAAAAACAGTAATTTACCTCTTGATATTACTTCACTTCTGTCGGAGAAGAAAATAATGTCGAAATTCAGTTCTAAGACTTGCAGTACTGTGGGCAGCTAAGAAAACGCAGGGCATTTTGGGATATTTACACGATTATAAAACGTAAGGTAGCCAAATCGAAAGCTAGAGACAGTATTATATATAGAAACTACAGTTTAGACAAAGGTATTTGCGTAAAAATATGTAGATACGTTAGAAAAAGCTTTTCATTAAATTTCATTAATTGAATTTTTTTTTTGCTGACCGTCTTTAAAAAACTGCACACACGCAAAGTATCTCGCGCTTGGCGGGAAAGTAAAGCGTCATGTCTGCAGTTTTGTTTTATTTTCTAAAATTTGTGATATTTCTAACATTAATGTGTAATAATGGTGGATTATTAACCGTTAAGTGTTTGTAAACATACATAAGTGTTGATAAATCAAACAAAACAGTGCAACATCACTTATCAAATTTTCTCTCAAGGAGTCCATGTGAGATCTCAGTATAGTCCCACATCTTTACTGAGGACTCAAGGGGTTTAGGGGAGGGTATTTCATCTTCGATTTATCATCTTTATCACCACTCATTCTCATTTACTATAAATGATATATAATTAATATATCACTTACTTGACACTGGCTAAATGTGCTAGACGCACAAAGCCATTATTTAAAAGAAAGAAGAAGTATCTCGCGTAAATAAAATTAATTTGTTCTGAACAAGGTTTTCTTTGTTTCTATATAAATAAACACGCAACATTTTGTACCCAAATAACTTAGACATATAAAAACTGTTTCACACAATCACCGGCTAAAAACATCCTCACAAAATGTGCGCAACTCGAAAATTTGGGCGCCCATTTGTATGTTAACCCTTTATAAGGCAGTGGTGCACATATGCCCATCATAAATTGAACCTTATTAAGTTGAGTTAAGGAAGAAAAGCAAAGTAAATCTTCAACATCTTCTGCCCGTTAAAGGGTTAAATTCATATTTAAATCATGTATTTTAGTATGTTTGCATATTTACATAAGAACAGCTGCTTAAAGACAAGGCTTTGAAAGCAACATTTTCACTCGTAATACATTTTTAATTTATGTTAGAAGAGCAAACGTATTTACATATTTTCATATCATTAAGTTGAGGCGTGTGTTGAAACTAAAAGTCGCGGCAAAAGTAATCCATCCAATCTTATTGCCAGAAAAAGGGGTTTACTTACAAACGAACTAAACATGGTGAAAATGAACATTGAACACAGAATATGTGGAAAGTTTTGGACATAACGTACCAAAGCGACTGATATTAGCTGGCATCATCCGAAAATGACAACTTTGCAAAATGTCTACCTTTGAAATACCAATTTCTTACAATATCAACGTATTAATTATACTATAAAATGTAAATTGAATTACTTGTGAATCATAAAAAGCTTTTCATTAAATTTTATTAATTGAATGTTTTTTTTGCTGACCGTCTTTAAAAAACTGCACTGAACCATAAAAAATAATATAACAGCCATGATCCAACAGCTCAGGAGTTTTAGTATTTTCAACGTGGTTGGATATTATTAATGCTCTTGTTCTTAGATTCGTTTTCACCATGTATTCGTCTATTACAAGACGCCTTAAAATAATTTAGGTTCCTCAAACAATTAGTAATTTTTAGAATCTTAAGATTATTTCAGTTGATAGTATTCCCTAGAGCTATTTTGTACTAGTGGAATAGTGGTAGATTGGTTTGTATAAAAATAATAAAATAATGATTTCAATTTCAGTGCCTGATATTTAGTGGGAAAAGTTTTTAATAATTATTTAATCCCTCCGAAAAAACCTGTTTGCCTTATTTTATTAGTCATTGTTTAACTGAGGCGATGGACATAGACGCTAGAAATATTATATATTATAATTATAAAAAATATACTAGAATTTATTGTAGAATAATTACATGAATTATTAGTTTACATTGTATAAGTAGGCGTAATTTGTCTTCTCTATGTTAATAATAAAATTTGATATTAAATAGCTGTAATATGACGTAATATTTAACTAATAGTATAAGTTCTGGCAGTTAGTTTTATACACGTATAAACTTATAAAATTAATTAAATTATTACATGGTTCTCATAATATCTTTCGTTGAATTTAGTCTAAGCAACATTTCGCATTATTTAGTCTTACAAAATTTTGTAATAATTTATATTTATTTCAACAAACACTAAATGATATTAAAGTCACGTTATGTCGCATTGACACCCCTTATTATGATTGAGCGACACACACGGGCACGCTACGCGACGCGACGCGTTACGAAAATGTCAATCCGTAGCTGTAGGCTTACTAATCGTTCTGCGTGAGTGACAAACTTAGCAACGCCCAGTTGCTAAGTTGTCAATCCATAGATGTAAATTCTCTTGTTGTTTTAAGTGAGCGACAAACGTGGCAATGTTCAGCGACGATGCGCGTTACGATAATGTCAAAAGCGTTGGCTTTAGTACTTCTTTTAAAAAGATCAATCAATGTAAACGCAACAAGCAGCGTCCACGCCGCCGAAGACGCGCGTTTCTGAAACGTGCGTCGTAGGCGCGTTTAAAATACGCCGTGTACTATGGGCCTAAGCTACGCGCGTTACGCGGTTGTATTAAATCAGAAGCGCCTTACCATAGGTAGCATTGCGTCGCGTAGCTTTTCATTGCTCATCTACGACGAAGGGTTAATGCTTATTTTCCACTATCTGCCAGAACTGTGTTTTCATAACATAACAATCAAAAAAAAATATTAAAAACGTCACTGTGTATTTGTCTTCTTAAAATGTAAGTTAATTATTGTAAATCCCAGGGTCCAAAAAAACACCAATCTTATAACTTCCCTTGGACTATCCTGGATCAGATTTTCATCCAATCCTACTTCTAACAGCAGTAGACTTATTTTTGTATCCGTCGCTAAAAGGGGCGAGTGGATCTATACTCTATAGTAAACAGGCGCAGTTTGAACTCCGTAACAATTGCAGACGTTAGCTCTAAAGTGGGAACTCATCAAATAAGCTATAATGTTATTCGCATGATCATTATCTTTATCAAATACTAGTTTATTAAAAATTCATGCAACATTAAAAAATAAATTTGATTTTGACTAATATCTAACATTTATGGGGACATTTAAGACAATAAATGTAATCACAAATATACAATTACTAATAAATTATAATCTGTATGTAAAAATCAATTCGCAAATTTTCAATTATTATTGACATCTACTGCTGTCCTTTTATTTGGTCCTAAGATTACGAGGTGGTTTTATGGTCAAACTGAATTGTATGTCGGGCTAAGTGCAGTATACAAGTGCGACTATAAAAAAATCAAAGGATACCAAAGATATTATATAAAGAGGTAGATATCCTACCAGTGCATTAAAAGTGAAACATGCGAAGCACAACCATAATAATAATCCTTTATTGCACATAAAACATAAATAGTTTACAAAAGGTATTTAAAAACTTAAAGTACAAAGGTGGACCTATCTCTAGAAGAGATCTCTACCAGCCAACCCTAGAAGCTGTGTATAAATTTGTAGGTACGGGATTTAATTTCCAAACTAAATTTTAAAACCATTGGTGTATCTTTGCCCCAGAATCCGTCTTACTAATAGACGATATGCATATTTTTAGCTCTATGCTAGTGATTGGTTATCACGTACATACTAAGATAACAGGTGTCCCCACAGACACAGAGCCAGACGGGCCTTGAAATTCAAGTTACAAAGTACTAGAATAATTCAAAGCGTCCATCGAAGTCCTCGGTTGCTCACTGCTCGAACAATGGATCCGATATCCAAAGCTCGTATTATTACTCGGGTTATCGGAGAAGAGTTGATTTTTTCGTGTAAATAAATCTCTCAAACGTAGCTATGCTTAAACCAGAACATGTGAAAATTTTAATGTTCTACTAACAGTGGTTTTAAAGTTCTGTTCATGCAAGCATTTCCCGCAACTTGATGACAAATGCGCAATGTCATTTTGCGTCGCAAAAAAGCAAAATGGCCGCGCTGGATACAGCCTGTTCTATCAGTGTGACTATAAAACCACATATATTAGCTTGAAAATTTCGTAAAGACTTGGGCGGTTAAATCCTTAAAGTATTCCTTGAATCCCAAGTCTAGATTCCGACCTAAAATAAGTTCACGCCTAATTATAAATCCCTTGGACCACGATAAGCAATATATCTATATATTTGATAGGCCCATTGGTTGCTTAGAGGTAGGCATAGCTTACTGTAGAGTTTTATATAATTGTAATTATAACAAGATTATTAGTATTAAAATCGGTGTGTCCATGTGTTGTAACGTAAATGTTTAAAAGAATTCTTTATATATTTTATGTAGTTAAACAGTTGATGTGATTTATATGTACAAGTTTCATTTATTTTGAATTTACTTAATGATAGTAATTGCAATTTTTGCAATTGCAAAAACGTTTTTTTCGTCATAATATTCATTCAAAAATAATGAATATTTTTATTTATGAAATATAATGTTATCACTAATATCTTATTTATTAAGTTAATTTATTTAGCATAACGTTTTGCTGGTATATTTTACGTATATTTTTATATGACGTACTTATATTTTTCAAGTTTTTTTTTCTAATAATAAAAAATAATTACATATTTCAATTTTAATAACTCATTATTATCATACAATGAATGTTTAAACATAGATAAAACATTTTTGAAAACTGTACACTTTTTATTAAAATTAAAAAAACAACTGTATCAATTTATCGTGAATTTGTGGCAATTTGTCGCACATTTAGTACTTCTAAGACATAACTGTTTTCTCAGATTTTTTTGCCAAAATTGAGTTAGCAATGCCAGAATAACATTTATGCATAAAATAAGTATGAATAGTTCGAAAATTGAATGTTATATGCCAACCAACCTCAACTACAAATGCACCCGTCTATCATTGGACAAGGCTGGTAGACATTTTTGTTCCCGGTCAGCAGATTCAGTCAATAGGTCAATAGGCTTTCCACCTCTTACGTGGGACCAACAATACTCTTCAATCGGTCGGAACTACTATGGTAAGTGTTCTGAGGAGCTTTTCGATTTCATCCCATCCTCTTGTCCTCTCCCGAACAACATGTGCTGGTCTTAGAAACCATCCATATACTGTGCAGAGTATCAGCACCCGAACCATGTGTTTCCTAGTTCCTATAATCCTGGGTCTTTTAAGCGGGGCGTGAAACGACATTTTTTCTGGACGTCATGAGTGGGTGCGCTTTGTACCATGCTTATTGCACGGTATGAAGCGCCTTAATTTGGAATGCATCGACTGCTTAGGGGCTATCCATAAATTACGTTACTCGTTAAGGGCGTGGGAGGGGGTTGACAAAGTGTGACAAGGGGATGGAAGGGATCCTAAATTTCGTTGTGTCAAATTTCGAAATCCAGGTCCTATAAAGTTTTTGTTACTGCTGTTTTAATGTCATTATTTCTTACTGTACAATTGCAAAAAATGTGACATCACACTACGGAGGAGGGAGTCTCACAAGTGTGACCAGCTGTGACAAGGACGGAGGGGGGGTCAAAAGATCACGAAATTTGTGTGACGTAAATTATGGATGGCCCCTTACTATCAGGCAGGATGTAGTCATTATGACGTGTCACATATGGGCGTATAAAATGCCTCCGCCTACCCTTTCGGAGAAACGGTCATATATGCAAAATTTACAAAATTACAGTTTTGAATTTGAAGTACTAAGGGTGAGATGTTATAAATAGCTTCTACTTATACTGTATTCCATTGAAAATCAATAACTGTACGTTATTATAGAATAAATAGTTAATAAAACGTGTTTGCCAACGGACTGTCTCCATCGGAATATCATTTTGAATAGCATACTGAAATTAAGTACATATCTTATTCGAAAAAAAAGTCTTTTTTGACAATTTTTTACGCACAATTTGGTAAAAAACAAGTATCACTTTTTGTAGTTTCAGAATAGAAAATTTTAGTCTTTTCATCGTTTTATTTCTAATTTTTTATTACTTTTGTATATAAATTATAGTATTGTATTATTATTATTATTATAAATTAGTAATTTATTTGTTGTTAAATGTGACATTTCGAAATATATTCTGATGTTTTTATATATAAAATATGGTGTTTTATTAAAACTACAAAGAGGGTTACTTTTAATTTATTGATATTAAAATAAAAAAAACTTTTTAAAAATAACATAATTATATTACATGGTAACATATGATTTTACAGTACACAGTACTTAAAGACAAGAACATCTAATATTTAACGAGTAGAATTCTTTTCATTGAGTATTATCTGTATATTATTAATAAATTATAAAAAAGCGTAAAATTAAGAACATTTATAATAAAACGATTTTGATAAACGTCTATAATTAGCAAGTGCAAATGTTAATTGAAAAATATTTTTATTGTCTTTAAGATCAACCGGATCATTTAAATTCATTATAAAATATCTTGAACTCTGCATAAGAAAAATCTCTTAAACTACTTCAATTCATACCTGCAATTAAACTAATTACGATTATTATATACAAGTTTTTTAATAACTATGGTGCAGCACTAATTTCTCAATAATATTATGATAGATAAAAATATTTATTACAACGAAAGACACAGATGCATATGAAACAAAATTACAATAATAAAAAAAATTATAACAACAATAAAAACAAAAAAGTGTAACACATAAAAACAAGAATGGCTACGGCTCAGTGGGTTCTTTTTGCTCTGTGAGAGCAAAACACTGATTTTCAGCTTTTGCCAAAACGGTCTACGAGACGCGCCCAATTACCGTGTAAGGATACCGTGGATCCTTCGCATGTACGCGCGACATCCCTCCGTGTCGAGGCTGCTGCGGTAAGTGCTAAAGTCGCAAACGGAACAAGTACGAGAACCTGGGAACTAATTATTTATTTGTTCCGTTTGCGGTGGAGACAATGGGTCCATGGGGGCCGGAGGCAAAGCACCTTGTCAGGCATTGAAGTACTCGCCTTATTGATGCCTCCGGTGACAAGAAGGCTGGCAGCTACTTCTGCCAGCGTATTAGCCAGGCAATCCAAAGAGGAAATGTTGCCAGCGTTCTTGGCACTGTACCCATGGGTTCACAGTTGGAAGACATCTTTTATTTATACAGCTGTTACTTTTTTATTTTGTATGTCAGTAAAGAGTTATATAAGAAGTACAATAAAATATTTAAAATTAAACACTATTATGACAGTTAATTATTATCAATTTTAATTGTACTTCGTTATCAACAGCTGAGAAATTTGGGACTTAAATTTGTTTACTTTGATTCATACCTTATCATCTCTTCGTAGTAGTACATAATTATAGTTACATATAAAAAAATATAGCATATATATGTAATAATATCAAATAATAATAGCGCGAATCAGAAACTGATCACAATAGTACAGCGTCCTCTATTGACAAGGTTGTGTCAACAGACATTCAAACTGTAACGAACATGGCTTAACGACTATTAAATTAAGTGGTAACTGGGACCGACTCCCTAATGTGTCTTCCGACGCACGGAAGCGCTTGATATTAAATGCCACACAAACGGATTCAGATCAAATCCGCATCACTGTGTTTTAGAGGTATGTTACATTAATTGTACTTTTGAGAGAAAAATCTTAGAAGGTTTCTTGCCCATTCTTTTTTACATAAGCCCCTGCCCGCAGTGAACCAAATATACATACACAATTATCACTTTGAATGATAGAATGATAAATTATATTCGTATATAACTTTATTTTTACAATGTAGTTTTAGGTTATATGACAGAACACCGTGACTAAACTTTGATTTCAAATTTATAGTAGCCAATATTAACTTTATTACATTCATATTTTTCTTTGCTTATTCTGACCTAGGGGCTGTGTAGAGGCTGAGGCTAGTGCCTCCCAAGGCACGTGTTTCCTGTACAGTCAACTCATTTTATCATATAATATGCCGTCCCCGTCACAAGTGTACAATTTAATTTCATCCAATAACCACTAGATGGTGTTGTTATCTACCTGCCTCATTTACAAGTGAGTTTCAGCTAGATGGCAGTGTAATATAACTGCCCCATTCACAATTTTACAATCAAGTTCCAGCCTAAACCACTAGATGGCGGTGTTCAAAATGTTTCGTTATCAAACCATTGCCACATTTTTGGTTTGGTGTAATCCAGCTCATACTCCTCGCATTTTTGGCCAGTTATCCTGTAAACAATATAAATAAATATTTAGACCAGTAATTTAAATTCAAGATAAGCATCAGTAAGAAGTACATACTTTTTTGGAAATTTATTTTTAATATACATACAAATACACCCAGACCAGAATAAGTACTCATGTTTAAGCATACAAATCTTTTTAATTAACGCTCAATAACGATAAGTTTTGTTTAATAACTGTATGGCTATTTATTATATCCTCAGGTATGGTCTCAAAAAAAATCCGATGCTGAACAGATCATTGATCAGGGTATTTTGAAGCCGTATGTAGTGACGTGCTAGAGTGTTCCTGTTACGGCGATTCAGGATTACTTCATCCCTTGTAAGGTGGTGCTAGCACATTAAAGAGGATGGTGCTAGAACTGACCTGGTCCTAGTGGCACACTTGATGATGGGATGCGACTTCCGGAAGCACTGCGGCCCCAGCACATTAAAGTAGGTCAGGCCTATCTGCGCCGACACTAGCGAGTTGGTCTTCCGGAGGCACTCACGAAACTTGGAGTCGCAGCTGCAGTGCGATCTGGAAACCAGACATGGTTATTAGATAGACTGGTAAATTCAATTTAATTTAATCATTTATTCTAAACAATATACATTGTGTGGTATATATCTTTAATACAAATTACATGCGAATACAAATGTCAAATTATGAAGGAAATGAAACGATCAGAGTTTAGACAAGTCAATGTTTGAATCACTATATAACAATTATATGCAATAATCATCATCATCTCAGCCCATTAACGTCCCACTACTGAGCACGAGCCTCCTCTCACATATCAAGGTGTGAGGGTATTGGGTCATACTCCACCACGCTGACCCAGTGCGGGTTGGTGGAGGCAGGTGTATGGCGTCCTGCTGTTAGAATTTATCAAGCCGCCCATTAGGCCTCTAACATGGCTTAACGACTACCACATTTAGTGATAACCGGGACCAACGGCTTAACGTGCCTTCCGAAGCACAGAAGCGCTCGATATGACTTTTCTAATAACACTTAAATAGCTGATTACATCGGTACCGCGGGTGCGCTGTTTAACTTCACATCATTAATTAGTTATAATTTCTATTAAGCTAATATGTGGATAATAATGCTGGTTGTACCTTAGTTTAATAACTTTAACTATGAAGTAAAAATGAATTGTACAAATGTTTTTTATCCCTTATAACTAAAATAAAAAGACGTGTCATGCTTTATGGCGCTTTAGGTATCAAATTTAGAGAGTCTCGAGTTCAAACCCAGGTCGCGCAAACCTGCAAACCTATGTCTTATCAAAGTTATGTGCGTAATTATCGCTTCTAGAGATACATACCTTTGTACTTGTTATTTTATATACCTCATGTAATACTTAACATTATTTTGTGCAATAAAGGATAATTATTATTATTCCGTGTGTCACAGGCACGTGAAGGCGTTAGTTTAGGCTGTCATAAACATCTATGGCAGTCCTTATTAGGAAGTCAGTGCCTTCTATTCTGATAACTGGTTTAACCATAGCATGAGTGGAATATGTCATCATCAACCCAGCATTATCCCGGTTGTGCCGAAGACTTATGCTAAGGATCCAATGTCTGCTCAGTAGTATGAAGCCTTTTTTTTAATGTGACACGTCATAACTACATCCTGCCTGATGGTAAGCAGTCGATGCAGTCTAACAAAAAAATGAAAGCGCTTCATACCGTGAAATAAGCACGGCACAAAGCGCATCCACTCATGACGGCCTGTTAAAATGCCTCTTAATAAAATAAAATGAAATAAATAATAAATAAATAAATATTCTCTAACAATTACACCAATTATTTAATTCCAAGATGAGTATCATTAAGAACTTGTGTTATGGATACTAAAGAACGGATAAACATACTTAAATACTTTTTTTTTGTAAATATATACTTAATATACATAGGAGAACACCCAGACCAGTACAAATAATCATGTTCATGCACACAAAGATTTGTCCTGTGTGGGAATCGAACCCACGACCTCTGAAGTGAAGTGCAGGTATACTGACCTCCACGCCATATCGGTCGTCAAAAAAATGAAAAATGAAATGAAATAAAATTTTATTTAGACATAAATACATATAACAAAAAACAGAATTTTTAGAGATTCGTTTCACGCCCCGCTTCGATTCGTTTCAAGTCCCGTGATCAGTAATTAATTACACGGAGCGACTGCCTCCTCAAACATCCACAAGGAAACATCATTATATAGTTAAACCGCTGGCTAAATGCTAAATGTTCATGAAATTTGGAAACAACGGCTTACAATGCTTTTCAAGACACGGAACAAGCTCAAAATTTATTTTATTTAAATTTTAATATTTTTTGGTGATTTTTTCTTCAATATAATCCCCTATCTCTTATGTATCTCATTATCCTGTAGTCGAGACACGATATCGTTGCGATTCATTTGCTTTGACACTACGAGAATCGTAAACGGTCCCGACCGGCGCATGCGCAGCTTCTTAGATAACCAGTTGTGTAACCGCTGTCATAGTAGACACATATAAGTAGGATAACTAGGATATCTTCATACATACGCACCGAACCGTGAGTATGTGAGCGCGTCGAAACGTATTCGTCTGTCTTTCTTTTATGTATAAACGCTCTGGTAAGTGATGGCACTTAAGGATGCATTTTTAACATTCAAATAAAACTATACTGAAACTTTTGAAGGTGAAATAAATTCTACGGCCATTTTAAAATTTAATTATAGATTAACTATTTAAAATTAAAAAGTTACTAATGTACAGTTTTAATAGTTTGAAAGAAAGCTGGTAACGTTCTCTTTGAAATCGTTTATTTTAAATCTAAAACTTTTATAGTGTAATTTTTTTTTAATTTAGAAGTTTAGTTGCTAGCTAGTTTTCACAAACCTCGATAATTTTTTGATATTTTTACCTTGGTGAATAAATATACATACATCACGTCTGTTTTCCTGAAGGGGTAGGCAGAGGCATATTATACGCCCACACTTCGCCAATTATATAGTTGGTCCCACGTAATAGGGGGCGAGCCTATTGCTGCTTACCGGGCACTGTTATGTTCGCCAGGGCCTTGTCCGTTGATCGGTAGGTGCACCACTTTCAGGTGAGGTTGGCTTGGGCTCCTTAGGTCTTGATAAGATTCCTATATACCCACCCTTTATATGAATAAATATAACACGGAACAATACTAAAAATTGGTTGCCTGTAAAGTCGGTATACGGGCGAAAGTTTTACGTGACAACGACTTTCAGTGGTAAAATAATTTTAATGTGAATATTCATTCGTATAGTAGGAAGAAGGATGAAATAATAGTAACAATTTAAAACATTTATTTATACAAAGAATTATATTTAAAACATTAATTTATACAAAGAATCTCTCGCTCTTAGGCGGGCTAACTGTGCTCGAGTGGAAGGGACGCGTGCCTTTCACTTTTTATGTCTGTCTCTCTCGCTCTTAGGCGGGCTAACCATGCCCGAGTGGAAGGGACGCGTGCCTCTCACTCGCTCTCATTGTGATCGCATAACGTGAGCGGAGCGTAACGCAGTTTCTTGAAGTGTCACCCGGCTAACCAATTTATAAGACGTTGTCACGTCAAAAACAAATTGTGATCTTCATAACAATCGGTCGCTGTAAATGAAATAAGCGACGACCCTGTGTTAGGCCACTATCAGTCGCTCGGAGTTCGACTTGGTCTACTTACGTGTTTCTACTATGCCGCTGCGGAACGGTTAACGTATATGTGTGATATTTCATTACACACTTCAATTACACTCAATGTAGGTAGCGCAAAAAACATCTAGTAAATTATGGCATAACACTGTAAATGTCATAAACAGAATAAAATAAATTAAAAAAACATGTCGTACTTGTAACTCGGGTAGGGAACGAACCTACGACCCTTACCTCGCAGACTCAGTGCTAGGGGCATACCCTACTACCCTAGGTATTGTAAATTCCGATACACGTCGAAATCTACAAAAAAAATGTTTCGGCAGACTTCATCTCATAAATTTTATTATCTCTCAGACTAGAATCGTATATCAATATAAATAAGGTTATTAAACCAGCCAGTTAAATAACCAGTTAAATAAATATAGCGCTATAACATCTAGAAAACGAACCTAGTAATAACCACAGCTTTAACTATTGAGCAATCAGAGACCCAGATGGATGCGTTGAATTGTTCTGATTTGCGTTTTCAGCCTGCGTGGTTACTTCACTATGACAGCTAAGACCTCACAGTCGAATACTATAAATGTTACCAGAAAACTGGCTTTGCCTAGAATATATTTTTTTAATTTTACGAACGATTTCGAGTTATTACACATTAACAAACCAATTGATAATTTAAAAGAGCATAGCCTGTGAGTTTCTTGCTAGTTCTTCTTACAGAGCGGTGGCTCGGAACTGGAACTTAGATTCACTTACACTTAAAAAAAAATATTTGTTTGGTTGCATGTAAGTGAATCTAAGCTTCGTGATTTCAGTATAATTATATTTTGATTGTTTTTTCATATGTAATTTTGACGTTTTCATGTATGTCATAGTTTATAAAATAAAAAGATTTTGAAGTTTGAAGGTATTGTCTTGGTCTATGTGCAGGTCCGTCTTTAAACTATTTGAGGCCCTGGGCACGTTAGGATCATGGGGCCTCTATGACCTTGAGAAAGCTCACTCACTCCCATCTGTCAAAAAGTTCAAGCTATGTTGTAGACGGTATAGCTATGCGCATGCAGCAAAGCTAAAGCTAATAAGCAAGTAGGTATTGGAGTAAGTCATTATCATCAGATTTTTCAAAATTAATGTTTTTCGGTAATACCTAAATATCGGTTATCATTTGGTAATCTGGCAGGAACTAGGGGGCCCTATTAGATCGCGGGGCCCTGGGCACCTGCCCATAGTGCCCAGTGGGGAAGAGGGGCCTGTCTATGTGGTATCATCATCACAACACATTGCTGACCGACGAATAAAATAAAATAAAGTATACTTTATTGTCTTTAAGATCAACATGATCAACACGATAATTTGTATTTGTATTTGTATAGGATTCGTCAAATATTCACACACAAAATAGAAATTCGATATATTATTTTAACAACAATGAAAGAGATATGAGCGGCATCATAATAAAGAAATAAAAGCAAATGGGTTCTTTGTCAGAATTTGTCAAGGTTTGTCATTTTATCTGTCCGTTGTGGTTTTTCTCAAGATTTGTCAGTCTGTCGGTAACTCTAACGAGGCTTCCAAAAAGGCAACGAGATTGAGAAGAATGCCTCAAAAAACTCACTGAATTCTTGCGATGCCCTGTCTGGGGTAACTAAATAAAAAGTACCTTCTATATTATCGTAACACCTGATATGTATTGCATGTAATTTGCATGTAATTTGCATGTAAATCCCCTGCTGAGGACGTACCTCCTCTCACAAATCAAGGGGAGAGAAATTCAGTTCTGAGTGTTTCCATGTCTTTAAATATAGTTAGTAGAAGTGAAATTCTACCACCCCGTCTCGGCTGAGGGTGTTATAGAAGCGACTTAGGGGATGAGATCTTGTCTGGTCATTGTGAGCGAAGGGCCAGCCACCTCTCACCATTTCATACGTTTCATCTAGAGATATCGGTCTTAAAAGTTCATATCCACCACAAATGGGATATATGTAGTCATAGCAAGTTAGTTCATCATCCCCCCGACTGGTCTCCACCTTGTCGTGGTGGGGGGCTGAGTATCTCCCGGTAGGGCGCAGAGGGCGCTAGGGAAAAGGTAACACCCAGAGATTGGCAACTCTGGGTGCCCTTAGTACTGACGACCGGGGGGGGAAACTAAGAGGCACCTGTGGAGGGTGCAGCGGGCGGGCCAGGAGCGTTTTAGGCAGCGGCGGCTAGGGGCCCCTGCTGTCTAACCATGGACCCTCAGAGAAGTCGGCCACACGCTATGGTCGCACAAGGAGGTAGGAGGGGCGCGTCCACTGCGTTTCTCTGAGGAAGTCCGGGGGACGTTGGCCGCGGGCGGGGTGTCAGAGCTGCAACCCAGGTACTGGCCCCCGCCTCTTACTCAACAAGCGGCGGGCGTCGTCGGAAGATTTTTAGTGGGTATTGCTGCCGGCGGTCGTGTCTGCCGGTGGTGAGTCCCACACCCCCTTTCGGTCCCCCTTTGGCCGGAAGGCAGTGCGTAAATGCATTTTGTTACCGACATAAAACAAAAAAAAAAAAAAAAAAGGTACTGGTGCCTCGCCCCTTTTCAACAGCGGTGGGCGTCGTCGGAAATTTTTTAGTGGGTAGGACTGCGGTGGTCGCGTCTGCCGCAGTGAGCCCCACACTCCCCTTTCGGTCCCCCCACCGGCCGGGAGGCAGTGCGTACACAGCATTACCATTTACCGACGATAAAAAAAAAGAAGGTTCGTTCATCATATCAGCCTTATAAAGCCCACTGCTGAACATTGGCCTCCCAAATATGTAATCTATAACTATAGCCTATAATCACCACGCTGAGCAGGCGGGTTGGTGATCGCAGCCAGCACGCAGGATGACGCTGCTGCCCATCATCTGGTAGGATTTCTCTTCGACGTCGACTCTTACGTCTCCCTGTGAGATCAGAGGGGATGGCACTATCTATTTCTGACACCTTTTCAGTACATGTTGTATTTTGCTTGTGTAAATTTAATCGGTTATTTTTCTGTGTACTAACTATGTTTATTTGTACTGAATAATTATTTGTATTGTACTCTCGTTTCAGCGTTGGTCGTGAAGACATCGTTGTTCTGAGGCTCCTATCTTACCTGAAGATGCCCTGTGTAAGGGCGAAACACGTGTCGTGTTGAATAGTTTCTCGATTTTTCGGGAAATTATAGTAGCGCGGGAATTGTTACAAAGATATTTTTAATCCATCACTTGCTTACAATGGATTTCCGCAAAGTAACGCCTGAATCAATAAATTATTTACTGAATAAATTTATTTTCTTTCTTTATTGCTTTCTATTCTAGGCCGATTCTACACGGCAATAATGTTGATAGTTGTCAAGTAGAGATAGTCGATCTAGTAACTGTCGCAATATTCTGGTAAATATTACTAAACTTTTTTCTCAGCAAAGTAGGTCGATGCAAGCGTAACCGGTTCAGGTACAGTACTCATTGCAATTAATTACCATCTTTCTCCTGGAAGTATCATTACTTGACGACCAATATAGCGTGGAGGTCTATATACCTGCACGCTGCTCCTGAGATCGATTTCCACACAGGTCAATTATTTATGAGCAAGAATGGGCCATAGACATAGACATATGACGACCGATATGGCGTGGAGGTCAGTATACCTGCACTTCACTCGAGAGGTCGTGGGTTCGATTCCCACACAGGAAAAATCTTTGTGTGCATGAACATGAATATTTGTTCTGGTCTGGGTGCTTTCCTATGTATCTAAAGTATGTAGGTATGTACAAAAAAAAAAAAAGTATTTATGTATGTTTATCCGTTACTAAATATCCATAACACAAGTTCTTAATAATACTTATATTGGAACTAAATAATTGGTGTAATTGTAAGAGAATATTTATTTATTTTATAGATGATCTCGCTGCGGTCCTCGACAACTATGTTTCAAGAATTAAATTTTACTTTTAATTTTACTTTCTGTATTTCTTTCCTTCCTTCATTCTATTGTTCTTTTTTGTAAAGAGGCGATAGCCCAGTGGCGATACTTCTTGGCTTTAAATTCAGAGTGTCTTGGGTTCAAACCTATGACTTTTTAAAGTTATGTGCGTAATTATCTATATATTATAACTTACAATTAATAAATAATTGTACGTGTGCTGTATTCATGCGAAAAGGTCATAGCTCAACAAAGTATTGCTCAAAACGTTTACACTTTACTACTTAATTTACAACTTACTTTACTGCTTAACATACAACTCAATTTACAACTTAAAATATAAACATAGATATAAAGGGTATTTATTAATTTTAACGCAACTTGCAACATAAAAGGCATGTTTTTGCCACCTACCTATACCTATACCTATACCTATCTTTTGATTGCACAATATACCTTTTCTTTTAATACTGATTTGGAAGCACGTTAAGCCGTTGGTCCCGGCTGTCATGACCATCTATGGCAGTCGTTATTAGGAAGTCAGTGGCTTCTAATAGACTGACAGCTAGTTTAACCATAGAATGATGTTGAACTCTGGTTGAACCAGTGAGCAGACCCTGGGCCCTAAAGCTTAAGTCTAAAGCAACCGGGATAATGCTAAGATATGAAAAGGGATTTATTTTCATTCTTTATGAGTTGACAGCATTGGCCAGCATGTGGTGAAAAAATTTTTTGACCAATGATTGGTTCTTAGGTTGCACCTCGCGTTATACAAAGTCAAAACCATATGTCATAGTACAGCGAGTGTTCTGATGAGCTTTTCGATCTTCTCCCGCCCTATCCTTTCCTCTCCCGAACAACACGTGCTGGTCTTTGAAACCACCCATTTTGCAGGCTATCAGCACTCGAACCAAGAAATTTGATAAGTCGTTTCTGAGTAAGACCATTAAGCTCTGGAATTCGCTGCCAATAGGTCTCTAGAAAATTTGAAGAAACTCATTTCTTGAGGCATTTTTCTCAATCTCGTTGCCTTTTGGAAGCCTCGTTAGTGTCGCCGACAGACAGACTGACTGACGGACAATTCCCTCCCTCCTATAGAATCACGACAGGCTGACTGACAGATCCCCCCTATAAGAGTCACCGACATACTGCCAAATCTTAAGAAAAACCACAACAGACAGATAAACTGACAAACCTTGACAAACTCTGACATTTTCTTTATTATGGTAATGCTCAATCTCTTTTAAAAAATATATCGAATTTCCATTTTGTAATCTAAATAATCATCTTGGTAATCAGACAATATAGTAAATTTCATTTTGTTTGATTTAATAATTTTATTTTATTTTATTTATTTTCATCCTAATCCCCGCGAAGGTAAGTGTGAAATTACGAAACAAAGGTAAACACAGACAATGTTTTTAAGTATCTTATATCCTGATTCATAATTAGGTAATGTAATAGCAACACAAACTGTTATTTAACCGGTAGAGAACTATTATATTCGCCGCTAACCTTGGTGCACTAACTGCGGAAGTAATAGGCACTGAACATTTTGATTGACAGCAAACGGCAAATTGTTAAATAAGTAATTAGAAGGATTAAATGTCTTGTAGAACTCACACACCGCCTCTAGACCCAAAATAAGTAGCGCTTGTACAGTAAGCATCAGATAACTAATAGCACGCGAAACGCCATATATATACATTATCCACGCGAGTTCAGTACAACAACGCATTCAGGGTGCTGTTCGGTTTGACGCGACATTGCAGTGCCTCTTAATGTTTGCCGAGAGACGCGTTGACGGGTTCCACGCCATAATGCGTAAGCGGTGCGCGTCCATGCTCAAGAGGCTGCGAGCAAGTTCGAACGGCATCCTTGGTGCGTTGGCTGAACGGTGGGACTCACCGATGCGCGCGCGCTGGATGCGCATGCACACGACGCTGTCAAGTCTTGTGTATTCGCGTTCAGTGTAAACTTATTTTTAATTTTATTGTATTTTAATTGAATTTGATTGATTGTATTGTAGTGTAATAAATATGGACTTGGTCTAAAATAAACGATTGTTATTATTATACATCGGAACTCGCCCTAACGCTCTTGAAAGTAGAGACGTGAAGTGTGTGGATCTTTATTGCGTTTCCGATGTCACCAACTAACCCTTTCGAACAATCGCACAACTTATGACTACATCCTGCGAGATGGATCAGTCGTTGCAGTCCAGCAAAGTGAGGGGCTCTAATACCGTGTATTAAGCACGGTAACAAGCGCACCCACTCAAAACGGCCGGACAGGCAATTCATTACAGACCCATTGCGGAGGCATTTGTGGTACCTGGTAAAAAGTCCAGTATTAGTGAGCCCATGCTTGGTCTCTCCAGCGCGGATGTACAGCTTGCAGGCATCGTGCTGGCGGCAGCAGGTGTCCGTGAAGAAGAACAGGCCCAGCTCGCCAGAACGGGCCGTGGGGGAGTGGCCGTCACCGCACCATACCGTCCCTGGGGAAGAATCGAGGGCATTTATTTATCAAGGTGTTTGAATATGATTCAGCCAACGTAGAATTCGCTAGTCTTTGATAACTTAGGCAGTAAATGTTATTCCTGAGTGTGTCAGGAGGATAAAAGTTGTAGGATAACGTCGGATGTCGCCGACAGTCGGTCATATTAGAAGCATGTGAGGAAGGCCTATGTTCTGCAGTGGAATTTTGAGCTGATGATAGTTTAGGACTGATGTATATTACAATGTCTCCTCGTGACCACAAATCACTCTGTTTTCTTTTATTTATCACGTTGGGGCCTACCTAATAGTGCAATAAAACATGTGTTAAGTATACTGAATTGTCTAATGCAGACATCTGAATAATTAAATAGTATTACAGAAGGGCCTCGTTATTCCGGACTCCCGCTTTTTTGGTGGTCACTGTAATCCGGACGGGCAGTAAGATTCGCGGGGGGCGGTGTTAGCGTGTGTGAGTGTCTTACTTTTTTTCTTACATATTTTTGTAAAAGACAATTTTTGTCTTTTTACTTTATTTAAAAATTTATTAAAGAAACTAAGGTTTAACTTGTGTTTTATTACCATTAAATATGACATATCGGATTATAGATAATCCGCAATGTGTCTTATTTTTGCCACTCCGGATTAGGACCTCTACTGTATTGTATCAGATTGATAGTTTTTTGCCCAAACGGCCGTCAATTCTTCGTGCCCTTCCCAGTGCCACTTCAGCTTGCTGATTCTTGCGTGACATACGTATTTATTTATTTATTTATTTATTTATTTATTTATTAAGGACAACCAACAAATCTTACACTAAAACAACCACAATAAGTAAGCAAGGAGTAAGATCTAAGTGCAGATTCAATTACAGGTTGCCACGACTTGCAATGTGAGGTAAATCTATATTGCTATGCTGGTAGTACTCTAGTTACAAGATAAGAATTTTAAGAAAAGAATTTTAATATATATTTTTTGAAGTTATATAAACTATTTGAATGTATATCAATATCCATTATTTTATTATTAAGTACGTTGTACTGTCGTTGCAACCTGTTTATGATTGAGTGGTGGCCTAGATTGCTTTTGGATACTTTGATATTAAAGGGTAGGTATTTACCTTGCCTAGGTAGTTTAAAAGGTATGTTGAACTGAAGCTGTTCCAAAAGCCTAGGGCAATCCAGTCCACCTCTCAAGATCTTAAATAAAACGATTTATCGAACGAAACGATAAAACGATTTATACGATTCTCTTTATTTCTGATCCGATCTAGATTTAAAACCCCATAAAAGCAAATCAATTTTACCTGGATAAATAGCCTGCACTCTGTCTTTGAATGTGTCTACCAAGGAATTGGCAACGTTGGCGACATTGGAGACGCCTGAGGCCAGGTTCCCAACGAAGCCCCTGTCAGTGTCCAAGGAGCCAAAGTCTCGGACTCCTGCCATCAGCTGGCTGAGAGGCTTGCCAAGTCCCGAGGAGATGGACTTGAGGATACCGCGGCCAAATTGACCTGAAATTACAAGCATTGCTTGTCAATGGTTTAAAGAAACTTATTCGTAAATATCATGTAAAAATAATATGGGGTGGAGGTCAGTATATCTGCACTCCGCTTCTGAGATTGTGGATTGTTTTTTTACCCAGGAAAAAATTGTGCATGAACATGAATATTTATTCTGGTCTTAGTGTTTCCTTAATATTTATGTTTATGCACACAATGATTTGTTATGTGTGGGAATTAACCCCACGACCTCAGGAGCGGAGTGAAGGTATCCGGCGACCACGCCAAATCGGTGTCGGTTTTCTCGATATTAAAATTTTCTATAACAGCCAAATTTCAATGAAGCGCTTTTGATATTAGTTTGAAAGTAATTATATCAATTTTAAACCAAGCAATCAGTCAGAACAATATAAGATTTTGATCCAAACTACGGTTTATGTCACAGAAATTTCTGACGGGAATATGTAAGTATATTTATATATTCATCATCATCATTTCAGCCATTTGACGTCCACTGCTGAACATAGGCCTCCCCAATTGCTTTTCACGTAGATCATTCTTTGCCGCCTGTTTCCACCGGCTCCCCGCCGCCCTGACCAGATCATCGGTCCACCGCGTTGGGGGCCGCCCCAATATATATATATTACTTTCAATTAAATAAAATAAATAACGTAAAGGGATCCTACCAACATCTAAGGAGTCCAAGCCAACCTCACCTGCAAGTGGTGCACCTGCCGATCAACGGACGAGGCTCTGGCGTACCAGATCCCGGTAAGCGGCAATAGGCTAGCCACCTATTAGGTGGGACCAATAATGTAATTGTCGAAGTATGGGCGTCTAATAGGCTTCTGTCTACCAATTCGTGGAAACGAAACAAAATAGTCATAATATTTTTGAGAAAAAAGGTAGAGATACGTTAGTATTAAGTCATCTGACATGCTTTTATTTATTTCACCTGCCCTTTTTTTGCTCACAATAATTACTGCGCGGACTATTGCCATTTAGGTTTATCTTACACGCTATTATTAGATATATCCTAGCATTCAGTTCAGTTATTACGAGAAGCGACTGCCGTCTAACCTCCGCAACCCAGAGGGAAACATCATTCTATGGTTCCATCAGCTGTCAGTCTGTAAGAAGGCACTAACTTCCTTACCAGGACTGCCATAGATGTTCATGACAGCCGGGACCAACAGCTTAACGTGCTTTCCGAGGCACGGAGCAAGCGATAATTACACACACAACAAATAACTTAAAAGTCATTGGTTCTCGGGTTCACACCCTGGTGTACAGCCTCTGAATTTAAAGGCAAGGGGCTCGCCACTCGGATATCGCCGCTTACGCGCTATATCAGAGTTTAAATTGAATAAAGCATTATTCAATTTTATTTAAAATTGGGTAATCTCTGTTAAAAGACATTAGATTTTGATCTGAGTAACGGTTTACGTCACAAGAACAGTGACAATGCCTTATTACGTCTGCCTGCTGCATCACTTATGTCGTTATGAGCCCTCTTTCATTGCGATAATTAGGTTCCTCATACAGGGTAACGCACTCTCTGAGTTTTCTTTTGTTTAGAATGGACTGCGTTTGTTTGACGCGCTCAAAAAAATAATTTCGACAAACGTTACTCTAGAGGGCAATTTAGGGCGATTTACAAAGGCGAATATAACTTTGACTAGTGAGAAACCCTAGACTAGACATCCAAGGGGGACATACTTATGGGGATTTAACCAAGACCTCTCGCGCCAACCTAAACTCTGGCTAACACTAAGGTTCCCGGATAGCGGCAGTAGGTCCACCTATTACGTGAGAGTAACAATACTTCAACATCAATTACGTTGAAAATTCAATATCAATTACAACATCATTAATAACATCTTTACGCCTGCCCAGGTTGGTGATTATGGGCAATTACCTCGAATAGGATGTTAAATATTGGGGAGAACAATGTTCTCCTGGACTTATAAAGGCTGATATAATGAACAGTACAAGGAGGTGAAATTAGAAGTGTATATTAAATGCCTCTCCTACCCGGACCTACCTCCTAACAGGTGTGATTATATGTATACACACATACACACATAACAGCCCATTAGCACGAGCCTCCTCACACATATCAAGGTGTGAGGGTATTGGGTCATACTCCACCACGCGGACCCAGTGCGGATTGGCGGAGGCAGGTGTATAGCGCCCTGCTGTTAAAATTTTTCAAGCCGCCCATGCGGCCTCTAGCATGGCTTAACGACTACCACATTTGGTGATAACCGGGACCAACGGCTTAACGCGCATTCCGAAGCACGGAAGGGCTCGATATCAAATGCCACACAAACGGTCACCCATCCAAGGACTGACCTCTGTAAACTCTGCTGTACTTTGGTGATCGTTTCCGACCACCGAACACCACAGAGCTACGAGCGCGATTATATGTATATCAGCACAAAATTCCAGTCGGAGTTAAGTTTGTCCTAATTCAGATTGTAATCTCAACCAAAATAAGAACATAAACGTAAAATACCTGTACTTAGAAGAGAATAGAATTCATATATTTGTTAAATATAGGGTGCATAGGAATCCTACCAAGATTTGAGGACCCCAAGCCAACCTCACCTGCAAGTGGAGCACCTGGCGATCAACGGACGAGGCTCTGGCAAACATAACAGTGCCGGATAAGCGGGAATAGGCTCGCCACCTACTACGTGGGGCCAACTATGTGATTGGCGAAGTGTGGGCGTATGGTATGCCTCTGCCTACCCCTTCGGGGATACAGGCGTGAATGTATAAAATAAATAAATAATAAATAAATTAATGTTTACTGACAATTACACCAATTATTTAGTTCCAAGATAAGTATCATTAAGAACTTGTGTTATGGATTCTAAATAACGGATAAACCTATATAAATACTTTTTTTTATAAATACATACTTAATATACATAAAAAAACACCCAGACCAGAACAAATATTCATGTTCATGCACACAAAGATTTGTCCTGCGTGGGAATCGAATCCACGACCTTAGGAGCGGAGAGCGGGTATTCTCGCCACCACGCCATATCGGTCGTCAAACGTATATATGTAGGTTAGATAATTGGATGATGTTAACAGATAAAATTTCAGAAAAACTATATTTTTCCACCTTTTACAAGGTACACAAATGTCATATTAATTTACTTACAGGGTTACCAACATAAGTATGTACAGCAATTTTTAACAAAAATACAATCTCGCAATTACAGTTTAAACACATCATGCAATTCGAGTGCACATTATATCTTATAAAACATATGTAGCCAAATTAAGAATTGTACTTTTATACATATACGTTATACTTAAATAAAGCTAATATAATAAATAATAATAGCTTAAGTAATTTTATTTCTGATTCCCTTCAAATATTGTTTTATTGTAATTTAGTTCTGATGTTTTAACCTGTGTTTGCCTTGTGAAATATTTTATTTGCATGCTGTGGTCTCCTATAATTGAGGGAGTACACATAATGTTACGGGTATGTCACATATTATTGTATTTTTGTCGTGTATGTCCTTTGTTGGAGACTCATATTTTCAATAAATAAAACTACGTTCAATCCAAGGTCTGTCACTAATTTTCAATAGTTTCTTAAACTAAGGAGGGCTTTGAAAATGAATGTCGAGTTTCGGCAACTTATTGTTCAAATTATTGTACAGACGAGTTATATTGGAGTATAAGGTATATATTACACCATGGATTATGTCAAAAATAAAATAGAAAATATTATTAGTCACTATACGTCAAAACTAAGTCTGGAAAAACAATGCAAATCAACTACTGATTCTTAGATATTAGGATTGATCATCATCACACCCTAGCATTATCCCGGTTCCCTAGACTTAAGCTTAGGGCCCAGGGTCTGCTCACTGGTTCAACCAGATTTGACTGAATTTAAGTTATTACGTGGATCGACTGCCGTCTGACCTCCGCAACCCAGAGGGAAACATCATTCTATGGTTAAACCAGCTGTCAGTCTGTTAGTAGGCACTGAGTTCCTAATAACGACTGCCATAGATGTTCATGACAGCCGGGACCAACGACTTAATGTGCTTTCGGAAGCACGGAGCAAGCGATAATTACGCACATAACATCGAAAAGTCATAGGTGCGCTACCAGGGTTTGAACCCGAGACCCTCTGAATTAAAAGCCAAGGAGTCTCGCCATTGGGTTATCGCCGCTTTTTAGATATTATGATTGATGACAATAACTAACTAACATATACCTTTTTTTTTGTTTTTCGTCGGTAACAAAATGCATCTACGCACTGCCTTCCGGCCAAAGGGGGACCGAACGGTGGTGTGGGACTCACCACCGGCAGACACGACTGCCAGCAGTAATACCCACTAAAAATCTTCCGACGACGCCCGCCGCTTGTTGAGAAAGAGGCGGGGGCCAGTACCTGGGTTGCAGCTTCTGACACCCCGCCTGCGGCCAACGTCCCCCGGACCAAAACCGGGAGGACCTCCTCAGAGAGGCGCAGTGGACGCGCCCCTCCTACCTCCCCGTGTGTGGCCGACTTCCCGGAGGGTCCATGGTGAGACAGCAGGGGCCCCCTACCCCCACTGCCTAGACCCTCCTGGCACTGCTGAGCGGGCACTCCTGGCCCGCCCGCTGCGCCCTCCACAGGTCCCTCTTAGTTTCTCCCCCGGTAGTCAGTACTAAGGGCACCTAGAGTCGTCGGTCTCTGGGTGTTACCTTTTCCCGGCCTCCATCTCAGCCCCCCCACCACGCCAAGGTGGAGACCTTTTCGGGGGGGAACTAAAATATACCTAACTTCAGTTATTTACTAACTATTTGTTCCTAAATAGTTGTATCGGTCAACTAATGCCAATTAAAATAAGTATTGTCTATTGTCATGCTTTCTGCAAACTAACCTTCGGCCTCCATGAACGGAAGTGTCGGTTGTCCAAACGTGCAGTCTAGCAACAAGTAAAACATTGTTAGACATAATTCGAAAATATATTCCTTACAGAATTGAAGCAATGTTAATTGTAGCCACTGTGAGTTGTGGGATTGATTCTTACTTTGGACAAATTTTTGTGGCCATGTACAATAGTTTTATTGTCATTGTGTTTGTACCACTCCCAGTCTTTTTGGACGGCATTGACTTCTATTGCTGGGCTGGATGTGGTCAATATTTTACCAGCTCACATTAAATAGGTACAAAAACAGATTTTTATATTTAGATAACCGTAGTCAAGCAGGACGCATAGTATAAGCTAAGCTATGTTTTAGGCTTGAAACTCTGAGTAACATGTTCTAGAATATTTATATTTAGGAATACATACCCAGCCCTCCATTTTCCTCTCGACTTCTGAGCCTCTCTGCTTCCAAGGCCTCACTCTGTCTTTGCATTCTCTTGAACAAATCATAAATCCCTTTCGGCACGACCCTCTCCGCTACGCTTTCAACTACACTACCAGCAAGACCTACTAATACTGTTAAAGCATTCGCTTTCGGTGCAGTAGTTGGTACTACATCTTTAGCATCGTAATAGTCTTCTGATACATCTTCTTCTTCAGCGTCTAGCTCACTGAAGATTGGTACATGTCTTTCATTTACCTCTGTGCTGTTATTAGTAACTTTAGTAACGTTTTCAATCTTTTTAACAAGTGCTTCATCTATTGTATCATTAGATTCGACACTGTCATTGTCTATTTCAGTAACGTTATCGATTTTTTTGATTATAAGTTTCTCTTGTACTGCTTTATCTAAATTCATATCTGTTTTATTATTTATAGTAATGTTTTCAGACTTTAACGTTAAATTTGTATTACTAATTGATACTTCTGTAGATGGGATAACATTTTCGATGCTTCCTTTAGTTTCGTTGTTGTATAACTCTTTTATCATTCCAGATGTATTACTAGACGTTACATTTTTATGATTATCTTCAATAATGGAAACATTCACAATTTGTACTTCTCTTGTGGTAGTTCTGACGTCATTAAGAGTTGTCATTTCAAGGTATTCAGTTGTTACTTCAGTCTCTTGAGTAGATGTTGGTAATGTGACTGTTTGGTTAATTTGTATGAGTGGCAAGTTTTTTATTGTCGTCGACAGCGGAATTACTGACAAATCATCTTCTGTAGTGCTGTCTATTATGCTTATTAAATAATTTTCTGTTGTACTTACTAATTCTAATGGTACAACACTAAAATCTGACTTCTCTGTAGTTTCGTCTACTATATCTCTTATTCTTTTCTCTTCTTTCTTTTCTTCTGTGTTATTTTTGTCATTCAAATCATCATTCACGACTGTATATCTAAAGCTATCTCTCGCCATTTTATCCTTCGAATGCCAAGGCACATTTCCATATTTTTTATTAAAGTGCACAGTGTATTCTTCATCGAAATCTATAATATTATTTTCTAGATTATCGTCAAATGGTTCAGTGCTGAGTCTGGGATCATTAGTGTCTGGGGTCTTAGATGAAGCTATGGTGTTGTGAAGTAGGAATAGTATGGCACAAACATCAAGTCTCATATCTCGGATCAGTCGGTGATGCATCTTAGCATTTCCATCTGAAACAAAGAAAAAAACCATATTACAAACCACTAGGCAGTTTCATTTGAAAACATTTAATATTCTCCTCCTACGGTTCTTGCTTGGGATAATAAAAGAGGTGAGCAAGCAGACTACTAAGTCGTAGAAATAGTAGATACTATAAAACTAAAACATATTTTTTTTGATAAAACACAATTCACAAGTAATGTAATGTAACACAAAAGCAAGCAATAGGTAGGTACAGTTAGCGACATATCGTTGATAACATCCAAAGCGCTATAAAGAACGACACACGTCTCTATTATCAAGAGCGTAAGGGCGTGTTCCGATATATATCATGTCTACTATGTTTATTCGTAACTATGCTCGTAAAACTAAACAAAAGGGTAATTTTCTTCTTTTATTTTAAATTGTCTTGTCAAACTGTTTTACTATTAAGTATATTCTCTTGTACCTGGCGAGAGAAAAAACTAACTTTGACAATTTTCCTTTCCGTTCTTTTACGATCAAGCTCCCGCCCGCAGTGAATAGGCGCGCTAGTTTTTAAGTTTTGACTTTTACGATAGCTCTATTGAGCCAAACTTGAATAAATGATTATGACTTGACTTTGACTTTATATGGCGCATTACAATAACACATATATTATATTACAATTACATACATAACATCACGCCTGTTTCTATGAGGGCGGCACCACTGCTACCTGTGTCAAGTAATTAAATAAATCAAGTTACTTTTATGTTATAATTTAATAACAGTAATTCAATGATAGTAATTTTATAATAATAATCGTTATTTAATGGTGAAAATGTAATAACAAAAAATAAAGCGAATAAACGGAATATTAATAACCACTCCCAGGCGTGCAACATAACAATAGGTGCTTTAATACACATATACATGTAGGTACACGCTTGACACTTTACCAAGAGAATACTCCTTGAAGATAAATTTTCTTATTCATTGAATTATACGGCGCCCTTCCTCCTCTCTCCTACACTATGCTGTGCCCGACAGGGTCCACAAATGTACCAAATTGTACTATCACCACTTTATAAATACATTGTGGAACGCAATAAAGTATTGAGTATTGAGTTATACTACGTTTTCGCCATTGTGAGTATAAGTTAAATTGCGTTGGCGCCAAAACTGTACCTACATTAATGTTACACAATAACTTAATATACCATAGGTCATATTCCAAAAAGGAGGTTAAAGTATTTATCATTTTCATTTTAACTACAACAGACCCAGTGAGGATTGACAGGTGAGTGGCGTCCAGCTGTTAGTATTTTGCAAGAAGCCCTATATGGCTTCTAACTTGGCTTAACGACTTTATCTTTATTTATATAGACAAAATTTATTATTTTAGATTGTAATTTTTAAAGCTGGTGGTATATGTAACTTAGTAGTTAACTTATTCAAAATTTTTGCGCTTAGTAATGGCTAAAATAAACTATTTAACAGTTAAACAGAAGTTAAATATATAAATAATAATGACTTTTACCACCACTAATAGACACACTTTCACACACACCACACATCACTCACAATCACTCACCAACACACACACAAGCTGAGAGAGATATTAACATGTTCTATACTGGTCCTTTTTAAAATAATGTATTTGATAAGTAGAATTGTAAACTAAGCGTGCCCCCCTAGCACATATTTCCCATAAATACATATCAGGGAACAGGGGTGGCTGAAAACCAGCGCCATCTAGTGTGTATCCGCTGGACAGCACAAGCTGAGCCATCACTTTTTGCTCTCTGGACCTTCTTAATTGTAATTAAATTAAATTCTGCAATTGCAATTTTAATATGTAAAAACTTTTTTTAACCGTGTTATGTAAAGGGAAGCAATAAATGATTTTTTATTTTTATTTAATTGCATAGAACTCATTTATTTCAACCAAAAGTCATATGAATAAAAAATAAATATTAAATAAAAAAAAACCTTATTATTGAATCATTATATCTATCAAAAAAAAACCGCAATCAAATTCGTTGCGTAATTTTAAGATATAGGCATATAGAGACAGACAGACAGCGAAAAGCAACTTTATTTTATACTATGTAGTACATACATACATACATGTACATAGATTCACGCTTTATTTCCGAACTAAACTATAAAATTCATAAATTACTAGTACTTGTATCATCTACCAACATTCACTTTGAGCTACCGAGGAACTTCACTTAGATTCGTTTAAGTGCCGTAGTTCCGCCATTACTTATAATTAAACTTTAAATAAAAAACTACAAGCGAAACGTCCTTTCGTAACTAATTTTCTGTAATTAATAACTACTTTGAGGCGTATATATGTGATTGATAGTTAATTATTTCTTCGACAAGTTAGGTATATTGTAATTATTTATTTGTAAATCGCAGTTAGTAATTGAGAAATGCGTGAAAATGTTTAATTGTTTACTATTTCACAAAAGTAATAAAACAAGGTTACAAGGTTTTTATTTAATTTTACAGAAATAATAACTTTTTTAATAAATCTTTGTAAATGTAGTTATACACTACACGGTTGCCTAAGAAGTGCTTATGTGGGTTGTTGGTAGATAAGCTAGTGCAAAGTTTGAGGTGATGGCCTCTTAGGTGGGTATTGTTGCTATATGTGAATAGTTCGGCATCAAGGTCTTCAATGTTATAGTGTTTATGTAGAATCTTGTATGTTTCAATTAGATCTCCCCGATCTCTGCGATCTTTTAAGGTTGTGAGCTTCATGAGTTCCAAGCGAGCCTCGTATGATCGGTGTTTCAACTGCCATGGTATTTTAGTGAAGCTGCGCTGCACATTTTCTAGCAGTTCCACGTCATTAATAAAAAAACCGGCCAAGTGCGTGTCGGGCCACGCGCAATATAGGGTTCCGTAGTCACCCTTTGCCATAATGTCGCTATATGAACAGGTTCAGCTATTCCCCGATAGATATCACTACTACGGTATGAATGAAATTTTAATACATTTAATACAAAAAAATATTTGATTGTCGTCCATTACTCGAAAACCAGTAAAGCCTAAGTACTTAGCCGTGATAGTTTTCCTTTTAACTTCATTATATATATTGTGAATTTTTTCAGCCACTCTGAAAGTACCGTTTACCTGGTGGGGGGGGCGGATACTTAACTCTATCAATTTTTTCCACTTTAAAGCTTAATATTTTGGAAACCAATCCCTAAATCGAAAAATGGTTTTAAGAAACTCTTATTACTTTTGAAAGACCTTTCTAACGATACCCAACATGATAAGATAGACTTGAGAAAAAAAAAAACATTCCTACTTTACGTGTATGGGGAGATACGTTAAAAAACAATATTTTTAAAAATTTTATTCTACAGGTTTGTCGACGTGATTAATATGTATACCCACACCAATTTTGAGCTGTCTAATGTTAATAGTCTCTGTGCTAACCCGCGGACGGACGGACGGACGGACATGGCGAAACTATAAGGGTTCCTTGTTTACTACGGAACCCTAAAAAGGGGCTCCAGACTTGGAAAGCATACTCGAGAACAAGTCTAATAAATGTTTTGTAATCTCGAAGCATCATTTCTGGTGGCAAAATCCCGAAAGCTTTCCTAATGATGTATATCAAGCTTCTAGTTTTCTTAGTTATTGAAACTATATGATGTGCCCACTTTAGGTCATCATCATCAGTGATCTTCACTCCCAGATCCGTTTGCGCTCTCACATCTACCAAATGAGCATAGCCTGTGAGTTTCTTGCCAGTTCTTCTTACAGAGCGGTGGCTCGGAACTGGCACTTAGATTCACTTACACTTAATTATTTTTTGTTTTTAAATTGTTTTTTTGCATGTAAGTGAATCTAAGCTTCGTGATTTAGTGTAATATTATTTCGATTGTATTTTTTTTTCATTTGTAATCATGACGTTTTCA
This sequence comes from Musotima nitidalis, assembly GCA_949126915.1. NCBI lineage: Eukaryota > Metazoa > Arthropoda > Insecta > Lepidoptera > Crambidae > Musotima > Musotima nitidalis. Next base: position 13,797,809 of record OX421435.1, on the reverse strand, counting down.
AGTACTATGTATAATAGTTTATGAAATAAATTTTTTTTTTACTTTTTACTTTTTTACATCTACCAAATGAGCATCAACCAGTTTGTAGGTTAATCGAGGATTGCTATTCCCTCTTCTTAGTCTTATGAGCCACTCTTAAGACCACTTGGCTACTTTGTTAAGGTCCTCATGTAGTGTCAGCTTCCACTGTCAATTCATTCAAGAACAAACTGGACAAACACATGCAACCGGTTAAGAGGAACTAGATGCAGATGAATTGGATACAGGCGCAATCAGTTTTCAAAGCGCCTGCCTGTTAATAAATAATAATAATAAATTTCATATGTTTTGTTATTGTGTTTGCTACTCTTAGGACAAGATAATTATAAAATACTAGCAGACTCCAGATACCACTGCCCTGTCTTCTTTGAATTAATTTTGGAACTTTTGAGGCGGGAAACGTCATGTGTTTCTCCTGTTTGTTGAAGAGTTTTTTGTTTGATTTTGTTTAGACTGCCCTTTGTCAGTGAGTCGGTGTACATAATACCACAGTATAATAATACCACAATATAATAATACAACAGTATAATAATACCATAGTATAATACCACAGTATAATAATACCACAGTATAATAATACCACAATATAATAATACAACAGTATAATAATACCATAGTATAATACCACAGTATAATAATACCACAGTATAATAATACCACAATATAATAATACAACAGTATAATAATACCATAGTATAATACCACAGTATAATAATACCACAGTATAATAATACCACAATATAATAATACAACAGTATAATAATACCACAGTATAATAATACAACAGTATAATAATGCCAAGCCCGAGTAGTAGTTTCTAAACGTACAGCTGTAGGGTCGACGTACCGCGACGAGCGCAGTCACGGCCACGGCTTGTGCAATCTGTTACTCCATAAACAGAGATCTGGTTCAGATAATGGCAAATTATTCATGTTATTTGTTGACGTACCTTTGTGGTTTGTATTCATATAGTGCGTAGTGCGTTCTATTAAATTGCTGCCCAAGATTTAATCGTGTTTAGTGTAAAATCTATTTAAAACATCGTTCTGTCGTTCTTAACTTCAAAAAAAATATTTAAAAGCAATGAAATATGAAATCAAATGAAAAACATACTTTTATATTAACATCTATTTATCTACACTTGATTTGATTTAGTATTTATAGATAGTTCGCTCAGTGAGTATCAGATATACGTAATTTCCCACCCATCCGCCCATCTATGCACTGGTCATCAAAAAAATCAACCCATTTTGATTATTAATTATTCTTTAATCAAATCTTTAACGTCAGCCATTTGAGGAAGCACTAAATATTGACGTGAAAGATTTGGTCAACAACATGTAACCCAGCGCCAGCATGATGCGCTCGTAGCTCTGCGGTGTTTGGTGGTCGGAAACGATCATCGAAGTACAGAAGAGTTTACAGAGGTCAGTCCTTGGATGGGTGACCGCTTGTGTGGCATTTGATATCGAGCGCTTCCGTGCTTCGGAAGGCACGTTAAGCCGTTGGTCCCGGTTATCACTAAATGTGGTAGTCGTTAAGCCATGTTAGAGGCCTAATGGGCAGCTTGATAAATTCTAACAGCAGGACGCCATACACCTGCCTCCGCCAATCCGCACTGGGTCAGCGTGGTGGAGTATGACCCAATACCCTCACACCTTGATATGTGAGAGGAGGCTCGTGCTCTGTAGTGGGACGTTAATGGGCTGCTATGTTATGATATGATGATTTGAGGAAGCACCAAATATTGACGTGAAAGATTTGGTCAACAACATGTAACCCAAAAAAAATAACAGTGTAAAATAAATAAAATCAAATAAAATATACTTTATTGTCTATTTAGATTATAGTGTATTTAGATTCGTCAAACATTCAGACACAAAATTGAAATTCGATATATTTTTTTAACAAGAGATATGAGTGGTACAATAATAAAGAAATAAAAGCAAACGGGTTATTTGTCATAATTTGTCAAGGTTTGTCAGTTTATTCGTTGTCGTGATTTCAAAGGAGGGAGGGGATTGTCCGTCAGTCAGTCAGTCTGTCAATGACTCTAACGAGGCTTCCAAAAGGCAATGAGATTGAGAAGAATGCCTCAATAACTCATCTCGGCTTTTTTCAAATTATGTCTTAAGATCTAATACAACTGACGAAATAAAATATTAAGATTACCGCTGTTATAATAACTAACAAAATCTAATATCTAAAGATCATACATATCTTAAGAAAGAAAGGAGCAATTCATGTCACTTCCAGTAGTTGTAGATAGTTTTAGTAGTTAATACTGATATTTTTGTAAAACTCGTGAAATACACGGGTTTTATTAATAAATAATAAATATTTCTGACACTTACACCAATTATTTAGTTCCAAGATAAGTATCATTAAGAACTTGTGTTTTGGATACTAAAGAACGGATAAACATACTTACATACCTTTTTTTTGTAAATACATGCTTAATATACATAGGAAAACACCCAGACCAGAACAAATATTCATGTTCATGCACACAAAGGTTTGTCCTGCGTGGGAATCGAACCCACGACCTCTGGAGTGAAGTGCAGGTATACTGACCTCCACGCCATATATGTTGGGAAACGCCCTAACGCTCTAGACAATTGAGAAGTGGGGCGATCTCTATGGTGATTTGGATGTTAACAAATATATGAAACTGACTGTACTTAAACATAGTATATATGTTACCGGCCAAACCCGATTTTAGGACAAACTAGTATGGCCTGGTCCAAACTAAATGAGGTGGGCTGCAACTATTATAATAAAATGTTTTTAATGGTCAGAAAAAAATAACCTCAACCTAACCCAAAAAAGAGAAGTATAAGTATCTGCTTTCCGAGTTTAACGTGCGTAAAAGTAAAAAAACACAGAGCAGATACTGTAATATCTATTTATTAATTTAACTGCTAACTACATCTGCTTAGTTAAATAAACAATTGTTACAGTAAACCACGATTTAAACATGTTGCAACCGCCGGGTCTCCTTGGCCGCGCGGTTCGTTACAAATCTGCATTATTTTTAAAAACATTTCGCAAGTCTATAGAAGCTGGACTTAACAGACAATCTTGATACTTGATCTTGAATGTGTAATTTAATATTCCGAGTGTTTTGATGTGGCCTTTGAGATGTTCTCACTGGGAGGATTGTTTTGGTGAATTATTACGAAAATGCGCAACGATTAACTTAATATCTTCATTGTCATAGCGGATGAGGGAAGATTGAAAGAAAATAATTATATTCTACTGGAGGTATTTGCCCATAACCAACACGCTAGGCAGGCGGGTTGGTGATTATAAGGATTATAAGACGGAGGACAAATCTATCAGAACAAAATATAATATTATAGGGCAACATAGCATAGGACTTCAAGTCATCCCTCCGACAGGTCTCCACCTTGGCGGGAGGGGGGCTGAATACCTCCCGGCGACCGGGAAAAGGTAACACCCAGAGGTTGGCGACACTTTTAGTACTGACTACCGGGAAGGGGGACACTAAGAGGGAACTACGTCTGGGCGCAGCGGGCGGGCCACAAGGGCCCGTCAAGCAGCGCCAAGAGGGTATTAGGCAGCGGGGGCAGGGGGCCGCTGCTTTTTAACCAAGGAGGACCTGAGAAGTTGGCCACACCCGCAGGCGGGGTGTCCGACGCTGCAACTCAGGTACACTGACCCCCGCCTCTTTCTCAATAAGCGGTGGGCGTCGTCGGAAGATTTTCAGTGGGTATTACTGCTACTGGTATTACACCCCCTTTCGGTTTCCCTTTGGCCGGAACGCACTGTCTTCCGGCCAAAGGCATTTTGTTACCGACAAAAACAAAATGAGAAAGGAATTCAATTCAAAAAAATAAAACAATATTAAATTGAATGTGTCGAACTAAAAGCAAAATAATAAAACAAAACATATTATATGTAAAAAAAATTTGCCCGACTGTACATAAAAGCCAATAACCGTCCAATCTCACAGTTAATTCATTTCGCCATTACATTACAACTAACTAACTAGTTAACTGTAATATCAAATACTTACGCCAGTTAGTACCAGCACGACTGCGTAACGTAATCGTTATGCAATCGTGTACCGTACGACGCAGATAAATCTGACGAGTTTGATTACCGATGTTTGTATGCTATGTCACTATAGTTATTTTACAAACAAAGCAAGATTATTAAACTTACTTTCAGTGGACGCTAAAGTCGCAAATAAAGCTCTACCCGGAGTAAAGCCGAGTGGGGATTGAGAGCAATGAGGAAACGGTATAAATAATAATAATAAATAAATATTTCTGAAGTGTAAGAAATATTTATTTATTTATTATTTATTTATTTACACCAATTATGTAGTTCCAAGATAAGTATCATTAAGAACTTGTGTTATGGATACTAAATAACGGATAAACATACATAAATACTTTGTTTTTGTAAAAACATACTTAATATACATAGATAAACACCCAGACCAGAATAAATATTCATATTTATACACACAAATATTTGACCTGTGTGGGAATCGAACCCACGACCTTAAAAGTGGAATGCGGGTATACTCGCCACCACGCCATATCGGTCGTCAAATACCGTGTATATGTTCATCTGTGCCCTCTTTGGGGCGATGATGATAGTAATTTTAGATAATTTATTGATTCAGGCGTTATTTTGCAGAAATCCATTGTAAGCAAGTGATTATATAAAAATAACAATTCCCGCGCTACTATAATTTCCCGAAAAATCGAGAAACATTTTAACACGACACGTGTTTCGCCCTTACACAGGGCATCTTCAGGTAAGATAGGAGCCTCGGAACAACGATGTCTTCACGACCAACGCTGAAACGACTCAACTCTTGTTTAAGCGTTGATCGTGTTTGTTCTTCGGTTTGATTTCTACTCCTTATGTATATTTTAACTTTGTATTATGGAGTATATTCTGAGGAACTGTTTTAAAGAATGCCAAGGGCCTCCTTTTATCATCGCACCGCTCGCCATCGGGAGGGAGTTCATCCTCTCACGTCTTAGAAGTGACAGGTGCCCGAACGTTTCTCCCGACTGGTCTCCACCATTTCGTGGCTGAGTACCTCACGGCAGAGCGCAGAGGGACACCCAGAGATTGGCGATTCTGGGTGCCCTTAGTACTGACTACCGGAAACTAAGAGGGACCTGTGGAGGGCTCGTCAAGCATCGTCAGGAGGGTCTTAGGCAGCGGGGGCAGGGGTCTAACCATAGACCCTCTGAGAAGTCGGCCACACCACGCTATGGTCGCACAAGGAGGTAGGCGGGGCGCGTCCACTGCGCTTCTTTGAGGAAAAAAATGGTGCCCGAATGTTACGTTTTAGTATAAACTTTTTGGATACCTGCATTGGAACGAGGTTTTCCCAAGAGATTATAGCGTCAAAAATGGCTTGAAACATATTTATTTTAATGTACAACATGTGTAAAATAAAGAACTATGAACTGGCGGTCATCATCATACTCTAGCATTATCCCGGTTGCCTCAAAGGTCTAACTAGATTTTGGAACTTCAGTTATTACATGGAGCGACTGCTATCTCACCTCTACAACCTAAAGGGAAACAACATTCTATGGTTAAACCAGCTGTCAGAATATTAGAAGGCACTGACTTGCTAATAACAACTGACATTGATGTTCATGACAGCCGGGAATAACGGCTTAATTTGTCTTCGAGGCACAGAGAAAGCTATAATTATATATGTATTTATAATGATGACAAGGATCAAACACAGAAGTTAATGGCTCAAACAATAGTGCAGTTTCCATTACAGGTTGCCACGACATTTATATACTAAAAAATTACAAGGTAAAGCAAACTAAATACTAAGTACAGTGTACTTACATAAAACAATGAGCGTGACTAAATACATCAGTTTAAGATAGTTTTTAATACTGTTTTAAATTTAACGAGACTGTGCCTAAAAATGTTACAGTCTTTGACCGAGATTATGTTGTGCGCGTTCTGTATTCTGTTTATGGGAGAATTAGATCCTAATTTGCTGTGTGAGCGTAAAGGGGCAAAAATGTTAAGTTTATTATTACGAGGTAAGTTAAAAGGTATTTTGAAACGTAGTTTTGCGAGTAACTGTGGACTGTCTATGACATTATTGACTATTTTATACATTTTTATATTTTATAAGCAAATATATATATATATTTGAACCCTAAACCCTCTGAATTAAAAGTCTATAGGTCTCGCCACCGCTCCTCGCTCTTTGAAGTGGTGGTACCCATTTATAACCTTTTACAGAAACCGCAGCCCATTATAAACGACCTGAGGTGAACGGACATTATAAGCGAAATAGCTTTATAATGTCAGAACCTTGACATTTCTGCAGCCAACCACAATACACCTTTAGACATTACAGTTCTCAATTGACAGTCGGATCACACAAAACAAATAAAAAAATATATTGATTTGAGTATTGGTAAATCAATATAGTAATAATTCAAAGTTATGCTAGGTGTAATCATTGGTACCTTGAATTTTTATTGCGATAATGAATATTACAAACAATTTAAAAACTCTAAAATAATATGCATGTTAATAAAAAGTAACGATCAAAAGCATGGAATGGTTTAAGGCAGGGATTCCCAACCTTATTTTCGTCGAGCCTCCCCGGATTTAAAATAATATTTTCATGCCCCCCCTGTAAATTATGCAGTCAAAACTCGCATTATTTCAAAAACATTTATTTGTTTTGTAACTTCTACAAAATTAAATCCGATTTTTTTTTTTTAATTAACATAGATAAATACTAATGAGATACATTTTCTTTCGAAAACACAAACGTCTCGCGCCCCCCTTGACATACCTCTACGCCCCACCAGGGGGGCATGCCCCCCTGGTTAGGAAGTCCTGGTTTAAGGAATGTTATTAAATGGTATGTGCAGCACCTACAAAAAATTCTACCACTCCATCTTGCCCGAGAGTCGGTGAAGGCGAATAAAGGGGAATGTGATCTCGTCGTGGCTAAACTCTTATCATTTAACACGTTTTACCAAGTATAAGTAAAGTTTCATTCGGTAGTTTTTGTGTGAAAGAGTAACAATACGAACTATTGAGCTTATAATTATAGTAGGATTAGTAAGGATATAGATAGATTTATTTATTCATTCATGAAACTTACAACTATCTTTACAGGCACCAGACCTAATACGATAGAGTAGCTGAGCTTACAATACCTAAACATATGACTAAAAACTTTCACATAATTCTTATCTACTAATCACTAAACTACTACATTATTATCTATTGCAGAAGCAATATGCTGCTTTTGCGAATTTTGATAATTGTTTGGTAAAACAAGAAAACAATTGCAAAAGAAAAGCGATACAATTGGCGGCCTTATCGCCGACAGTGACTTTTCCAGACAACCTTAGGGTGGAGAGTGAAGTCTTCAGTAAGAAAAAGTTTAATTTTATTTGCTATTAAAGTCACACCTACACCATACTACACTACTGCAAGTTCTCACGCTTGTAGGAAACAATATACCTTATTTAGCTATAGTATACCGCGACCACAGGTATATTGGTTGCTCAATGTGGTAACCGGCCCTACGGCCTACGGCGATCGTGAGAGACTGATCAACTTGTTTTGTCGGCGGAATATAGGAGAGTGTTGCGTCTCAGAAACGGCTAGACGGATTGTTAACAACATGGGGAATACTTCTGTATAAAAATATTATCTCTTACTTTTAGAGTATTATTGGATTGATTTAAAAACTAGATTAAGTCATGGCTACTAAATGTTAATGTGTACAGGGATCCTACCAAGACCTAAGGAGCCCAAGCCAACCTCACCTGTAAGTGGTGCACGTGCCGATCAACGGACGAGGCGCTGGCGAAAATAACAGTGCCCGGTAAGCGGTAGGCTCGCCACCTATTACGTGGGACTAACTATATAATTGGCGAAGTGTGGGCGTATAATGTGCCATATATGTTGTTCATATTTTATATAGTTGTTCATATCATATCCATATTTGTTGTTACATGTGACATGCAGTAAATGATTTGTATTTGTGCCTCTGCCTACCCCTTCGGGGAAACAGGCGTGAATGTATGTATGTATTAAATGTTAATAATATGCATTTGTAAGTTAGGTGTATGGTTAAATATGCTGGTAGTTAGCCTTCCTTAATTGTCGTGCTATTGCACCACCTACGTATAATACAATGTAACGTGTGTGCTAAAATATATTCGATTCGTTAGCTATGAGGATTGCTGTTCTTGTTTGAAAAATGGCCTTGAATTTTGACCATTACAGTCGTAAACTACATATAAATATTGGATTATTCAAAAAATTCAAAATTCAAAAACTTTTAATGTCATAAACTATTACATAATACTTGAAAACGATAAAAAAATTAAAAAAACAATCAATATATAATTATACTAAAATCACGAAGCTTAGATTAGATTCACTTGCAACCAAACAATTAAAAAAACAAAAAATATTTAATTATAAGTGAATCTAAGTGCCAATTCCGAGCCACCGCTCTGTAAGAAGAACTGGCAAGAAACTCACAGGCTATGCTCTTTTAAATTATCGATTGGTTAGTTACAATCTTCATTTGTCTGTGACGCTATACAATGCAATATAAAATAACATTAACAATATTCATGATTTAAGTTATAGAATATGAAATATGAAACGGCAGTTTAATCCCAAGCATTTTTATTAGCCATATAGTCTTTGATATAATAGTATCCCTTTATAGACAGCTTGCTTTTTATTGTTAATTGAAATTTATTTAGGCTTAATAATAAGCAGGACGCTTGTATTGTAGTAATAAACATTATTTAGTATATTGATTGCCCAATGTAATCGCGATAGTGAGACTGTGAGATGTTAAATATGGCGTCTCAGAAACGGCTAAGCTACGAACACAGCTAGGCAAATTGTTAACTATGGAGAATATTCTTGTATAAAAATTGACTGTATTTTCGATTTTCATTGATTTTTGAGCGACCGCAGAAGTTTTAGATGTTGAAAAATATGCTGTGTAAATATCAGCTAGGCGGATTGTTGATATGTTAAGTATGCTGTTCGTTAGCCTTCAACATGTTCATAGTCATACTTATCTTATAAATAAATAATTGATGTTATTAGATAAAAATAATGTTTTACTCAATTTAAAATATTCTGTATATTAACCATTGCATTATTTTAAAAAAAAATATTTGTTTGTGCCAATGCTAAATAAATACAAATATATGTCATACTATTCGCCTAGCCATTTGATCAAACAATGGATTTTCCAACCTGTCTGCGACAGTGATACCGAATACAGAGTCGATTTAAAGGTTAGACTGTCCTTTGCTGTCGATAGTTATACTAGGAGTTAACTAGTAGGCAGCTTGTCACAGAGTATAGTCATTAACTGCAGAAAGACTTGGTTTTGACTGACTGATAGTGAGAGTTTCTCTTGCTACTTGATGTACTACGTATAATTAATTTTTTGGATTTGAACAGCGCCATCTAGTGGCAATTGTACTTGCTACTTGATCTACTCTTTGTATAATATTTTTTTTATATGGATTTGAACAGCGCCATTTGGTGGGGATTGTACTTGCTACTTGATGTACTACTACGTATAATATTTTTTTTGCATAGATTTGAACAGCGCCATCTGATGGCAATTGTACTTGCTACTTGATGTAGGTACTTCGTATAATAATTTTATATGGATATGAACAGCGCCATCTGGAGGCAAATTTAAGAAATATAATTTGTAAGTCGGTTTTTTTGAAGCTCACAGCCCCGTGGTACTAGATGGTCGTATACGATAACAAAAGTAAAGCAGAGTTAAAAAAAGTTCAGTCCAACGTGACTAACGTCCTTATTGCACTTGAATATTTTTATATAACTATGATTTTAGATGCAAAATATGAAATCTATTGTTGGTTGGTCATTTGGCGTTTAAAGACTTACATACATTCATATAATCACGCATGTTTTTCCGAAGGGGTAGGCAAAGATCACATTCACTTGTAACGAACCTAGCACACTCATTACCCTCCTCATACACGCCCGTCGGTTTAGGGTACTTTTGACCTGCCCTTTCTATCTTCTGGATTTGGTCATGGAAGGTCTTACGTGGTCTTTCCCTTCCAACACTTTCTTTTTCTTGTCCATCATAAATCACTTTCGCTAGTCTACTTTCATTCAACCTCTCAACATGACCAAACCATCTAAGCATACCTTTCTTAGTTCAGTCATACAGTCTCAGTAACTTATTTTATGGTAATACTGTCGTTCCCAAAGCTTACGCAAGTTGGTAAGCGATACCTGTTGATTATTCAAGAGTACGGTTGTGTGTTTCAGATGTTATTTAGTATCTTGGTATTACTTAGTTCGTTACGTAACTGAAATCTTATTAACATAGTCATGTTAAGGACCAAAACGTCCTAACATTTGTAAATGTTTCAAACGCGCCCACCGCTGTCGAAAATTCTTTGTTGTTCTGATTTAAACAAACAATGATGTTTCCCTCTGGGTCGCGGAGGTCAGACGGCAGTTGCTCCATGTATAACTCATTCAGCCAAATCTGGTCAAACCAGTGAGCAGACCCTGGGCCCTAAGATTAAGTCTAGGGCAACCGGGATAATGCTAAGATATGATTTATACATTGTTTTTCTTTTTAAATAATGGCTTCGTGCGTTTAGCACATTTAGCCAGTGTCAAGTAAGAGATATATTACTAACATATAAGTCATCGTAAATGAGAATTAGTGGTGACACAGATGATAAATGTCAAATGAGATGCGTTTAGGGGAAACCCCTAGAGTCCTCAGTGGGACTATACTGAGATCTCACATGGACTTCTTGAGAGAATTTTAAAAGTTATGTTGCACTGTTTTTTTTCATTTACAAACAACATTTTTACCTAAATATTAATAATTTTTAATATAACTTTAAAAAAACACAGATAGAGACTGTCAAATATTACGTCAATCCTTCAATATTAGTGTCTAAATGGAGAACGCCATCTTGAATCGAGTTCCATGTGCTCGGCGGTACGACAGAATCAATTCGAAATCGATTTTGCCTAATAATCGATTACCAGCAAGTTCGGCGGTAGGCCCCTAGAAGTATTGGTTGCCAAGACAAGAAGCACGATGTAAAAAGGGATATGGGCGTGAGATTATGTATATAAATGAAGAATACTTGACGATGTGTAATGTAATCCGTTTCGATGTGCATTGCTGACTCCGTGGTCGAATATGCTAGAGTTTTACATCATATAGCGCAGTGAAGCGCGTCACTTGCGATTACCTGGTGTCTAATGAAACTGTAATGTATTGTATAATTAAATTGATTAAGAAATGTCTTTTAGTAGTTAACCTTCGCACAATGGTTTGTAAGACCGGACAGGTTATATTTCCCGCCAAATCGCGCTGGTTCCGCGTGGTAGAAAATAATATGAATCCTTATCTCCTTGATTCCCGAGATTTTGATGCTGGTTTACTTTTTTTTAATGAAACGCGAGTGGCTACCTTCATTGTCAGCTGCAAGATTAGCATTAATTTTGAATACGAGTTCCGTCTCTGTGACTCGAGCGCTGCAGAAACAGCTTGAAGGATTAATGATGTGTACTAAAAGCAACTGTAAAAGTAAATACGATACGTTTTAAATTCCAACGCTTTCTGGAAACTTTTACTGGAGCAAAAGACTACTACCAGCGAGATCATGTGCTGGACAACATAGCGATGGCTATCCAACACGTAGACTGCGAACAATATAAAACTTACGGCAAGCAGTTGAATTAGGACTGCACAGTTATGTTATTGTAGAGACATTTGGAGGAAATAGGTAACTGATGGCTGAAGCTAATGAAACTCATGAATGAAAAACAATATTATCCTATGTAGTTTTATATCTTGATCTATATACCTTAGCCACTTATCTACATAAGCACGCACACTTATCCATATAGACACAAGCATCCACCAACACACAAGCGCACACATACACTCACACACACTTTTTATTTTATTTTCAAGTATTTTTGAGTGTTTTGTTTTTAGGTACCTGAATAGTTTAATAGTTGAACCGGAGCTCTTATACTTAGTTTTTTTACTATAGCCTGTTACTCACTCTCTCACTCTCAACACAGGTCTACGAGAGTAGTGCAGAAGTCATAGCAAACACAAATTGTAAATGTTTTTATGATTAATAAAGTTTATTATTGTTATTGAAAATCTTAAATGGTAATTTCATAGATATTGAGGGTATATGGGGATTCTACCATTATCTTTAGAGCCCAAGCCAACCTCACCTGCAAGCACCTGCCGATAAACAGACGAGGCTCTGGCGAACATAAAAGTTCCCGGTAAGCGGCAATAGGCTCGCCATCTATTACGTGCGACCAACTATATAATTGGCGAAGTGTGGGTATATATTATGCCTCTGCCTAAACAGGCGTGAATTTATGTATGTATGTATTTTTATTCAAAACCTTTGCTGAACTTAAATGATAATTTCCAACCAAGTTTCGCTGACCTTCGAAGGTTCCCTTGGTGCTACTATATTGGTTGCAGCTTCGGGGGACCCTTTCAGTATCATCAAATTTACACTGTGTGTGTTTTGTAATAAAAATAATTTAAAAGAGCATAGCCTGTGAGTTTCTTGTCAGTTCTTCTCACAGAGCGGGGGCTCGGAACTGGCTCTTAGATTCACTTACACCTAATTTTTATTTATTTGCATGTAAGTGAATCTAAGCTTCGTGATTTCAGGGTTGATATTACATTTTTTTTTTCATGTATATTTTGTTTTGACGTTTTCAAGTGCTATGTAATAGTTTATGAAATAAAGAACTTTTTACTTTTACTTTACAATAGGTAATATTTAACTATTCGTAAACACAGAGCTGTTATCGTTTTAAAAAAAATGAACACATATTTTTACAAATATATTCGTGAACGTCGAGACTTCAGTGAGTTTCAAAACTCGGACAAAACAGTTGACCTTTATTCTGAGGACATATTTTTTGCTGACTCATGTCACAATCAAAATTATTTGTAAAAAATATTGTAAACATAATACTTACTTAATTTTATTGTTTATGTACACAAAGTGGGTTGTCACGTAGTATAACTTCAAGGTAATAGGTAACCAGGCTACTAAAACCTTACCTTACCATAATCATCACTATGATTGGTATAAGCTTGTTTGATTGATTGGAGATATTCTCCAGTAGACTTATTGTAACTAAAATAATGACGCTAAATATTAAAAAAAACACGTAGAGGGCAATCAAATGTGACACTAATGTAAATTTGAGTTTTTCGTAATATATTTATGGATTTTCTAAATCATATAAGAACAAATTATTGCATTACAGGACAGTTTTATAATAAAATAAATTATGTAACAAAAATATTTAAAATACATTAATTTTTTACTGCATAAAGATCCGCATGCTCCAAAAAAGAACAATTAATTCATACTCAAAATACATAGACAAATGTAAAAAAAAACGCCATTTAGATTATTTTCTTTTAAATGATGACTTGGTGCGTTTTACATATTTAGCCAGTGTCTGGTAAAGGATATATTCATAATAATATTATTACATTCATAGTAAATAAGAGAGAGTGGTAATAAAGGTGATAAATGGTAAATGAGATGTCCTCCCCCTAAACCCTTTGAGTCCTCAGTAAAGATATGGAATTATAAAAAAAAAACAACATCAATTTTATTTATAAGTTAAACAACTATTACGAACACATTAATTTACGGTTAAAATATTTAGGTACGATATAACAGAGAAAAATTTTTTAGTACCAGTCGGAAAAAAATAAAAAATTTACATCCAAAATATTTTAGTAACAATTTCACAGAAAGTCCTTACCAGATAATTATCCAAATTTCCAATAGAACAGTTTCGCAATTGTAATTCACTACACTATGTCTCCACAAATATTACGAGTAATTGTAATCAAGAATCTTTTAACACAACACTAGTATTTACAATTTACTAAATTTTCAATTTGCTTAATTGTAAATATTAATATGTGAACAAATATACTTGTTAGAAAAAAACAGAACACAATAAAAACTTAAACACTAAAACCTTCTTTTCATTCAAAAAGTTTGGCGCTCAAAATACGGCACAGATTAAAAAATTCCGCGACGGGTGTTGTTGGCTAGTTTCGCGGCAAAACACTGAAATGTCAAAACGCGCATGCGCGAAAGGCCGCATTGAAATGGAAATGGCGGGGCGGACTTGTTTTTTAAGGCTCTATGGATGTTTGTTTCTGTTATAGGTACAGTCAAATTCAATTACATGTTGATGTATATAGACCTTATTTTTCTCAATACAATTTTTTTATATCCTTCTTCGTGTTATATAGTGTTATAACAATATGGAACTTATAATTTAGATAGCAACGATATTGCAAACATTTCAAGACACTTTCTGTTAATTACTGATTTAAATTGTGACAAATAAGTTAATAAGAAGGTAAGTTCTTATACAACTGAATTGGAAAAATTCATAAAGAACAAATTTAAATACACAAATTTATTTCGTCACGCTATTTGATAAGATAGGCTGAATCGATAATCCCCCCCGAACTGGTCTCCACTGGGCTATTCGCTACTCTGGGCTGAGTACTTCCCGGTAGGACAGAGCCGCTGGGAAAAGAATTAACACCCAGAGGCCGACGACTCTGGGTGCCCTTAGTAATGACAACCGGATAGGGAAAGCAAGGCAGACCTATGGACGGCGCAGCGAGCGGCCGGTAAGGACTTAGGCGGCGGGGGCAGGGGGGCCCGTGCTATCTGACCAAAGACCCTCCGAGAAGTCGGCAACACACGCACACGGAGGCAGGAGGGGAGCGTCCACTGCGCCTCTGTGAGGAGGTCTTCCCGGTTCCGGTCCGGGAGACGTTGGCGCTATTTTTGTCAACAAGCGGCTGGCGTCGTCGGTAGGTTTTTCGTAGGTGTTTTTGCCGGTGGCAAGTCTCACACCCTTCTCGGTCCCTCTTCGGCCGGAAGGCAGTGCGTAAGTGCATATTGTTACATACGTGAAAAAAAAGGCTGAGACGATGATAATGAATACGTAATTGGCGGGAAAGTGAAGAGTCATGTCTGTAGTTTTATTTTATTTTCCAAAATTTGTCATATTTCAATAATAGATGTGTAAAAATATTGGATTATAAACAGTTTATTTGTTTGTGAACGTACGTGAGTGTTGGTAAATGAAACAAAACAGTGCAACATCTCTTTTTACATTAAGAAGATGTCCATGTGAGATCTCAGTATGGACCCACATCTTTACTGAGAACTCAACGGGTTTAGGAGGAGGGCATCTCATTTACCATTTATCATATTTATCGCCACTCATTCTCATTTACTATGATTTATAAATTATTAATATATCTCTTACTTGACACTGGATAAATGTGCAAAACGCACGATGCAATTATTTAAAAAAATAAAAAACATGTGGGAGAAAAATGGAATAAGCTGAGGCTTATTATTATGGCAGACTGTACAAATATACCTTAAGTAAATATAGCTTTAATGTAATGTAGTGCTTATGAAGCTTAAGGTCGAAGCAGTTTCATAATTGATAATTTTATTAAACATTATGCAAAAATTACGGAAGCTTTCAGAGGGAATTTTGTTGTACTAGCTTCTGACCTCGGTTTCGGCTATAGTTAATTGTATTTATATTTATTTTTACACAAAAAGTATAAATATCGTATGTTTATTTTGTATGTAATTAATAATTTTATCATCATCGTCATCTCAGCCCTATGACGTCCTCTGCTGAATTTAGGCCTCCCCAATAGATTTCCTAATTGAGCAATCCTGTCGCCTGCATCCACCGGCTTCCCGCCGCTTCGACCAGATCATTGGTTCATCGCGTGGGAGGTCGTCTGTTGATACGGTCGCCTTTAAATAATCTTAACACCCCATCAGTCGTCGGTTCTTCGTGCTATGTGCCCCGCCTACTGCCACTACAGCTTCCAAACTCGTCTCGCTACGTCGGTCACTCCAGTTCTCCTACGAATATCCTAATTTCTGATTCTATCAAATAGGGATACAAGCTCTTACCATTGCACGCTGAGCGACTTTGGGCTTTCTGATGAGGCCTATAGTCAGGCACCAAGTCTCAGTACCATGCGTCATCGCTGGCAACACACACTGGTCAAAGATTGTCGTCTTGAGACACTGAGGTATTATGGACGGAAAGATACTGCAGCGTTAACAAGTTATTCTGTGTGAAATAGCTGAACATCTGATCAGTCCTTGGGTAGGTGACCGTGACTGTGGGATTTCATGGCAAGATCAGGAGCTTCAAAAGGCACGTTAAGCCGTTGGTCCTGGTTATCACTATATCTGGTAGTCGTTAAGCCAAGTTAAAGGCAGCATAAAAAGGTCTAACACCAGAACGCCACACACCTGGCTCCGACATTCCGCACTGGGTCCTTCCTAATCTCTCACCTTGGTTATAATATATAATAATAATAATAATGCTTTAATGATAAAATGTTAAGTTACAACTTGTATACCTATAAATAAAAAAATATATATAAATAAATAAAAATAAATAAATACCTACTTTGACAAAAGAGAAAAACAGATGTGATTTGTACAATTTGCGATGCGGGTAATAAGACAAAATACGACGAGGATTTTTCGCTTGCTACCGTCAACACCGAACAGATATCACTCGTGCGAGTGACCAACGTGTTGCGTGTCGTAGGAAAACGGGCCTTCATTATAATGACAAAGAAGTCACAATAGAATGTATCGGTGCTGACGGTGAGCGATGCACTAACCACTAAAACTGTGAACCTAAAACATAGCACTTATCCTTTTCCTCCTTTTATTTGCTTTTTATGTTGCTGAAAGGAAGCCCGTGCTCAGTAGTGGGACGTTGATGGGCTGAAATGACTATTTTTGACAAGAATACCTTGAAAGCTGATATAACCACTCGCCGCTTCAATTAGGTTCCAATCCCACACTACAGAGACAAACATTTGTGTCCAAGCAGATAGGTTTTGTATTAAAACTTGTTTCAAAATCTAGATTGTTTACAATATGACCTAGAGTTTACCGCGTCACCCAGTAACCACGCATTAAAATAAATAAAAATATATTTTTACCGACTGCTATGGTATGGAGACCAGTATATCTGCAGTCTGCTCATGAGGTCGAGGGTTGGAATAATTTTGTGTATGAACATGAATTTCCGTGCTTCGGAAGGCACGTTAAGCCGTTGGTCCCGGTTATTACTAAATGTGGTAGTCGTTAAGCCATGTTAGAGGCCTAAATGGGCGGCTTGAAAAATTCTAACAGCAGGACGCCATACACCTGCCTCCGCCAATCCGCACTGGGTCAGCGTGGTAGAGTATGACCTTAATACCTTTGCACCTTGGTATGTGAGAGGAGGCTCGTGCTCAGTAGTGGGACGTTAATAGGCTGAGATGATGATGATGATCATTAATATTTGAACCGGTCTGTTTGTTTCATGTGTTGATAAAAAGAAAGAAGAACATACTGTGCTTCACAAAAATACAACTCTTCTCTTTTCAGTCTCGATGCCTTTTGGAAGCCTCGTTAGGGTCACCGACAGACTGACTTACTGACGGACAATCCCCTCCCTTCTTTAGAATTACGACAGGCTTGCTGACAAATCCCCCGATAAGTCACCGACAGACTGACAAATCTTGAGAAAAACCATAACAGACAGATAAACTGACAAACCTTGACAAATTCTGACGAAGAGTTCAATTAGCTTTTATTTCTTGATTATGGTACAGCTAATATCTCTTTAATTGTCGTTAAAAAAAATACTAAATTTCTATGTTGTTTGTAAAAGTTTGTCGAATCTAAATGATCCTGTTAATCTTAAAGACAATAAAGTATTTTTTATTTTATTTTAGTGGAATAAACTGGACTCCGTAATCCTCCGTTATTGATGTGGCTCTCATTAATATTAGAGGCTTAATTGCGGCTTGAATAAATTCTTTCAGTAGGACGCAACCTGCCTCCGCCAATTCGCACTAGGTCAGCGTGGTGGAGTATAACACAATACCCTTACCTGGGTTCGTGAGAGGAGGCGCGTGCGCACTAGTGCACATTAACGGCCTGAGAAGATACTGACCTCCATGCAATTATTGATCATCAAAATAATAAACTTAAGCTGTAAAGAACGCAGAGGACGCAACAAAACACATTTAGTAATGCTTGTTAACCAAATTGGTACCGAAACAAAAATGGTTGACATTAAAATGAAGTAATTATCTGCCCCATTACTACTAATTACATAAAAGATACGAGGTCGCTTTAATAAAGGGTTGTTTTCACTAATGCGTACCTAGTTGCGTACCAAAACAACTTGAGAAGTATCAAGGGACACCCGGATGGAACGAAGTTCCTTTCGATTAATTAGTGAAGAAATTGTAATAAAATTTTAAAAATTACATTGAAAAAAATATTTTATTTTATTAAAAAACATGAAAAAAAATACAAACAAATCAATAAATCAAAAATAAAACGCTTAAAAAGAGGAAACAAAAAGTTTCCGTACCGGGAATCGAACCCGAGCATCCTGGGTGAAAGCCAGGTATCCTAGCCACTAGACCGTGAAAAAGTGTCGTGACAACTTTTCTTAAGAATTTTCCGTCTAGCCCCCTTATATGTTTATAATATATATATGATAAATATGATACCATAGACGGTCTCTGTAATTATAATTCATATATTAAAACTGTAAAAATAAAAATATTTATTAATTTATAATATATAATCATAGTTTATAGTAATTGATCCTTCAGTCAAACTGTCTGAACAGTTTTGTTGGACATCTTTTTTAACTTATATGCAATACAATATACTTTGTAAATAAATAAATAATAATAGTTATGACGAGCTAAGACAATGGCTTAAACACAGAAATCCAATACATAACGCAATTACGATTTGTATTGCCGATTTTTTTACGCCGACATTGACGTCACTGCCGATATTTAGTGACAGGATATCTAAACTGATTCACTGACACTGATGCCGCTGATGATAAGTTTTTCATATTTGAAATCGTTCATGGTACAGCAATTTAAAAACAACAATAGACGCTCGCGGGCTGTAAATGGCGGCGGCCAATCTCAACGATTGGTCGGGGTTCGGACACGCGAAGTACATAGTTTTGTGTTATCTATTATATATTTATATCTGTGTAGACACACCGCTGAACCAAATATTGTGCCGCTTATTATAAAATATATATTTAATAACATTATTAACATAGTAATAGACAGAAATAGAAACTTCCATCAGTATTACTTTGTAGATTTGTTCATGTCATACCTGTAAGATACCATGTGACAAGCAAATGATTATGAATATGATTACTATTGGTATGAGAGTACCTAATTATTTAACAAATATATCAGCCTTGTAAAGTCTTGTACTGCTTAACATTAGCCTACCCAATAGATTAAAGTCTAAACATTATGAACAGTGAGACTTTCATGCAAACACGCAGCAGTGACCACGTACCTTAACAAAAAAACTCTAAAGAGATGAATTATACCCGCCTTTGGAAAGCGATTAAATATCGCATCGCAACATCATAATTACGCACCTTTCGACACGAACAGACAATAACATTATGTAGCATTTTGTAATAAATTTCCAAATAAATGATACGTTAATTTTACTGTGTAGTAATATTTGATGATAGCTCTGTAAATCACTTATCAACATGAATATTAGGCTTGGCTTGGGAGTAGCTGTAGTAAACGCGATCATGCGATGTACCTATGTCATAATATAATTTATTTACCTCCTACCTAATTAATTTTACGCCTGTTTTCCCGATAGGGTAGGCAGAGGCCTAATATTAGGTCCTTACAAATGAAATTGGCGTTTTATCGGACTGGCCATTATGATCCCAGAAATTCGACGTTTGGTAGTTAGTTAAATAGTTCGTCATCATCAGCTCCGGGGCATGTGATACCCTCCCATGGCATGTGACAGTAAGGGCCACCCCCCCCCTAATCTTACGGGGAGTCGTGAAAGTCGACGAAAAGATATCCTACCGGATAATGGGCAGCAGCGTCATCCGGTGTACTGGCTGGAACTGCGATCACCAACCCGCCTGTCCAGCGTGCTGATTATGGGCAAATATCCCCAAAAGACTGTAATCTATTGGGGAGGCTAATGTTCAGCAGTGGACTTTAACAAGGCTGATAATTCGAAGCTGGAAAGGCAACCTTGCTTATGCGCCAAATTTGCGATAATTAGTTATATATATCATTAGAATCGCCTGATTTTTTTCTATCTGCAGTTCTCGGTTTCATCCAATTCTGGCCATTTTTGACAGTCATTTAACTGACATTCTGACAAAAAACAAATTTATTTATATTTTTTTTTTTTTTTTGGAAATTGTCATTCTTTGAATCGCTTTCCCGTAAAGTATCCAAATGGTGCATAAGCAAGGTTGCCTTTCCAGCGTCGATATGATTGGTATCATCACGAACAGTAGACGAGCGGTTGTGGCACACGTATACGTAATGAATGGCCGCGACTTCTAAACCACAGGACATTATTTTATTTTTCGCGGGACTGTTCAAGAGGGGTTATTTTATTAACAGGCTCGAGAACGAACATGGCTGGTTTTTACACAGTAATGTTCTGACACACCCTTCAGCCACAGCGAGATACAGTCGCTTGAAGATATTATTCATCCCAAAAAGGGGAATTGTGCAAAATGGATACAAAAAAAAAAAATTTTTTTTTTTTAAATCCATACTTATGATGTATTAAAAACACCAAATACCAAACTCCTCCTTTGATTGAGATTTTGCTATCTTGTGTGTTGTACCGCTTGTAAATAGGAAGTGTTTCCCACACTTCGCTAATTATATAGTTGGTCCCACGTAATAGGTGGCGAGCCTATTGCCGCTTACCGGGCACTGTTATGTTCGCCAGAGCCTCGTCCGTTGATCGGCAGGTGCACCGCTTGCAGGTGAGGTTGGCTTGGGCTCCTTAGGTCGAGGTAGGATCCCTATACACCTTCAAAAAGGGCGTGAAACGCGCTAGTAATGTTGAAAGCGTTCATAGGCTTCGGTGAGAACTTTCCATCAGGTGGGCTACATGCTTGAGTGCCACCTAGTGGAATAAAAACAAATTATAAATATATGTCTTCTGTGGGAACCCAACTCCGTACTTCAGCAGCAGAGAACAGATCCACCTCCACGCTATATAGGTAATCATCAAATAAAACACATAATAAGTGTATATGGACAAATTTATTTATCTACAATAATTGATGAGATACATTTAAATAGAAATAATTAAGAAGAAAATATTTACAAAAGTTTGTAGAACTAATTATTGCAATATATGTTTGATAAATTACAGAGAACTGTAGGTAATATCGAGGTCTTTCCAGCTGGATCACTGTTATTAACAGTACACGTGCTCTTTTGGATAACCCTTAAAATGGATCACCATTTACGATTTTACCACTTTATTTTCTGTAACTGAGAAGTACCTAGGTGATACTTTTTCATAATATACATTGATGTATCTAACAGTATATGATATTAGTAAACTTTAATAAATTACAGGTTAAAATCTTAAGTCTAGAACTATTACTCCTTGCATTTTAATGTTCATTTTCTTTTAAATAATACTTATAGTTAGATAATAAGGTGTATAGGCTTTCCCAAAGTGGGCGATAACGCCCCCTTGTGGGCGCTGCAGGTCTCAAGGGGGGCGGCAAGAGACTCAGAAAGATAATGGGGGCGTTGTGTAGAGGCCTGGGGGCTGATAAACAGATCTGGCGAACTTAACAGATCCCGGCAAGCGGCTTGCCACCTATTACGTAGGACTAACTATATAATTGGCGAAGTGTGGGCTTATAATATGCCTCTGCCTACCCCTTCGGGGAATCAGGCGTGAATGTATGTATGCAAGTTAGATAATTAAAAGTAAAAGTGAGATAAAATGTCCATAATATCGTACTGAAAACATCAAATCAATAAAACATATACTCATAGAACTAAATATTCGCTTTTAAACAATTGTTAACAATTTTTAAATACTGCAAGGAAACATTATATGATGGACATTCTAAGGTGTAATAATCATCATTCTAGCTCAAACTGTATGAAAAATTGCCCAACTGATCTCTTCTCTGTCCACAGTGAATGGGTGCGTTAGTTTTAAGTTGACGTTTCAAAGAGCTAACATGATCAATTCTAAATTTGAATTTGAAAATTAAAATCTTATTAATTTTGAACTACCAGAAGACCGCACTTCGTGATATTGTTGGAGTAACGCAGTTTTGGATAAACTTAATGTCCAAATTCAGTTTTTGTACCAAAATAACTGTAACGGTATTTATTAATCTGCAGGGCAGATTAGATAGAATAGTAACACAGAACAAATAAAAATGGATATTCTAGCAACTGATCATTCTAGTAATAATATTCTTATCACGCTTACAAACGCTTAGTATCAGCCAACTTCAATACACTGTGACATACATTAATTTTTGAGCGTCACCTTAATAAAACTAACAGTAATACTCGTACAACCTATCTATAAATAACAATAAATAATTAACAAAAGCATTACTGATTAAAACAAATTAACTGTAATATAATGATGGAAATATCTCTTCTTTATCATCATCGGATTCGGTCTTCTCAGCGTAGTCTAATGAGTTCAAGAAATCTTTGTGTTTTTTCCGCAACAAATCATCAGATTTAAGTTTCTGTAACATTTTCTTCTCCACTTCTTCGTTTATCTCCCTTGACAGGCCGCTTATTGTATCCATGTTCTTTTGTAAAACTGTTCTAGAAGTTGTTAACGGAATAAAAGGCGGTGGTGCCTGTGTGAATGTCTCATTAACTTCTCTCTGAATTGCCTCTTTTGTATCGTCTTGCCCTTCATCAAACCAGTCCAGACCTGCTTTTTTCTCTGCTGTTATACTAGCAGACACGTCGTCATTATTATATATGTATTTCTTAACCTCTGCCAACTTCAGCTCTGTTGTTTCTTCAGGAACACTTGTTATAGCGACGGATTCTGTTTCAGTTTCCGTATCCATTGGTGTTGTTGTTACTGTAATGTAAACGTTGCTATCATAATCATCTGCGTCCTGAGAAAATACGTCAAATTTTTTATCAGTATCCTCTTTTACAAACTTGTCCAGCAAAGTATCAGGATGGTATTTGTATATATTTCTTATGTCTATTGGATCTGTGGTTGGTATATCCAATGTTATTTGAGATGCTAGAGTCGTAGGAGGTTCTACTGTATGGAATGTATATTCCGTATTTTCATCAATAATATTTTTCACTGCTTGATATTGTGGAACCTCTATTTTACCCGGATCATTCTGTTCAGCAGTATCTGACATACTCTCACTCCCTCTAACAGAAGATTTGTTAACCTGTTTAGAGTCTTCATTGGCACTGACCGAGCTATCATATTTGGACACATTATATGGTGGAGCTTCAGTTGTTCTACTAATTCTGGTTTTCAAAGGCTTAAAATATAAAGCTTTTTTTGGTATTGGTTTAACGTCTGGTGCATTTTTAATGGCTTCGATCAACAAATCAATGCCATCGTTAACTGAAAAATGAATGGGAATTATATTTTGGTTTGGACTTACTTAATTTAAATTCAGAAATAATAGAACTAGTCAGAAATAAATAATATTAAGAATAAACAAATAATAATAAAGTTTATAATTATAGATTACAGAAGGAAACAATAGACACAGTCTTTATGTCCAAATCAAGAAATATCCATGTTCATGTACACATGTCTTCTATGATCATTAGATTTACTATTATTTGAACGATGTGCCAAAGGAGTATCGATATCAATCTTTATAAGTTGTACATATATTATTTACGCTTGGGCTTATATGGTTTTCAAAATAAGGTAGGATAGGAAATAAGCCAGTCATGCTAATTAGTATTTGACGACTGATATGGCGTGGAGGTCAGTTTATCTGCATTTTGATAGCTATGTATATTAAGTATGTATGTAAAAAACAATTTACAAAAACGTATGTTTATTCGTTTTGCAGTATCCATATCACAAGTTCTTCATTAGAACTAAGTAATTGGTGTAAAAATCTTAGCCACATGCATATTAATAACCTTATCATCAAAATAAAACTCTGAAACCTTACCAGGTGCAACATCCAAGGGATAGTTCTGTTTCAACATAAACTCCATCAAAGTCAGCAAATACTCAATGTTGTCGTCATCTCTCATGGTTTGCCGCTTCACTCTCGTCTTAGAGTTCAGCGTTTCTGCCAGGATCTTTAGTTTCCTAAGGTTATTAATAATAGCTCTTGAGAAACGCTCTATAGCCACAGTTGCTCTAAGTTCTTTTTCATATTGACCACTCACCTTTGTCATTATTTCATTGTTTTCAAAGTTGTTTAATGTTAAGTACATTTTTCTCATAAACTTATTTTGCACTAAATTATATTTGAGCAATAGCTTCTTTAACTTGTAAAAATCTTTTGAAACAGATTGGTTTATTTCATCCATATTATTTATTAGTACTTCATCTTTAGAAATAAGATCTTGGCCACCTTTTTTAGTTAAAATAGTGACAATGTCATTCAAAACCGTAACGAACTTACCAACTTGCTTAATGAAAATTTGTGAGTTATCTTTTATGTAACCTATTTGTGTCATTTGATTTTGAGTCACGTTGTTTCTTTGATATTGGCCATTGAGTATAAAGTTCAGTTTGTGAATATCGTTTTTGAACTTTTTTAATGTTTCATTGTATGTAATATTCTCAAAATCTATAAGATGTAATAGCCCTTTTATTATTTTTATATTTCTTAACAAATCGTCAGACACAGATTTCAATTCTATTACTTTTGTGTCTAAAAATTTGTTAGTGCTTTGATTTTTGTCGCAACTTTCAAATATATTGCAAATAGTGTTTACAATATAATTCTTAAACCTTCTTTTACTGTAAGCTTTATTTGTAAGGCCTGCCTTACCTTTGCGAAAGAACTTTTTGAAAAACTTTTTCAAATATTTTAAGATATTTACTTTTTTTCGCTTTGGCTTCGTAGCTTTTGTATTATTCTTCCGGAATTCGCCAAAAAGTCGTCTTAGAACTGTCTGAATGTCATTAATTTTTTTTACTAAGTGAGATTTTATGTCATATTCAGTAATGTTTACATTATCTGTTATTCTCGTTCTATACCACGACGGAGTTAAAGTTTTACTATCGTTTACAGTACGCATATTCATTAATCGTCTAAAGTTGTAAGAATCATTTTTATTTTCACCGACTAATTGAGCTAGGGGAGTGTATAGCTCCGCAGTTTTTGAAGAATCATTTGCAGAGTTCAGTTTATCCATTAAATATGTGTTAACTATATTATCCTTAGATTCAGCTGAATGAACTAGCTTTTTTTCGTTTGGTTTGAATGTAAGCACTGGTATTGTTTCTGTTTTAGCAATGCTCTCTTGATGTGTTCTATTGTTTAGTACCTGATATGGTTCACTTTTAGTTACAGTATCATCACCCTCTTGTCTAACTAAAGTGTATCGGTAGTAATCATTTGTAGTTAAAAGACTATCAAATATTTTGTTTTCGGCAGAGGAAATAATATCTGTAAACAAAATAAATGAC
Source organism: Musotima nitidalis (assembly GCA_949126915.1). Classification (NCBI taxonomy): domain Eukaryota; kingdom Metazoa; phylum Arthropoda; class Insecta; order Lepidoptera; family Crambidae; genus Musotima; species Musotima nitidalis. Next base: position 13,772,100 of record OX421435.1, on the reverse strand, counting down.
TTAACTATACATACTTAGATTTTTATTTGCTTCTTTCAAAACATAATAATGTAAAAGTTATGAATTATAGTTTTCCTGCATTTATATTATTCAACCAAATCCTTTAGTAATATTTTAATATAATTCTATTTTATTATTTATTGACAAAATAAACAATAAAATTATAAATCCTTAGTTATATTAATTTTCTGTCATTTAGAATGAAAAACATTCAACAATTTCACTGTGGGAAGTGTTTTAAGCCTATATAAATGCGATTCGTAAGAAGCAACTTTTACTTAAAACGTATGTGTTAAAAAGTTTTTGTAATCTAATGTCAATACTGCAAAGCACATCTTTTAAACTTATATTACTTTAACTGTCTCTATTCAAACGCCTGATGCAGTAAATAAGAGCGTTAGTTATTAAGTTGGCTTTCATAAGTGCTCATACAAATATTCTACAATTATTTTAGGTATCTACATGAATACAAATAGTCAGCCAACGGCTCTGGCACGAGCATGTGACGTTTTTGTTCGGTCTTTGTAATAATGATTCATTTTAAGACGACATATTACACCTAATACTAATCCATCTGAATCACAAGCGTTTTCTACTTGGCTTTTGATTTTATTTAACACACTTAGAATAAATAAAATATATGTTACCTGCTTTAGAAAAATTACTATCGATTGAATTACTGACTTCATTGATGCCAACTTTTTCTACACCTCTCTTGCGTCTGATCTCCTTGCTCTTTAAATTTTTTCTAGGCTTCCTCGTTGTAGGTTTCCTATTGGCCTTCACTCTTTTATCTTGCCCCTTTTTATTATTTATCACAGTTTTGTTATAAGGCTTCTTGTTTTTTGATGGTATCCTGAGCTTTTTGAAGTTCTGTGGTTTATATGAGTTTACTTTTTTCTTTTTGTCCATTGATCGTTTCTGCACAACTTTGGGACATGGTTGAGATTGTAAATTTGATATCAACGTTTTATTGTACACGTCTTGCATGACAGCTACCACTCTTCTAACTACTTCTTGTGTAAAAGCTTCTTTAATCGTGCTATTCATTACTATTTTAGCATTGCTCCCGAATATTAGTGGTTTTCTAGTAGACATGTCTTTTTTTATTAGCAATGGTTTCTTAGATGTTACGCTAGTTATAATTTGCGCCGAACTTGGGAGTATTGACTGCCTTTTACTCTTTGCCATTTGTGTTTTTTTTGGGGCCAGGGTGGTTTTTGGCGTTCGTAAGGTTGTTTTCGTAGGGGTGATTTTTAGTCCTCGAATTTTATGTTTGTTCGTAGGCTTTTTGAAGGCTAGCATTCTGGATTTATTGTCTTCTGAAATGTGGAAGTACATTTTATTGTTTACCCCTACCTGGGCAATAGGATCTAATGGGCTTGAGTATAGGAAATTAGTGAAAAACCTAAACTTGTTCTGCCCTGTTTTGGATCAAATCATACTTCTGCATAACAACTTACTTTTTGAAGAAACTATTTTCTGATGAACCAGACTCGTCAAATTTACCTTATTAGAAATTATTTAAAAAAGATTGTTCTTCTGACTTCATAAAATAATTTAAAATTTGCAACTTTTAGAATCAAACAGTTTTTACATAGATTTTTTATCTTAATCGATGCAGTAAGCACTACTTAGAATTACATAAAGCTGCATAAAAGCCATTAAAATTATACTTTTTATACGCTTAACATTTAAATAGAATATAATTATATGAGATACGCTTACCAGGAGAATCATAAAATCTTTCCTTTCGGATATAATGCATTCTTTTCCACTTACTTTCTGGACAGAAACTGAGATGATGGCAGTCCCATCGGCCATGAGGGTCGCAGTCGCAAACGGTGCAGCCGATGCACCAGTCCGCTAAACAAAACAAACAGCTCAGTAATTCTAGTGCCAATTCATAAAAATATAGCGTTACTTAGAAATCTGCTGTCTGCAGTGAATGAACGCGTTAATATTTAAGTTGACGTAAATGAAAATTTTACTGAGCCAATCTAGACTTAATATAAATGTACTACTATTCTGAAGGCTTTCGTAGCCGTTTCATTAAAAACGTTTAGATTATATATTTAAGTACAATATTAAAGAAATTGTTTTAAGACATGAATACATAAAACTCAAGAACAAAAACAATAACAATAAAACTTTCCTCTCCCGAACAATGCGTGGTCTTAGAAACCATTCACATACTGTGCAGACTATCAGCACTTTAACCAAGAAATTTGAGAAGTCGTTTCTAATTAAGACTACGCTCTGGAATTCGCTGCCGTCTCTTGTGTTTTCTATTTCCTATGATCCCGGATGTTTTGAGCGGGGCGTGAAACGGCATTTTAGCAGGACGTCATGAGTAGGTGCGCTTTGTACCGTCCTTATTTCACGGTATGAAGCGCCTTAATTTTGTATTATGGATTGCATCGACTGCTTAAATTCAGACAGGATATAGTCACATAAAAAACACAGATAAAGTATATAATGCCTAAAGAGGAGTCCACTCAGCATGTGCTGCAGTGGAAGACCACAGCAGCGCTGGTCTTTAAAACGTAATACATAACGAAGTCAAATATCCGTGTTTATGTCCTGAAGCGAAGGACAGGGACAGGACTTTCGCGCTATATCAGTAATCAATGAATCCAAAACATTGTCAGAATCCTAAGAAAATACAAATGTAAATAAATCAGTCATACCTGGAGGACATCCATCACCAAAACTGGTTTCATACGGCTTACAGGCTGGCGGAGAGTTCTTGTTGAAGACTGAAACAAAATACCTTTTAGAAGACCATCTCTTTTGCCTGTAGATGAACAAGCCCTTCTCCTAATGGTATAACCGTGATAATAACTGTGGAACTCCAAGCACTTCTCCCAATGGCTTCAAATAAACTGTGAATCTCCTTTTCCTAATCAGGGTGTTACCATGGTGGTATAGATGCATGCTCTGTCATTAAAAGTAATTTCCACCATATCCAAACTGGGGCCAACGACGTTTTTTCTGCTTACTTACCAAATTAGCAGTAGCTTAAATTAAATAACAATAAATTGTAGCAACGAAAAACCACAGAGGTTTCATCTGTGCAACGTAACTTGTCTTCTGAAGCACATAATGTCACATAACCGGTCACCCATCCAAGGACTGACCAACCATGCTGAACATTCGTTAACTTCTCTAACACAGGAGCATTTCAATTCAAGCACATAGCAAATGTGGCAGGCATTTTATAACTTGTTTTCTTTCAGTAATTCTTATTAAATTAGGGAATGTAATATAATTAAGCGAGGTTGTTACTATTTTCTTAAAAGTTAGAGGTATATCTTCAAATATTCAATGTGTGTGTTCCGTATTGTTATATTTGATTGATAATTTAAAAGAGCATAGCCTGTGAGTTTCTTGTCAGTTCTTCTCACAGAGCCGGGGCTCGGAACTGGCACTTAGATTCACTTACACCAAATTTTTATTTATTTGCATGTAAGTGAATCTAAGCTTCGTGATTTCAGTGCAGTAATATTGAGTTTTTTTATTTATACTTTGTTTTGACGTTTTCAAGTGCTATGTAATAGTTTATGAAATAAAGAACTTTTTAATTTACTTTACTTTGTATGCCCACATTTCGCCATTTATATCCTTGGTGGCGAGCCTATTGCCGCTTACAACTCTTATGTCCGTCAGAGCCTCGTCTGTTGATCGACAGGTGCCCACCTGCAGGCGAGATTAACTTTGGCTCCTTAGATCTCGGTAGGATCCCATACACCCCATACTATTTTCTTAACCTACAAAATAATGCTATATGTACCATCACGAGCAGCATCTCTCAAGAAGATGTCACTAAGGCCCAGTGGACTCCTGCGCTCTCTAGTGTCCCTGTAAGAAACCTTTTTATAAGTTTATAATAATTAAAGCATCGTAAAAATCATCATAAAAAGACATATGAATTTTACACTCACACAACACAAACACACACGTACACAATATACACGCTTACACACACATACACTTAATACTTAATATACTAGTAGACAGCTTGCTTTTTGTCTGTTAACTCAATAAAATCTGTGTTAAACCATGGGAAAGAGCAAGTTATCCCCAACACAAGTATTGCGTTACTTACTGGTAATAAACCCTTTTATAAGTTTATAATAATTAAAGCATCGTAAAAATCATGTAAAAAAGACATATGAATTTTACACTCACACAATACAAACACACACGTACACAATAGACACGCTTACACACACATACACATAATACTTAATATACTAGTAGATAGTTTGCTTTTTGTCTGTTAACTCAATAAAATCTTAAGTAATTTATTGATTCAGGCGTTACTTTGCGGAAATCCATTGTTAGCAAGTGATGGATTAAAAATATCTTTGTAACAATTCCGCGCTACTATAATTTCCCGAAAAATCGAGAAACTATTCAACACGACACGTGTTTCGTCCTTACACAGGGCATCTTCAGATAAGATAGGAGCCTCTTAACAACGATGTCTTCACGACCAACGCTGAAACAACTCTTGTGTAGTGCGGGAATTGTTACAAAGATATTTTTAATCCATCAATAAAATCTTTGTTAAACCATGGGAAAGAGCAAGTTATCCCCAACACAAGTACTGCGTTACTTAATGGGGAAACTTAACATGTGTATTTATGATTAATTAAGCAATAAAAACTATTTTTATTTATTATTTTATTAAGTTTGTGTTCGCTTGGGTGCTCAAACCCTGAGGCTCACAAACAAAAAGACAAAAATCTCTTCTTAAACCTAAGCGTTTAGAACTAACCAAACTACAAGTTGGTTTTGAATGCTTAAGTTTATTTATTTATTCAGTAAGTACAGGTTATAACATTTTATTTATAACATAGTCCCACAAAACCGTGAGTACGGTTTAACTGCGGGATCTGATTCTCAGTACATTTTTCGTTTATAAATTTATTAAATTTTTTTAGATGTGAGATAACCGATACCTTAATGAAATTACGTTACTCACTCACACACACACGTTGCTCACACTTAAATTTAGGCTTACTATCTATAAAGATAATGTCTTCTAGCAGACTATTTAAATAAGTTAATGCCGTGTCGTATCGGCCTAGAATAGGGCCACCCCTTCACATCTTTTAATAATAATAAATATTTCAGACAATTACACCAATTATTTAGTTCCAAGATAAGTATCATTAAGAACTTGTGTTATGGATACTAAATAACGGATAAACATACATAAATACTTTTTTTTTGTGAATACATACTTAATATACATAGAAAAACACCCCGACCAGAACAAATATTCATATTTATACACACAAATATTTGTCCTGTGTGGGAATCGAACCCACGACCTCAGGAGTGGAATGCGGGTATACTCGCTACCACGCCAAATCGGTCGTCAAATCTTATGGGTAGTTAGTTAGTTGTTAGAGTCGACAAAGATAAATTCAACCGGATGATGGGCAGCAGCGTCGTCCTGCGTACTGGCTTAAACTGTGATCACCAACCCGCCTGCCCAGCGTGGTGATTATGGGCAGATACCTCCAATATAAAGTAATGTACTGGTTTGCACTATGTTCAACAGTGGCCTTTATAAGGCTGGTATGACGAATTTAGTTAAGAGCTATAATAAATAAATATTCTCTTACAATCACACCAATTCTTTAGTTCCAAGATAAGTATCACTAAGAACTTGTGTTATGGATACTAAAGAACGGATAAACATACTTAAACACTTTTTTTTTGTAAATATATACTTAAGATAAATAGGAGAACACCCAGACCAGAACAAATATTCTTGTTCATGCACACAAAGATTGGTCCTGTGTGGGAATCGAACCCACGACCTCTGGAGTGAAGTGCAGGTTTACTGACCTCCACGCCAAATCGATCGTCATATAATAATTGTCAATCCAAAGGTACCAATTAACCAAGGCGAGTAATGGAATATGTCTTTTTCGATGCAACCTCAAAATCTAAGAGGCATTTCAATCACATAAATAAAATAACTAACTCTGAATTTGACCTTAATCGACCTTGGCTTGTGAGAAAAGGCCTCTGTACCTTAATGGGTTGAAATGATAAAGGTTATAAGATAAAACATACAACAATCACGCCTGTTTCCCAGAAGGGATAGGCAGAGGCATATTGTACGCCCACACTTCGCCAATTGTTCAGTTGGTCCCACGTAATAGGTGGCGAGCCTATTGCCGCTTACCGGGCTTTGTTATATTCGCCAAAGCCTCGTCCGCAGATGAGGGTGGCTTGCCTAAGATGATTGTAAGATCCCTGTACACCTTGTAAGAAAAGATCATACCTTTTGCGAAGATTGTGCTTGTAACTGGTATGGTCACATCTCCTGTTCTCCCGCTGCCAACAGAGGGCAGTACCATCGTCATGACAGAAACACAGCTCGCATCGCCCTGGGCCCACACTGTTGGGAAGGATCTCCCTCTTGAAGAAGTACCCCACGTCTGGACAGGAGCTGATTTTTCTGGTCACGTGTTTGCTGCTCTTCGCGACATCTGGACAATGAAGTTATATTATGGTAAATGAAGGGAACTAGCAGATGTAGTAGAGATCAGCCACCCGATGAACCACAGGAACTGAATTTTTTAAAATTAAGTTCCTATGGGGAAAAAACTGCTTGTGACCGCGTGGATGTCGGCTACCGCTGTAAAATGCCTACTCAGAAAAGACACGGTCATCAAAATGATTTCCAGATCAAATCACAGACACGGACACTAACATCGACGACGCAGTCATTATCCGCAGGCTGCATAGATTGTCTTTATGTGGATGTTGAAGTTGTTAATGATAAAAATATTTAAATCTAATTAATACTTAGTCTGTACTCTTACCGGCAGTCCCGGAGAGCAACCTGTTGTTTTGGGATAGATAACTAAAGCGATTATTGTAAATCTTCCCCATTTTCCCCAACAACATTTGACATTAAATTATTTTTAGGTGACAAAATAAACTGATGGTCGGGAGCCCGGAAATCGTAATAATGTAGCTTTCTAATGAAAAAAGAATTATTAATATAGGTCCAGTAATTTTTGAGTTTATTCGTTACATACAAAAATACAAATCCTTCCTCTTTATAATATAGATTACATTTGACTCCCCCCCCCGTACCCCACTGACGCTTACATGGAGCCTACATCGCATGCTGGCTAGCTGAGCGCGGTGAGCGGCAACCACGCGACTTTTTTCTAATACTTGCATTTTTAAACTCGTGATATCTTCCGAATGAAATGTCCGAATTGAATAATTCAAAAAGTTATAAAAAGGTATTGAAACCGTCTTGAATACAAAGTATTTTTTTTTGATAAGGATTAATACCAAGGTACAAATATAGAGCCTTTTCAAGCGGCGGCATATAAATTAAATTTTTAGAATAAAAAACCGGTTACTGTGACGTAACTATAATATTTAGACATATGCTGTCGCAACACTTTTTGTAGATAATGATGAGTACTGCAAAGTCGTAGTACATAATTTTGTTCTATCATCAATAGTTTTCGTTGCGCACGCTATGTAAGGAATTTTTCAGGTAATTTTTTTACACCTTGGGTTACATTATTCGATTTTTAGTAAGGATACCTATTTTTTTAAAAAATATAATATAGCCTATGTTACTCGGGGATAATGTAGCTTTCCAAAGGTAAAAGAATTTTTGAAATCGGTCCAGTAGTTTCGGAGCCTATTCATTACAAACAAACAAACAAACAAACAAATCTTTCCTCTTTATAATATTAGTATAGATATAGATGAATTAAATTGAATTTTTATTACATACTTTTAGAAATGATTTATTATCTCTCAGGTAATAGTAATTAAATATTAATGAACTATTTATTTATTGTTTTATGTTTTTAGTGTGTTTGGTGATTAATTTAATTTGTTTAGAATGTATGTTTCAAACTTTGTAATATGTCAGTAAATAAGCATGAGCCTACATCTGCCAACAAACTGCTATGCAGTTTGGCAGAAGTTGTAAATAGTGAACACAAGTTTGTAGAAAAAGGAATAAACATTTTTTTATTTTTTATTTTATCTATCTGTTGAAAGTCCTGTTTTGTTATACCGCGTCTTACGGGAACTGAAATGTCCAGTATGAATATCCTATACCCGTCTCCTGGTTTTTTTATGTGACACGTCATAATGAATACATCCTGCCTGATGGTAAGCAGTCAATGCAGTCCTAAAAAAAATTAAGCGCTTCATAATGTGAAATAAGCACGGTACAAAGCTGCTAATTGCCGTTTCACGCCCCGTTTAAAAGACCTGGGATCATAGGAAATAGGAAACACATGAGCCGGCAGCGAATTCCAGAGCTTAGTGGTCTTGCTCAGAAACGACTTCCCAAATTTCTTGGGTCGAGTGCTGATAGTCTGCACAGTAGGAGGATGGATTCTAAGACCAGCACGTGCTGTTTGGGAGAAGGAAGGAGAGGGCAAGATGAGATCGAAAAGCTCCTCAGAACACTCGCCGTAGTAGTTCCGGTAGAAGACACTGAGAGATGCAATGTCTCTACGCAGCTGTAGATCCTCGAGTGAGGCTGTACCCTCAGCATCCCCTATAATGCGAACCGCTCGCCGTTGCAATCTGTCAAGTGCGTCGAGGAGGTACTTAGCAGAACCGTCCAAAATATGGGAACAATACACTACACTCGAGGCTTGTACAAAAAACAGCGCTGCTCGGGAGTGAACATACTTCTATGGGATTCTAAGCCCATCAATTTTCAGCCAAATCGGATCAGCTGTTCATATGTTATAAATAGTATAAGTAACGCGACTTTCTTTTCAACGACCGATAAGGCGTGGTGGCGAGAATTCCCGCTCTCCGCTCCTAAGGTCGTGGGTTCGATTCCCACGCAGGAAAAATCTTTGTGCACATGAATATTTGTTCTGGTCTGGTACAAAAAAATTTGTATGTATGTATGTTTATCCGTTGTTTAGTATCCATAACACAAGTTCTTAATGATACTTATCTTGGAACTAAGTAATTGGTGTAATTGTCAAAAAATATTTCCTTATTTATAATTTATTTTACATATACAGCTAGATGTAGCACCTATGGGCAGCTTATCATCGATCGATCGAACATTGAAATTAGACTACAGCATCATAGGCAATTTAGTATACACAGCATGACTGAAAATGAACCATATGTAATATACAACCAAATACCTAACTAAATACTGACAGGAAAACATTTTTATAAACAAAACAATTTCAGGGATGTCTGTACGGTATGTCTGTGTTATTATCTTAGAAAAAGATTATAGAAATTAACCTCTTGGGAGGAGTATTTTCAAACAATTATAAAAGAGGCCTAAACGGCTTAAAATATTAAAAATGTAATGATGTACCTCCTGGAGGTATGATGTACTCTTTCAAACAGGATTTGAGTAATCTGGGAATACACTACGTATAAAAAAATACCGCAAATTAAGAATCGCGTCCTTCCGGTTAGAATAATTCAATAAACAGTGATTTCAATCTTTTAGGTAAGCAAGAAATATAACAGCAAAAATTTGATATCTAAACATAATTCATCGGTTTCCCGCCGTTTATAGAATTTCGACAAACGGCTCTCACGACTGCTACTGATATTGTTGAACTAGATTTTTTAGACGATTGATTGTATTGTATGTTTGTATGTAATGTAACTTCTGAAGGTTTCCATTTTGCGTGAGAAATTTTGTTGAAGCATTGTTTTTTAATGGTTGAAAGTATCGAGTTAACTTAGAGTCTGAGTACTAAGGTCAAACCTTGCGAGTATAATACGTCATAAATAAAAATAATTTTGAACTGGACGCAGACTGGATCCACTCCCAGCGCTCCGCCATGCTAGGTGATTGAAATCGCACCGAAATAATGCAGTGTTCATAGAGATTAATCCTTGGATTAGCGAACGTTTTCGTGGCATTATAACTAACGTTTCTTACCATATCCTAGCATTATCCCGGTTGCCCTAGACTTAAGCTTAGGGCTCAGGGTCTGCTCACTGGTTCAACCAGATTTTACTGAATTTCACGTTACGTGGAGCGACTGCAGTCTGACCTCTGCAACCCAGAGGAAAACATCATTCTGTGTTTAAACCAGCTGTCAGTCTGTTAGAAGGCACTGACTTCCTAATACCGACTGCCATAGATGTTCATGACAGCCGGGACTAACGGCTTAACGTGCTTTCCGAGGCACGGATCTAGTGATAATAACTAACAATTCTGAGCTACGGAAATCTTATCCTGGTACTGATTATAAATAAATAAATAATTATCACTTGTAGTAGTCGTTACGCTAAGTCATGGGGTCTTTTAGGCGGCTCGATAAGTTTCAACAGTAGGACTCCAGGACTTGTCTATCCGCACTGGGTGCACGTAGTGAAGTAAAAATGATCTTACCTTGTTTAATGTTGGGGCATGATTGAACCGAAATGATAATAAGTCTATTATTAATACACGTATACACATTACCTATTAAAGTTTGAAGCGATTACCTGTAAACGTTTATATTAGGAGATTTTAACTGCACCGCACATTAATGTATACACTGACAGGAGTTGAGGAGCTTTTTGACTTTTAACATTAAGGGAGTAGACAGAGATGTAGCGAGGGCTTTCGCCGCCTGGAAATTAGCCGTTCTTGGGTTCTAATTATTAGTCAAGAAAGAAATTTTTTTTGTCAATAGCAAAGTCTTTTATACTAAAATTGACAATATCAATATGCTGGCTAAGTTTGTTAGCTTCACTGAGGATATAGTTATAAGAATAAGAATAACTTTATTGCATAATTTTTGTACACAATATACCAACCTTCATTACTATACACAAAAAAAAAAAAAACTATAGCTAAATGCATTATTTTTAAAATTATTGTGTTAACATTTATAAGCTTTAAACAACATTATTACAAAAACACATTTTTTAAGAATAATGAACAAAAATATAATTGAGGGTATACAGACATCTTTACCTCCCGTGCTAGTCCGAAGACTGTGTTACGGCAAGGGAGTTGATCTGTAATACTTTTAAATAAATTCATGCTCGGCCCTATCCATGTGCCTACCGGGGCCTTGGCTCGCTGGACGCCACTGGGTGTAGAAATGCGTTTCCGATGCAAATAAAACCTTCACATGTTCAATGTCAATCAACTAAATAAGCATAAACTAGTTGTACCTGCCACTAGGCTCCAAAAAATTAACAAATCTTTTAAAGGTCAATGTGTGCGATTCTATAATAAAATCCCAAGCAATATACAGCAATTAAGCCTAAATAAATTTAAATTAACAATAAAACGCAAGTTGTCTTTAAAGGGATACTATTCTATTAAAGACTATATGGCTGATAAAAATGCTTGGGATTAAACTGCCGTTTCATACAGGCTATTCTATATAAATGCCTTAAAACATGAATATTGTTAATGTTGTATTATGTTGTATTATGTTGCATTGTATAGCGTCACAGACAAATGAAGATTGTAACTAACCAATCGATAATTTAAAAGAGCATAGCCTGTGAGTTTCTTGCCAGTTCTTCTTACAGAGCGGTGGCTCGGAACTGGCACTTAGATTCAGTTACACTTAAATATTTTTTGATTTTTTAAATTGTTTGGTTGCAAGTGAATCTAAGCTTCGTGATTTTAGTATAATTATATTGTATTTGTTTTTGTTATTGTTTTATAATTTTGACGTTTTCAAGTACTATGTAATAGTTTATGAAATAAAGTATTTGATTGATTGATTGATAAAGAATGCTTTTTGTAGATCCAGCTTTTTGACTGTATGAATCCCTTCCACCGTAATAGCTGCTTGTGTCGTAAGTGGTGTCCTTACATTCAGCTTGAAAGAGTGGTATTCGCAGCAACAGATAGACTCTTGAAAGGAATAGAATAGGAAAAAGGCACTCTAGAAAGTGCTAGAAGGTTTTAATCACAAAGGTTCTTGCTCATCTTTTTTGTAGACCCCTCTTGCCAGTTTCTCTCACCATTTAATATGCACAGTAGTAAGTAATGTGACCTTCAGCTAGAAATAGTGGTAGAAGCAGTAACGGATACTGTTAAAAAGGTACTACCACTGACATAAATTGCAATAGATAACGCAAATGAACATATCCTTTTTTTATTATCGTCGGTAAAAAAAATGCTGTTTACGCACTGTCTCGCGGCCAAAGGGGGAGACCGGGAGGGGGTGTGGGGCTCAACGCGGCAGACGCGAACACCGCAGTCCAACCCACTAAAAAGCTTCCGACGACGCCCACCGCTGTTGAAAAAGGGGCGAGGCACCAGTGCCTGGGTTTGTAGCTTCTGGTACCCCGCCCGCGGCCAACGTCCCCCGGATCAGAACCGGGGAGACCTCCTCAGGGAGGCACGATGTCATGCGCCCCCCCCTACCTCTATGTGCAGCCATGGCGTAACCGGCCGACTTCTGGGGGGGTCTAAAATGAACATATCTCCTATCCGAACCCTAACTAATCGCCAAGGTTGGCCAGCGCTACTTACAGTCGGGGCACGTCTGTTGTTGTTTGTTGTAACATGAACAATTTCACTTCTAAAATTTTTATCATCAGCGGCATCAGTGTCGATGAATCAGTAGGGTTTTCCCATCACTAAATATCGGCAGTGACGTCACATTAGGTGTGAAAAAGTCAGCACGCTTGATTTCAATACAAGTCGTGATACTTGCGTTATCTGTTGTTAGACACTGATAATAACTGCAAGGAACTAACTTTTGAACCTATATGGTAAGAAGTAGTTATCACAGCTTATTTCAAGAGCCACTTGCTTGTTGCCCACATAACACAATTATTCCTTCCTTTTGGAGATTCACCCTCTTGTCTCCTTGCCTGTGGCAGGTTGTAGATGCTAGAGTAATTACAAAGTTGGTTCATTAATCAACTCAAGCGTGGAGAAGTGGCAGTTGCATCATGTTTGCACCGGCCTGGACTGATCCCTGGACTGCACAGCACCTGATAGCTAAGTGGATATCGCACCTTATAATCGTCTGCATCACATACGAGTTTATGAACAATATATAATCTTTACACATTCTTTTCTGAGTCACCTTTCTGCTTGAGTGAGTTTTTAGATGCAAGAGTCAGTAGTAAGAGGTTTCCTTACCTCCAGCTTGGAGGAGTGGCAACAGCATCAGCAGCAGCAACATGCTCGAGCCGGCCGGGACTGACCCCTGGAGAGCTTGGCGCGGCCAATGCTGTTTGTAAACATCCTCCTGTGTTTCACGTTCGACGTTTGTGGGACGGACTTAAGGGTAGAGAAGATTATTTAATTTTAATTTTTAATAATTTTATAGTTCATAGTTCTTTATTTGCGTCATGATGTACATAAAGATCTTAATGTTACATATAAATACTGGTTCTAAAACATGAACCCTGCAAGGGTATTGCAAAAAACATTATAAAATAGTTGAAATTATTATCATTAAATCCTACATTACAAATTAACATTAACATTACACACAAAATGAAAAACAAAATTACAATAAAAATATATTTACAATTAAAATCAAATCACATTACATACAATAATTATACAAATTAAAAGTTACTATGTCAATTAGGTAAATATTCACATAAGTCATAAAAACATTTTTCTACTAGGAAGTCTTTGAGCCTTTTATAAAATAAACAGTCTTCCTTTACGTTTTTTATATCGTGTGGCACCTTGTTGTATTATTATTGTTATAGTGTTATTTGATCAGTTAGTCATAAAGAGTATTTATGATATTAATAACTGTTTTTTATTCGTTTGATGTTAAAGATAAATTGTGCGTTGATATAATTATAAAAGATTGCTTTGACATGGTAATTTTAATAGTTTATAGTTTTTTATTTTTTTATTGGGTACTAACGGGAGCTTGAGCTTTGAAGAATTTGTCAATAAACTATTTTCCCGCCATATGAAAAAATATAAAATATTACGTATTCAAACACAAACAAAGAAACTTAAATCTATATTACACAGGACCTAACTTGTGTTGGTCTAGAATTCCAAATAACAGACCAACGTCACATTTAATAATGTGTTTCATTCCCAATCTATATCCGTTTTGGAAGTCCCTATTACCGCCATACACAGGTTGGAACCAATATCGAACTGTGTGGTATTTCATAATGAGCTCTTCCGAGCTTCGGAAAGTTCATTAAGCGGTCCCGATTTTTAAGCAATACAGGCCCTATAAGGCAGCTAAGTAAACTTTAATGCCTCTGCCGATACGCGTTTACGTAATAAAAGAAAGAAATATAAATTATGTATACATACATATGTAAAATCAAGACTGATTCCCCGAGGTAGCTACCAAATGGGTAGGCAGAGGCACATTATACGCCCACATTTCGCCAGTTATATTGTTGGTCCCACGTAATAGGTGGCGAGCCTATTGCCGTTTACCTGGAACTTTTATGTTCGCCAGAGCCTCGTCCGTTGATCGGCAGGTGCTCCAGCAGGTTGCAGGTGAGGTTGGCTTGGGCTCCTCAGATCTTGGTAGGAGCCCTATACACCCTAAATACATAAATAAATGATTTATATGCAGCTTAAAAATATTACCGGAATCTATTTATCTTGGTCCGTTAGAAGAGTTGTCTCCAGCCCGTGACCAGTGGTGGCACGTTTACTGGCTATGATGATGAAGATAAGCCAGGAGTGTAGAATAAAAGTAATCACAATTCTGTTTTAGGCCTTCAAGTGGTTCTTAGCGGGAAAGTAAAGCGTCATGTTCGCAGTTTTTTTTATTTTTCAAAGTTTGTGAAATTTAAACATTAATGTGTAATAACCGTGGATTTTTAACTGTGTGTGTTTGTGAACGTGCATGACTGTTGGTAAATTAAACAAAACAGTGCAACAACACTTTTTCAAATTCTCTCAAGATGTCCAATGTGATATCTCAATATAGTCTTCTATCTTTACTGAGGACTCAGGGGGCTTAGAGGAGGGCATCTAATGTTCCATTCATCATTTTTATCACCACTCATTCTCATTTTACTATCAATTAAATATTAATAATATATCTTTTAAAAAGATATTATTAATATTGTATATATATACAGCTAACAGCACGAATCATTATAAAAAAGCCTTTAGGCTCCAAATCCGCCCCAGCGTTACGATAAGCGGTAACAGTAAACAGCCACGTAACAACACCGCACTCTGAGAGGCATGGCGCTCGCGTCCGGCCTACTGCTGCTTTTGTCCGGTGAGTCTTTGTCTGTTTGTTTGTTTGTATGTCCTCTTATATCCGACATATACATGTGCAGAATTCCTTGCATAATTTGGACAATTTCAACCTTTTTGAATCATTTAACCTATAGCTAAATGCCAAAGAATATGGCAGATCGCAAGATAAAGGTAATTTAAAAAAAAATTGGACAATGCTATGCTAAACTCATCCCTCCTGCCCACCCCCGCTGCGCCTATAGTTCTCTCTTAGTTTTCCTATCTGGTAGTCAGTTCTGAGAGCACTCAGAGTAGACAGCCTTTGTGTGTTAACCTTTTCTATGCAGCCTCCTCCGTGAAATGAAATGAAATGAAATAATTTATTCACATAAAATAGAGTAACATGAGGTGGTTTTCGTATATAAAAGAACATCTATTTTGCCAAACGCAGGGCGTGTAAATGTCAATATAAAATAAGTAAAATTAAAAAGTCATTGTAATAATCATAATAAAATAAAATTGATGTCAAAATAACAAATAATATCAAATTATATAATTTCAATTTTAGTGTTAAAATATTCTGCGAGTGAATAAAAACATTTAGTTTTAAGCCATAACTGTAGTTTTATTTTGAATATGGGTAAACGTGGTGGAGTAAAAGATGATGACCAGTTTGGGAGGACAAATCCAAGACCTCGCCTTTTGTGATCTCTTCTTGGTTTTTGTTAATTGTCTTCTAACCACTTAGTATCGTGGAGTTACAAAAGCTCCGTTATTTTTTTATTACGTTTATTTTTGGTTTTATAAGGTACATTAGTACATTATTTACTACATAGCGAAAAAACAAAGATAATAATAAAAACGTTTATTTGGTACATTACAAATTAAAATAAGAAAAATCTTAATGCTAACAGCATCTTAAATCTAAAATAGTACCAAAAAGGCCTCCGCTCAACATAATGTCGCAACAAAGATTGTCACGACGCTGGTATTCTGCGTATGCGCGTAAGATGAAGATCAAAGAGTTTCCTTCAATAGAGCTTTTACAGACTGTCATAGTGGTTAAGGGACTTTTGATTTAGGATGTGACATTAATAAAGCTATGGAGCGGCAATAGCCTAGTGGCGAGACAATTAGCCTAAAAATTCAGAGGGTCTCGGGTTCAAACCCTGGCGCTATCTATGACTTTTCGAAGTTATGTGCTTATTTAACGCTTGCTCCGTGCCTCGAAAAACACGTTATGCCGTTGGTCCAAGCTGTCATAAACATCTATGGCAGTCGTTATTAGAAAGTCAATGCCTTTTAACATCCCCTTATGCCCTTAGTTATGGCGACGTTGAAGACATTTTGGCTAGAATAACTGGAAGGTGTTAAAAACGCATTGTTCTGAGCACAGACACTACACAAAGCATTAGGTATTATACAAACACACATACACACACACACACACATACACACACACACACACATACACACACACACATACACACACACACGCTCACGCGCGCGCACACACACACACACACACACACATACACATCTCTTGATAAATTTCACAACAAAAAAAATTAAAAAAATCTGTATTTATTCATATAATATATGTACTCGTAAATTAAAACTGTCATGTTTACGTAGAAAGAGCGAGGCGTTCCCTATATAAGTGTCTTTGACTTCTTTTTGGAAAGCCCCGGCAACTTAACTGATTTACCTGAAATAAACTCTTTTTTTTTTAAATCCTTACAGCTGGTTTAACAATAGAATGGTGTTTCCTTCTGTATGTCGAAATCAGACAGAAGTCGCTCGATGATGATGATTACTGAAATTCCCAATTATTATTATGAAAGTCCGTCAGAACAGGTCCTCGGTTGTATCTACTTTTGGTGATTAACTGTGTGTTCGATGTGTGAATCTGAATGCTCGTTCTTTTCAGCTGTGGCATCCAATGGCTTCCACACGTGCTATGAGGACAAGTTCTACTACCACAAGCTGGGCAGCGGCTTCTTCAGAAGACTAGGGGACGAGGAGTGCAACGTTTGCTTCGACAATGAATGCGTAGTCATGGGTCAGGCAAGGTGAGAATGCTTACGACTAATGTAATCTTAAATAAAATATGTCAAGGCAAGCGGCAATGGGCTCGCCACTAATTGCGTTATGTTAATAAATAAACGTTTATCTATCTATCTATTAGAACTCACAAGAAATGCATTTGACTAGGAAGTTTAAAACATTGAAAAAGTCACCAAGTTGGCGTTAAGTCGGCCATGTTTTGAGAATTGGCAAATACAACAACTTCGGAACAATGAAGCCTTGCTGACCACGAGTAAACGAAATGAAGTCTTTGAAGCTGTGATTTTACGTAATGTTACAGTTCATTTGTGCCGTTAGGTAGCGGCAACTGCCAAGAATTGTATAATTCAATATGTCAAGACATATGTCAACATATATGGCATGGGGCCGAGTATATGCGCTCTCCGCTCTGAGGTCGTGGGTTCGATTCCCACACAGGACAAATCTTTGTGAGCATAACACATGAATATTTATTCTGGTCTGGGTGTTTTTCTTTGTATTTCATCATCATCATCATGTCAGCCCATTAGCGTCCCACTACTGAGCACGAGCCTCCTCTCACATACCAAGGTGTGAGGGTATTGGGTCATACTCCACCACGCTGACCCAGTGCTGATTGGCGGAGGCAGGTGTATGGCGTCCTGCTGTTAGAATTTTTCCAGCCGCCTATTTAGGCTTCTTACTGACCTCTGTAAACTCTGCTGTACTTTGGTGATCGTTTCCGACCACTGAGCACCGCAGAGCTACGAGCGCTTCCGAAGGGTTAGGCAGAGGCATATCATACGCCCACACTTCGCAAATTATAAAGTTGGTTCCACGTAATAGGTTGCGAGCCTATTGCCGCTTGCCGGCCACTGTTATGTTCGCCAGAGCCTCGTCCGTTGATCGGCAGGTGCACCACTTGCAGGTGAGGTTGGCTTGGGCTCCTTAGGTCTTGGTAGGAACCCTATGCACCCTAGAAACCCTATACACATGGTAGGTAGGACTATATACAAATAGACTTAAATTAGGATAGCTGAATCAGCATGTTTTGTCCCAAGAGACATGAAAAATTGCATGCAATGAGGTAGGTTAATGTAGTAGTAATAATAATAATTGATATCGAGCATATAACATTTGATATCGAGCGCTTCCGTGCTTCGGAAGGCACGTTAAGCCGTTGGTCCCGGTTACCACTAAATGTGGTAGTCGTTAAGGCATGTTAGAGGCCTAATAGGCGGCTTGATAAATTCTAACAGCAGGACGCCATACACCTGCCTCCGCCAATCCGCACTGGGTCAGCGTGGTGGAGTATGACCCAATACCCTTGCACCTTGATATGTGAGAGGAGGCTCGTGCTCAGTAGTGGGACGTTAATGGGCTGAGATGATGAATAATAATAATAGCAATAAGTTTTTTGTTTTTTTATTGTATAATATAAAAAATTACAAAACAAAATGGTACATGCATAAAACCTCAACGGAAACCGCACAGCGGTTTATTTGCTAAGGCTGAGTCGCCACTTAAACTAAGTTTAATATATTGCCAGCTTTGTATGTAGTGTAAAATATAATATAGATATGTAGTATATAGTAAACGTGTAGAGTGTAGGTATATACTGCTGGTTTATAGTGTAGATATTAATTATTTGCGCTCAAATAATATTCTTTAAGTATTTTTTTAAAGTCCTTGACATTGCCTTTATTTAGCTTTGCCATTAGTTCGGTAGCTTGTTCAAAATTAAGGGTAGCAAGTATTCCCAAGTTCTTTTCCCGTTTAAATTGAACTCGCCAATAAGTCTGATATTGTTTTGGTGGACCAATTAGAGCGCAGAGGCTCTTTAGGTCTTGATAGGATCCCTATACACCCAAGTTTTACTACAAAGGCGATTAAAATTAGTATTCCCAACAAAAACCTCAAAAATTTTACCCAATGTGTATAATATTTAATAACCTACGCCTACAGAAGCAAATCGAGGGCGTTTCACTAGTGTCATATACAAAAATAATATTTTCTCTGATACTGTAATTTGAGTGATGATTACACTCAAGACTCTTGGCCTGTTGTAAATATTTCTCTTTCGTTTTTAATAATATTAGCGATATAATACTCAATGAGAAGTATGTGTTTTAAATACACTTATTGTTTGTTTATATTATGTGTTTAAAGAACAACAACTTAATATGTTATTTCTTTATATGTATTAGAGTTTAAGACATGTTTTTAAAAACGCTGAGATGAGTTACTTGAGGCATTCTTCTCAATCTCGTTGTCTTTTTGGAAGCCTCGTTAGTCACCGACAGACTGTTTGACTGACGAATAATCCCCTCCCTCCTTTAGAATCACGACAGGCTGACTGACAGATATAGACAGACAAAACTTGAGAAAACCACAACAGACAGATAAACTGACAAATTCTGACAAAGAACCCATTTGCTTTTACTCCTTTATTATGTTACCGCTCATATTTCTTTCATTGTTGTTAAAAAAATATATAGAATTTCCATTATAGAATCTAAATGATCATGTTAATCTTAAAGACAATAAAGTATATTTTATTTTTATGATGAGATGAGTTTCTTTAGGCATTCTTCTCAATCTCGTTGCCTTTTTGGAAGCCTCGTTAGTCACCGACAGACTGATTGACGGACAATCCCCTCCCCTTTTAGAATCACGACAGGCTGACTGACAGATCCTATAATATCCCCCATAAGAGTAGTACCGGTCATACTCTCTTTCATTGTTGTCAAGAAAAACAATTATGGAATTTCCATTACGTGTATAAAAATTTGACGAATCTAAATGATTCTGTTGATCTTAAAGACTATAAAGTATCTATAATGTATTTTATTTTTATTTCGATATCACAAATTAGGGAATCCGACAGAGAACAAAAGTCACCGACATAGCCACGATGCTTAAGCTCATATTTTGCTATAAAAAAGACTTGTATCCGTACTCCTCAGATGTGAGTTCTATCAGGCCACGTCGGAGCTCCTCCAGCAGCCAACGTTTCGCAGCAGCCCCGTGGAAATGACGCCATCATTGAACCTGATCAGATCCCAGGTGGATAACCTGATGGGGCATCTGGTTGTTCAAGGTAAGTAATCGAACTTATGAAAATTTGAGGTCAAATTCACTGGGGTTAGGTCTTAGATGGGTGACCGTTTATGTGGCCTTCGACATCGATTGCTGGAAGCGAAACGAAGGGACCAGATGATAAGCCGATGAACTCAGTTTTAACTTTTTTTTTAAGCTATTGCATAGCTTCTATCGCGGGCCTTGAGCGTGGAGACGAATCCAGAAATTCCGTAACGAAAAAACCTAACACCCCCCCACTCCAACCGGCACAGCGGTGATATTTTTTAGTTTTTCCATCAATATCAGTCACATATTTTATAGTAAGATTTGGCAACAGTGATTTAGCTTTTAGGCAGTATTTATAAGCAAGATATTTTCTTAGTGTTAAAGGCAGTTTTAACATTAATTAAGCTAAGAGCTTAAAAAATACTAACAGCCAGGAAGATATACATCTGCCTCCGACTGCTCTGCACTAGGTCTGCGTGGTGGAGTATTACCGGAATTCCTATCACCCTGATAAGTGAGAGGAAGCCTGTGCACATTAGTGGGACGTCAAAAGACAAATTCACAATATAATGAATTACCTTACCTTTAGATTCGTCTGTGTACAATGTACACGTTTTTGCAAAGAGATTTACGTTATTGTCATTTTTTTGTCGCCGCAAAAAGGAATGGTACAAAATAATCACTAAACTTATCACGCCCTTACCAGGTCAGGTCCTGACTGCGGACCAGAGGACTGTCTGCGCTGCATTTCATAATTACAAACAAACCTTGACGAATTCTGACAAAAAATCCATTTGCTTTAATATCTTTATTATGGTACCGCTCATATCTCTTTCATTGTTGTTAAAAACAAATATCAAATTTCCATTTTGTGTGTAAATATTTAACGAATCTAAATGATCCTGTTGATCTTTTTTTTTCCTTTTAAATAATGGCTTCGTGCTGTTTGCACATTTAGCCAGTGTCAATTATGAGAAATATTAATAGCATATAAATAACAGTAAATGAGAATGAGTAGTGATAACGATGATAAATGGTAAATGAAATACCCTCCCCTAAGCCCCTTGAGTCCTCAGTAAAGATGTGGGACTATACTGAGATCTCATATGGACTTTCAGAGAATTCGAAAAGTGATGTTGCACTGTTTTTATTCAAATACCAACACTCATGAAGGTTCACAAACACTTAACGGTTAATAATCCACCGTTATTACACATTAATGTTAGAAATATCACAAATTTTAGAAAAAAAAACAAAACTGCATACATGGCTCTTCACTTTCCCGCCAAGAAGTCTCCTGTTGATCTTAAAGACAATAAAGTATATTTTATTTTTTATTTTACATATCTTTCAGCGACCAGACCTGATGTCTTCAAGGATTGCATACCGTACATATCTGAGTACACGAATTGTTACAAAGGTAAGTAAATCTTAGTTTCAGTTCTGCAGCGCATTCAGAAAATATATCGTCGTAAGAAAATAGTACATTCGTATGAACTAAATATTTACTATAAATCATGGGACCATGATTAAAGAAATACATTTAATACTGAAATATAATAATAATGTGTAATGTAATAAATGAGTGGAGTTCTTTTTAGTCATATTATATGTAAACTTATGTGTAAAAATTGTTTACTGTTTTGATTATCTACTGTTCTTTGTTTATATGTATTTATGTTTAAATAAAATTTTATTTTATTTCATTCATTTCATAAAGAATTTACACATAAGTTATTT
Source organism: Musotima nitidalis (assembly GCA_949126915.1). Taxonomy (NCBI): domain Eukaryota; kingdom Metazoa; phylum Arthropoda; class Insecta; order Lepidoptera; family Crambidae; genus Musotima; species Musotima nitidalis. The sequence goes on along the minus strand of OX421435.1, from coordinate 13,750,064 downwards.
ATGTCACCATCTTTTGTTACATTATGGAATGCGATAAAGTATTGAATATAGAGTAACGAATCATTCCCTTACTTCTTGATAATATCGTTCTTTACAAACTCAGTCCATCCCTTTCTTGTTCGTTCTCTTACACTTTTAACGGTAACAGTCATGTTGAAATGAAATGAAATGAAATGAAAAATTATTTATTTCAATATCACACAACATACACAACATAATAAAGAAATAATACAATATATAGGACACGTAAAGGTTGCATAATATTGAAAAAGGCCCCTGCTCAGTATTCGCAGTGAGTCTGTGAACAAACCCACTGCACTGATTTTCAGCATGGGCCAGATTCACCATTAAAAACTACAACAATAAACTAAAAAATATAAGACGCCAAAAAAAAAAAACTAAATTAAATTTTATACTAAATACAACAAAAACTAATACTAAAAGAAACACAAAGTAATAAAAGAAAAAATAAATTAATACTAGCAACAATAGGCTGCATAATGACATCATTATGAAAATAAAATAATATGTCACTTGTACATATAATGAATGACACGTAAGCATTGCATGGGCATGGCATAACCTCACCTCATAAGTCTCAAAACTTAAAAATCTATATTTATCCGGGAAACCTTGGGTATTGTGTCATTTAACAGAAATATTGGTATTTCCCCTGCTCCCATGTTCTAATACTATAGCTTTAGTTTATAAGTATATTTTTGACGACCGATATGGCGTAGAGGTCAGCATACCTACACTTCACTCCAGAGGTCGTGGGTTCGATTCCCACACAGGACAAATCTTTGTGTACATGAACATGAATATTTGTTCTGGTCTGGGTGATTTCCTTTGTATATTAAGTATGTATTTACAAAAAAAAGGTATAAAAGTATGTTTATCCGTTGTTTAGTATCCATAACACAAGTTCTTAATGATACTTATCTTGAAACTAAATAATTGGTGTTATTGTCGGGAAATATTTCTTTATTTATTTATTCATAAGAGCGCTATTGAGAGAAACTTGAATAAATTACGTGAGATTTAGATTTTTTGATTTTACTTTTCTCATTACATTCTAGTTGTCTCATCATATACTTACTATACCTTAACAAACAGTTCCATTTATGTTTATTAATTACAGATGCTACTTTCATACCACCTCCTAAGATATCAAAAACCTTAACGCTCCATCAGTCGTCACTTCTTCTAACTATATTCTCCAGCCACTGTTTACTCAGCTTGCAAATCGGTCTTGCTTTAACGGTTCTTACGCGTATTTCCTCATTTCTGATTTAATTGTAAAGAGATCCTACGAAGACCTAAGGAGCCCAAGCCAGACTCACATGCCAGTGGCGCCGATCAACAGACGAGGCTCTGGCGAACATAACAGTTCCCGGTAAACGCCAATAGGCTCACCAACTACAATAACCACTAACAATAAAATTGGCGAAGTCTGGACGTATAGTATGTCTATGCCTACTCCTTCGGGGACACCGGATGTCAAGGCCTATGCCCGAAGCCTAATCCCTCGGGAGACCTGACGCCATCCAGAACAAGACACCAGCTAGCTGATCGCCCCAGGGCTTGATCGCAGCACTACCGGATATGACACCCCGGAATGTACCATCGGCTAAATTAGCCACCCCAACGACGCGTATTCACGGGCGCCGCAAGAAACCGCGGCCAGGGGGCACTGCCCCGATCCCGCGCCGAAACCCCCCAAAGGGGTTTCGTATGAACAAACCACGATCCTTCGGGGAAACAGGCGTGAATGTATTGTATGATTCAATCTCGCTGGGACACTTCGACCTTATCTCTCTACATCTCTTGAATCCTTATTCTGTTGGTTGTGCCGTGTCGTTTGATAGCGTCACCTCTAAAGAATTATCACCCCATGACTTCACGAGGATGTCATAAATGGCAATTCAGGTATTCAAATCTTTTCTAGTGTCAATGTGAGCAAAGAACTATCCACCGTTCACTACTTGAATCATTTTCATATAGAGATTTCTGTGCCAAATGTAAACTACAGTTAGATATCTAGATCCGTTTTAAATAGATGTATGATCCTGCGTAAAATTTTGAATGCATGTATTTTTATATGCTGTCGAGGATAGTGCAAATCCGCGTAACTAGCATTGGACAATACCGCGTATCTGAAAAGCTTTGCTAATTTAAGATAATGCGCATAATACGAGCCTAAATTATGTACTTTCAGAAAAATCTTTCTATAACAAGAGTTAGAACATATAACTAACTAAATTATGTGTAAAAATGAGCCGAAAATTAGTTGAAATAAGAAACAAAATCAATTGCAGATACGCGGATTTGGTATGGTAGTTTCGCGAATTTGCACTATCCCCGACGATATGTCTATTTTTTTTTAGAAAACGCTTGCTTGGACTGTAAGACCTGCTCTTGCAGTGAGGAAGGCACCTGGGACTGTAACACCATTAGCAGATGCCAACTTGACTTGCCTAGCTCTAATATTGACCACAGAGCCTTGCTGCTCACCATGGAATCGCTGAGGAGAGGTACTGAATTAGAATATTTTGACTTTTCTTTACTCCTTATTAATCATTTTATATCTTTTATCGTCATCATTGTCTCCGTTACTAGGATCAGACCTCCTTAAAACTGCTAGGGTTTCATCCACTCAGTGCTGATTTGCCTAGGCAAGTTTATTAACGTTTACCACATGTCCAAATCGGGATAAAAGGCGTAACGTGTCTCCTGAAACATAGAGCACTCGATTTCAGTCAACTCTGCATAATTTTAGTTATCTTTGCAGACCACCATAGTTCGCGGACCTAATCTCAATTCAATGGTTGAATTGGTATAAGTCATGCATTAGCTGCTTTGCTCCTTAGAGCGACCACGATACCTAACAGCGACAATGGATTACTTTTGCGCTCCCAAAGCTTTCGTCTTCTTTCATGAACCACACAAATTCCAATTATGCTGAATAAAAACTTGATAAGCTATAAATAACAATAATTTAATTATCATTTCAGACGAAAAATCGCTCTACCGCATAAGACGGTCAGCGACCAATGAACCGGCGACCAAACCTCACACGTTGAGCTTCGAAGAAATAGCGGAGTGGATGTACGGCATTGGGGCCTTCAGACATGACAACCCATTCGAATCTAGTGCCACAGAAATAGGCAACACTGCGGTAGACATTGTTAAGGATGATTTAGAAACCAAGACAGATTCAGGTAAATAACTGATTCATAACTAATTCTTACTACAGAGCTAATTATGTCCTATTTCCTTCCTCTATACACTATGACCCTCTTTTGTTAGTACTATGTAGGCAAAGGAAGTACATACTTACGTACACACTTTTGGACATACATATTTCCAAAAAAAAGCCTTAAATACATACATCAGCGCTAGATATTTTGCCGCCAAATGGCTGATGCTGATGTAAAAAGCAAAGTCGCTCAACAACTGATATATTTAAAGTTTTTGTACAGTATCATTCCAATAATTACCTAAAACACTTTATGTATCACAAGTCTGTGTTAAACGTTTTTCTATCAAAACATAATAATTTTACAGACATACCTTCAGTCATTCTCAAGACAACTACAGCTGACTATGTAGCATTTGACGATGTCTTAAATAACATTGAAGTACAAGATAAAGAAAATAAACGCAGAAAAATGTTGCATGTTGACAACGATAACACTGAGGAGTACGAGTTTATTAACTATGATAACAATAATGAAACGTTTAATGCATATACTAATAATAAAGAACCAGTTCAATTTGTGAACATGCTAAATGAATTTGTGTACCAAGCTGATAATATCGATACAACAACGAAAATGATTGTTGACCTTTTAGAAGGTGCTGAAAGAAAACCTGATTCAGATATATTGACTGCGGATTTAAATAAAACAGGTAAAAATATATTATTATAATTTCTTTACCTACATACTACATACATTCACGCCCACACTTCGCTAATTATATAGTTAGCCCCACGTAATAGGTGGCGTGCCTATTGCCGCTTATCAGGCACTGTTATGTTCGCCAGAGCCTCGTCCGTTGATCGGCACGTGCACCACTTGCAGATGAGGTTGGCTGGGCTCCTTAGGTCTTGGTAGGATCCCTATACACCCTTCCTTTACCTGACTTTGTAAATCTATAAATTAACTGTTATTATTTTTCGTAGCATCAGTTGTATAAATACGTCTAATATGTCCGTGTCCGTCTACATGATTTCAAAATTAATTTTTTTCGTAGATTACAAAGAAAATGTTATAACAACGAATTCCTTCATTTATTCAACGCTTGAAAACACCAACGATGCTTATGACTTTGATGCTGTTAACATAATGAAAAGAGATGTTTCCAAAATTAAAGATTACAATAGTACATCACCTTCCAATACAACAGGACATACCAACCAAACTATTATAGATATTACGACTGAAAATGACAATATTTTACAGACTCCTGATTTAAATGTGAAAGCTGAAGTATTAACAGGATTGAACAGGCTGATATGTGCTAAAGAAAATGAGTTAAAAGACTTAAAGTTTATCAAAGATAAGCTAACTCAGTTGATCAAATTGAGTAACGATAGTGAGTGCGCTCTTAAGGTTAACCATAGTTTGGCGTTGCAAAATGCAACAAACTTACATTTTACTTTTTATAATTTAGACTTACTGTCAGAGCTTTCACAAGAAATAAAAAAGAGCAATTCAAATCGCTTATCTGATCACTTAGATAAACTACGGCGTGATATTTTAGTAGTTATTAAGGATATAGTATTAATACAAAAGTTAGTAGGAAAAGGAAATTTTCCTCAAGATCTTAAAACATTAATACATGCTATGAAACACTACGTGCACAAATCTGAAAAGCTAAGTTCTAAATCTAAAAATAAAGAAGAAATGGATAATATATTGACTAACACTCGAAGATATTGGACTTATTCTTACAAAGATAAAAAGTACTTGGTACATAATTATTTATTAGGCATCCTCCAAGTTATAGACAGTAATATGCCTGAATCTAATGCACTAGATCCATTGTCAACCAAATCACGATCAATTATACAAAGGGTAATTAAGATAAACAACGGATTGGACAAATCCTTAAATAACCTCAGAATTAATGATCCTCAATATAATATATCTAATGATTTAAAAAATATTGGAGCAAGCTGGCCAGCACTATCACTAAATGTTCTCGAGGGTGAAACTGTAAATATACTTTATGATTTGAAGTTATTGCATTTCGCTTTAGTATCAGATATAACGAAAATGGTTGATGCATTAGATGTCATTGATTACGTGACAACTAGAAGACTCATGACTGTAGGTGATGACTTAAGTGACAGAGAATTAAGGCGAATTAATGATGATTTGAAAAACATATATAGCAAAATCACTCGAATTCTAGAATTCAAGCCTCTAAAACCAATACAAAGAAAGAAAGTTAACATTATTTCAAACAAGAAACCAGCAATAAAAGAAAATTTATTGAGACACATAAAAAGCTTACTAAAAAATTCAAAAAGGGACATAATGAAACTACTTCGTAAGAAAGTGCCCAAATCAGAGATCGTCAAAGAACTAGCAAGAAAAAAACTGGATGAATTAACTAAATCAAAACTCATTGAATATAAAACTGTAATGCAAAAGTGGCAGAAGAATTTAAATGTAAATTCTAGAAGTAAAAGGTCTATTTTTAATTTTGATAATGTTAAAGATAAAATAAAAAACATTTTACCCAAATATTTAAGAGGAAAAGTGCACTCAGGCCTTCACAATAATACAAAAAATAAAAAAGGTCATAACTTCAGGCAATCAAAAAAATCTCCACACAGAAAAAACAGAAGTAAGTAGACCATTTTAAATCTTTAATTTAAGAAAATATAAAACTTTTTGCATATCTAAAATTTTATATTGTCTGTCATTAGTTTTAGTTAATCTCTCATTTTATCATAGTTTTGAACTTAATGGATTTATATTGTATTCTTCTATTTACTTGACTATCTTTATATATAGTTCTACTGCTTTATACGTTTGGGTGGCGCCCCGGATGGTTTAGATTCACAAATCAGCTCGGCAGATGGCGCTGCAGTAAATTACCGGTATGCTACGGTACGTTATGCGGTATCTTGGTTATTTATCTATACTGGAACTAAACGAATCGATTTGAATGATTTTTTGTGAACTTATCCAAATGGGGCCTGGATGATTTAGATTCACAAATCAGGCCGGCAGGTGGCGCTGCAGTATGCAGGTGCAGCAGAGATGTAGGTTTATAAAATATCATGCAGGACAACGGGTTCCTTATTTTGTCGCATAAAATTTTATGTCATAAATACGCATTGCATATTTTTACCATCCATAATAATCGTTACGCATAATAGTCATTAGGCATAACTGGTAAGGAATAATAATACAACGCATACACACTTTAAGCATAACAATTAAAAGGCATACTATCACAAAGCCGAACTGAAGAAACGCATACAAGTATATAAGCATAAATGAACAAAACAATAATTGCTCAAAAGAAACATACAGGGGGGGCTACTGTTGTAATAAAATACTTTTTAATGGTAAGAAAAAAAAATAACCTCAACCTAACCCAAAAATAAAAGCATGTAAAAAAAAGTAAATCATTAAACTAACATAACATAATTACACTAATAAACAAAGCATGAAATAAATACTTTAAAATAACTAAATAATGTTTCCATTACCTATGGCTTCATATCATACATGACACAAATATTTATTATGCGTAAAACCAATATGCCTAAAAACATTATGATACACAAGAATAGGGCAAACAACATTGGGCCTAAATAAGCATTATGCTAAGTAATACAGTATGTCAAGTAACCATTATGCGAAAAGACGATTATGACTAAAAAAAATATGCCTAACCGGTTATGCCTAACGAAATTAGGACCAATGACATTATGCAAAAAAAAAGGGTCCCAGGACAACGTCCATCGGGTTCGCTAGTTTAGTGATAAAATTTAGACTTACATCATATGGAAATTTATTTGTGTTTTAATGGTTTTCGATTATGCTCTGTGTGTATGTATGTAAAGACTTATTATGTGCACTGTCATTAATAAACTGACTATTCTCTTTGGTTTTGGTTACAGTTGATCAAATTTTAACGGTATCAAAAATTACTTTTCTCGACTAACTAATGACGTTCATTTTACAGATCATAAAAACACGGACGCACCTTCCACTGCTACAACAAAAATATCAACTTTACAGATTTCAACAACTACAGCACACACAAAGGGCTCTTTATCCCGATAATCTTTTACTTTATTCCCATCAACTAATTGTATGAAAACAATAGTACAATACAAATAAGTGTAATGTATAATAAATAAAAAATCTGAATTTATTTATATGTCATTTTATTATTTTGAAATGTAAAAAAGTAGAAAATAGTTTAACCATTTCATATTTTCTTCAAATTCATCAATTGTCGTAGCCACAAGTCGCTATTGACAACATCTATTTGAGGTTGTTGTCTACTTGGCTCTGTGAATTTCATGAGAGGCTCCCTATCGTTCATACCTGCAGGTAAAGGTAATGCTGGAAAAGAAGAATTTATTGAGATCTTCATAATATCCTAGACTAGTCCCGCGGTGCTAGGTGGTTTGAAAAAGGCCGACTTCACGGAGGTCAGTCCATGAATTAGTTACTGTAACTGTGGCATTTAAAATCGAGTGCTTTCAAGCTTCGGCACGTTAAGCCGTTGGTCCTGGCTATCACAATATGTGGAAGTCGTTAAGCCATGTTAGAGACCGCTTGAACAATTCTAACAGCAGGACGTCACACATTTGTGCGAGAATGCCCGTGCTCAGTAGTGGGACGTTAATGTGCTAACATGATGATGATGATATTCTAGTTGTTATAAAATTATAAGGAAACTAAATTTACTCTCATCTCTTTAAAAATACTCTGAACTCTGAAATCAGATTACAATACAAATAGAAATCGTATTTCATTCTTACCAGGGTTGCTGTAAATTGGTTTCCGTTCCATAGCTTTTTCCTTCTGAGATATTATGTATTTGTACAACTCTCTAGCAAGGGTATAATTTCCCGCATCTAAATATTCTAATATCTTTTTGGCTAACGAATAATTTACATCATTACTCAGATCTAAGCCTTTGGATTCTTTTATTCTTATGTAAAGGTGCATTCTGTTCTTAATTAACTGATTAATTACGTCATCCCTTTTAAATATCTTAGGTTTATTTGCAAGTGGTGACGTAACATCGAGCATTCGCAGCAATTGCTTTCCTTTTGGTTTAGTATCTCTGTCCATATTTATAAATTCTACGTCATCTTTTACGTTAACGGTAGAACGACTTCTATTTAAACTTTTAGCAATTTCTTCATTTAAAGTGACTGTGTTAGCTGCGTTATGAACGATGTTACTTAACTCATTATGCGTATCAGAAGTTAGCTTGTTTAATTCCAAGCTTACAAGATGTTCCAATATGTCAATGTATTTTTTGTTTTCTTCCTTGAGATTTTTTAGTAATATGAGTTTTTTAGACGGTGGTACTCCCTTAACGATTACTTGTCTTTTATAAGTTTGTGAAGAAGATTCAACATTTTCTATCATCTTCTTAATTTCATCGTAAGTCTTAGGTTCACTTTGACCCATTGTCCGCCGTGTCGGATTGTTTCTTCTGAATGTCTTGATGACCCGTTCCCAGATCGCAGCTGATTTAGGTTTTGGTGTATTTGCAATGTTTGATCTTCTACTAGGTACTGCAGCGAAATCTTTTTTTAATATATCAAACATTTCTGACACTTTTTCGAACGGAGATTTTTGTGAATTGGTTTTTATTTTTTGTTGAACCTCTGCATCTGCATTCAGCATATTATATATACACGGTAAGGTATTAGCTATACTTAAATTGCTAGCTGGAACTCCTTTTGCCATTTGTAACTCTCTCAAATCATCAATAATTGATTTCAAATGTGCTTTCAATTTCTCTTTAGTTTGAAATAACTTAGAGGATTGTGTCGTTGACGGTAAAGGTCTATTTGTAATAGCCTCCATCGTAGTGGTTTGTGGAGTTTTGGCATCGTCACTGCGTAAACTTTTCTTTTCTGGTTCCAATAACTTCATTAAGTCTACAAACGACTTTATTTTCAAAAACTCGGACAAGTTTAATAAAATGTCACCTTCAATTTTCGACACAGGTTTTGTTACTGTTTCTAAGTTTTTCAATAAACAATTCGGATTACTTTTTACAACACTCAAATAATCAAAGAGTAACTTGTCTTTTGCCGTCAAAGATAAGTGATCCACATTTGTTCCATACACATTTTTTAGTGTAGATGCGAGATTACTGGAAGTGCCAAAAATGTGATGATTTTTTATAGTTTTTGCCATTTTCTTTCCCCTCTTAGGAGGTAGCAAAAGCTTACTGACTTTTTCAAGTATTTTGCCAAAAATGTCTAAAGATGACTTTTCATCATTGCTTAAACTTTGGGATTGCTTAATTGGTTCTGTTGCATCTTCGTGATTGCTGGTGTTATTTTCGTTTGATGTTCTTAAGCTATATAACGCTTTTTTGACCTCTTGGAATTTACCTACCAAGTTTAATACATTATTTATTTTTGATATCGCATCAGCAGTCACTTCAGGGTTAAATTGAACTGTTTTTTCTTTCTGGCTATTTTTACAGTTGCTTTCTATATTTTCATTTGTATTTTGTAATATTTTCTTCGATTCTTCAATTTTTTCACACAGTGACACATTGTTGAGAGGCTTATCTTTATCAACGACGACTGAAAGCGTTTCTAAAGCGCTTTTGAGAAACGTCTCTTGTCTTAAATTAAGAGGTTCTTTAAAAAGTTCCAACAAATCTTCAATTTTTTCATGCTTAAGCTCGGCAGTCTCTTTCGTTTCTTCGCTGGAATCCTTTTCCATATCCCACAATTGGTTTAGTAAATTACCTGCGATGAACGCCATTGCGGTCAATGTATCATTTTCCGGTGTAAACGTTATATTTGACATGACTGGAGCCTTGTTATCTCCAATCAGTTCGGTTCCTTGTTTTAATTCATTAACAACTAATTTTGATAGTTCTTTGTCTTTTATTTTCAATGAATGATTTCCATTTATATCCTTCTCTAGTGCAAGTAATTTTTCATTATTACGTGTGTCTATTTTGTTTTCCGTAATTTGGTGATCGTAAGACTTTTTCTCATTAAATTCAATTTGCAGGGACTCATTTTTAGGGCCATCGTCAGCGATAAGATGTCCAGTACGTCTTGAAAGTTTAGAAGGATTTATTACACCGTCAAATTTCCTGGCTAAAAGAGTTCCGGTTATGTTGTCATTCTTTAAAGTCTCTGTAATAAAAATTTGCACATTTATTATAATTAATTGTAATCATAAGTAGTAAAGTGCATGTGTAATATCAAGTTTTGTATTAACTATACTTTAATTTCTTTCTGAAACTCTTTTGCTACCTGTAACTCTCTTAAATCAGCAGCTATTGAGTTAAAATAAGCTTTAAATATCTCTTATGCCTAAGCTAGATCAAAAGATAGCGTCGTTAGCGTAAGCACTAGACTTACTAGCTTCAATCTTAATGAATAGTCTTTACTTAAGTAAACGTTTAAACGTTTTTATAAGGTTATTAGGACTTATTTACCTTCATTAGCTTCTTCGACATTAAGGTAAAGTTGTCCTTTTTCAGTTTTGTTTTTTGCGTCTACAGATCTCTTTCTCCGACCCATCATTTGAACTATATTTCTGTCTATATCCAAGCCATAACTTTCTTCTTTAAGATCTAAAAAAGTTTAATGTCTTTTCTATTATTAAATTTAACGTTAAAATAATAATTTATAACACTTACCTTTTGTTGATCATCATTTAATGAACATAAAAGATAAAAACAAATAATAATGCGTGCAAAAGTGCAAGATATATTTATAAAACGTGCGTGCAGAGTGCGTTTATTTTGGTACAGCTATAATGTAACCTGAAATAAAAGGAAAATATGATCATAACTAATATTTTCCACACTTACTTAAGCAACTTCTATTTAATTCACAACGTGCCGATAGGGAATGGGCGCGCTAGTTTTAAGTTGAAATAAATGCTCTATCGGGGATGAAATTTAATAAAGTATTTATAATTTTATGGCCTTACATTTAATTCATTTCAAAATTGTTTTGAACATAGTTAATAATTTTATTCGATTGTATTTCTGATAAACATGCGAATAGTTCTAGAAATAAAAGCAATAAAGAAATAAGTGGACAAAACATTCTTTCAAATTCTAAATACTAAACATGTATTTCATCGAAATATTAATAAAATGATACTAAAGAGCAGTAATATAAAAAGCAATAAATAAACAAGAAGAATGACATTAAGAACATTAATTGAAGCATAGACAACGAATACATACCTAAGAGCGAATCTGAAACTTTATCCGCCGGTGGAGGAACGAGAATTGAGTTGCCATTCTTGTCGCGATTAGATTCTCTGAACTCTGTAAATGCAAAGGGTTTTTTAAATAGTAATGACAATTCCTAAATAATCGCTTAAAGTTACTTTAAACGTCTAACTTGTGGCGGCACAGTATAAGAGATGAATAAAACGTACAGATAGATGAATTCCTAAATCGCGCAAATAGATAAGTCACTATACATGGTTACAGGGATAGTCGTGTTGAATAATGAAGAATGTTATATTTCAGATTTTTCTGACTTTTTTTATTACGAGTATAACGAAGCGCCCTTATTCAGATATTGAGTTTTATATCTTAGATTAGTTTCTAGAGTTCGTTTTTTATGTATGTAAGCCCTAGAAAACAAGCCAATTAATAAAAAATATCAATAAAAACTAACCCTACTTCTAACAGCTCAAAAAACTGCTTCATAACGCTACCCGTCATGCAGCAGTTCTTTGAGTAACTAAGGAACTTTCATAAGGAATCATCATCTCAGCCCATTAACGTCCCACTACTGAGCACGAGCCCCCTCTCACTTACCAAGGTGCGAGGGTATTGGGTCATACTCCACCACGCTGACCCAGTGCGGATTGGCGGAGGCAGGTGTATGGCGTCCTGCTGTTAGAATTTTTTAAGCCGCCCATTTAGGCCTCTAACATGGCTTAACGATTACCACATTTAGTAATAACCGGGACCAACGGCTTAACGTGCCTTCCGAAGCACGAAAGCGCTCGATATCAAATGCCACACAAACGGTCACCCATCCAAGGACTGACCTCTGTAAACTCTGCTTTACTTCGGTGATTGTTTCCGACCACCGAGCACCGCGGAGCTACGAGCGCTTCATAAGGAATAGCAGTAAAAAAAGCATAAACGTGGTAATAAACGATATAAAAAAGGAAAAAATTGTGCAAATAATTTGAAAAACATTTGAATTTTAAAATCTCTATAACGGCTAAGTTTAGGACACCTTATAATAAAATGAAATGACCTGAAATATAACATCTTTTCATATTCAACACGAGTTTGCCTATATATACAACACCCAACCATGGGCCGCGGGCCCGGGAACTGCCATCGGCTTAGTGGAAAATCTTCCATTTAGTAGGGGCACGTCTCCCTCCCTAAAAGCTCATCACCCTAGAATAATCACGGTTGCGCTCCTGACTTCAACTTAGGGCCTAGAATCTGAAGAGAGAAAATCATCAAATGACTGTCTTCCGCTGTGGGTGAAGCGGAAGGGTGTGTCAGACTTTTACTGACTAAAAACCATCCGTGTTCCTTCTTGAGCCTGTAACACCAAGGCCGCGGTAACCCTTTCGAGCAGTCCCGCAAAAGGGCCTAGAGTCTACTGCTTAATCTTTGTAGCTAATGGTATTTAAAAGATTGGTCGATAGATATGGAAAGATATAATTTCGGTTCTCTATCGAGGTGCATGCCTCGAGGCCATTAGTCATCATTATGTCTTAGCATTATCTAGATGCACTAGACTCGAAGCACGATTCGGAGCGATGGAAGCGCTCGTAGCTCTGCTTTGCTCGGTGGTCGGAAACGATCGCCGAAGTACAGCAGAGTTTACAGAGGTCAGTCCTTGGATGGGTGACCGTTTGTGTGGCATTTGATATCGAGCGCTTCCGTGCTTCGGAAGGCACGTTAAGCCGTTGGTCCCGGTTATCACTAAATGTGGTAGTCGTTAAGCCATGTTAGAGGCCTGATGGGCGGTTTGAAAAATTCTAACAGCAGGACGCCACACACCTGCCTCCGCCAATCCGCACTGGGTCAGCGTGGTGGAGTATGACCCATACCCTCACACCTTGATATGTGAGAGGAGGCTCGTGCTCAGTAGTGGGACGTTAATGGGCTGTGATGATGATGAGATGCACTAGACTAAAGCTTAGGGCTTAGACCCTGAGATATGCCTGCTGGTCTAATCTGATTGACATGAATTTCAGATATTACATGGAGTGAGTGCCGTCTGACCCCTGCATCCCAGAGTGAAACACCATTATATGGTTTATTAGCTTTTAGGATGTTAGAAGGCACTGGCTTCCTAACGGGACCAACGGCATAGCGCGCTTTCTGAAGCGATAACTAAATAAAATAATAAAATAAATAAAAATAAAATATTTATTTTCGTTTACATGGTTGAACTTAAATACTAAGTGGATGGAGTCTCCATTTAAGCTGAAAAGCCTGTGTTTGGAGACGCCGCTCTTTTCTATTCTATAACTACGCACATAACTTTGAAAAGTGATAGGTCACCACCAGAGTTAGACTCCTGGAAGGTTATGGGTCTCGGTGGAGGCGAGGAGGTTTGACTCCTAGACAATTGAAGGCTATGGGTCTCGCCACTGGGAGATCGCCGCTCTGACGCATTGTCTTAGAAACTTTTATTATGTTGACTACGATTTGTACCTGCGTGAACAATCGCCATTTTGTTTAACTTACGTGTCACCATACTCACCATTTTTTATGTTATCGAATGCTGAAGTTAAGTCGGCTTCACTTAACAGGTCAGGGTCAGGACCCCCAATGCATTCGTTGACTGGATTGCACATCCATTCACCACTCGCTATGCACATGCAAGTTTGGCATCCCGAACACTTATTTTCTGCACAAACAAAAATTGTCATTGACGAAAATTATAATGAGAATTAAATACATACATACGCCTGTTTAGGCAGAGGCCTATAATACGCCCGAATTTCGCCAATTATATAGTTGGTTCCACGTAATAGGTGGCGAGCCTATTGCCGCTTTCCGGGCACTGTTATGTTCGCCAGAGTCTCGTTCGTTAATTGGCAGGTGCACCACTTGCAGGTGAGGTTGGCTTGGGCTCCTTAGGTCTTGGTAGGATCCTTATACACGCGGGCGGGGTGCCAGAAGCTACAAACCCAGGCACTGGTGCCTCGCCCCTTTTCAACAGCGGTGGGCGTCGTCGGAAGTTTTTTAGTGCGTAGGACTGCGGTGGTCGCGTCTGCCGCAGTGAGCCCCACACTCCCCTCTCGGTCCCCCCATTGGCCGGGAGGCAGTGCGTATACAGCATTTTTTTACCAACAATAACAATTTTTTTTTAAAAGGATCCTTATACGCCATAATAAGGATTAGGACAGTATTAATAAGGTTACAAATGCTTCTTGGACATCATTAGTTTTGTTAATTGTATAAAAAACTGAATTGACTTATTCGTTAAGTCAGAATATCGGACAACCAGCTTACCCACTCAAAATACTGGTTTTACCACCGGCGGGGGTAATTCCCCTAGGTTCTAAAGATTATGTCTTCCTATGACCAATAATAACTTTTTAACAGTAGTATCAATCAACTTTATTGTAATAAAGATTAATAAGAAATAAAAATGACTCACCATCAGTGCAATCCGAATATTGGGACACAAACGGTACACACTCGTCTGTTTTTGTACTTAAACCAACTGAAATATTAAATATTCAAATTGAATTAACTTAAATTGCTACTCCTGAACGAAATATATTCATATTCAAAATTGTATTTTTCTTAATTTTCACATTGTTGTTCGCTTCATAGTTAACTGTGACTAGTTCCATAATAATGGTATGTACAATATACTAAAACAAATCGTTTCACGTTTCCTACTAGAGTTAAACTGTGAATAAAATCATTCATTACCTAAAGCTGCCATAAGTTCTGTTCCAAGTTATACAGGATGTCCCAAAAAATTTTTGGGAACACCTGTATAAATAAATAAATATTTTCTGACATTTACATCAATTATTTAGTTCCAAGATAAGTATCATTAAAAACTTGTGTTATGGACACTAAATAACGGTTAAACATACAAAAATACTGTTTCTTTTGTATATAAATACTATATATATACATATATATATATATATATATATATATATATAGAAAAACACCCGTACCGTATTTCATATGAAATAAAAAGTATTTGTCTTTGTCTTTACCCAGACCAGATGTTCGCATGAACACAAAGATTTGTCCTGCGTGGGACGCGAACCCACGATCTTAGGAGCGGAGAGCAGGTATACCTACTCGCCACCACGTCATATCGGTCGTCAGAGGCGTAAGATTATATAAAGAACTCGTATCAGACTCCTACCGTCAACAATTGGGTATATTTACCGGTTGTCATATTTTTTGGACCAGCAACACCAACCAGAACGCAAATAGGAATTTATAAAGCTACATACTTTAGAAAGTCAGTATTCAGTCATACTAAAGAGGTCCTGCTATCAAAATGACACGAATAAGTTGATCCCACCTATTTCTGTTGGCATAGCGCTCACACCACTATTTCAGGAAGCCCTCCTAAACTTTATTTTTTTATATGCTCTGATCAGGTCTGAGCTACATCTTCTCACGAACCAAATTGAGAGGGAGTTATGTCAGACTCCACCACGCAAACACAATGCGGATTGGCGGATTGCCCTCATATTAATTATTTTCAGATTTTTCTGGAGCTTTTACTTTTTTGAACTTGTGACCTTATAGATTATGTTTACTAAAACTACTTATAACATCAAAGCATATAGATTACCTCGGATAAACTGCTCAAGCAACGGTGTATTCAGCAATGCTATCTAGTCTACAATATTATGCAGGTGACCATCAGAGACGTAGATTAACATTAACACTTTTCGAATATTGTTACAAAAAACAAACATAAGGCACACCAATCACATTGAAATCTAAATGTGGCATATCATTAAGTTTTCAATGTTTTAGTTGTAATGCCTTAATCTGCCAATCATTGAACTTAGCAGATTTGTAATTTTTTTGTTAGCAATAAACTCAAACTCAATCATTATAAAACTTTAAATATTAGTGCAAAACCGTTAGGTTTAAAAAGAGTATAGCTTCCGGGTGCAATTTGCTTTATAAGTTCAAAAACTGTGTTGTGCACTGTCTAGATACGTCAAATTAAGAGCTATATGCACATTGAAAAAGCCTTATACTGTATATAATAAATAAAAACGTGATGAAAATATCCGGTGCAGTTAAACTCTGGTGCATTTGTGCAAATAATCGATCTAAAACATGAAATAATAGAGTGCTTTTTTGTGTTTGCAAGAAAAATGAAAATAAAATTAAAAAGAAAGACAGAAAAAGAAGAATAATTAAAAATAAAAGATGAATAAGAAAATAACAAGATAATCTATATAAATTTCACAATAATCACTTTTATTTAAAAAATATACAAAAATAATAAACACATTTATACTAGAACACACAAGCACTGAACTTCATTAATTTTGTTAGTAGCACCATAACTTTGAATGGAATGTGTTATTCAATTCCATTATTAGAATCAATAAGATTATTCTTATTTTATTTTTTTCATCGAAAACTATATTGATGGACATTTATGCCAGCACTTATATTTCTTGTTTCATCTATACGATCATAGTATTTTAGTTTAATAGTCACTTTTTTTTTTCTGTTGAATCTTTCATAACAGTATGTTGCATATTATTTAAATTAACGTTATACTGAATTTTGTTTGTTGTTTTTTTCTTGTCTTCACTTATCGTTGTTCACTACAAAGTCTGCATAGTCAGCTCCCGGTGCCCCGCTCAGCAGATTCTCCTTCGGCACCTTCCTCCTCATGTGGTACAGCTTGTTCCTCACGTTGCTATGAATATTCCTCCGGTGTCCATCAGGATGATTGCAGCACAACGTATCGCCTCCTGCAACGACCAATCTTTCATTTAGTATTCAGAAAAGTCACAATTTTATATACTTATGCAATCTAACGATTTCTGTGAAGTCAAATTTGTATCAAATTTAAAAGCAGATTGGTCGCAGAAGGCGAAACGTTGGCGATACTTTAGTAAACTATCCGTCACTTTTAAAAAACTCGTCATTACAAGTTGAAGTAACAAGAAAGGAAAGTGGACTTCTTGGCGGGAAAGTATAGCGTCATGTCTGCAGTTTTGTTTTATTTTCTAAAATTTGTGATATTTCTAACATTAATGTGTAATAACGATGGATTATTAACCGTTAAGTGTTTGTGAACATACATGAGTGTTGGTAAATCAAAAAAACAGTGCAACATCACTTTTCAAATTTTCTCTCAAGGAGTCCATGTGAGATCTCAGTATAGTCCGACATCTTTACTGAGGACTCAAGGGGCTTAGGGGAGGGTATCTCATTTACCATTTATCATCGTTATCACTCATTCTCATTTACTATGAATTATATATTATTAATATATGATTTACTTGACACTGGCTAAATGTGCTAGCCGCACGAAGCCATTATTTCTTCTTCATCGTCGTTACACTCTTGACACGTGTCGTCACTTCAGTGGCAGTGTCCCGCCTCACAACTCGCCGCCATTCCTCTCTGACGCTGGCCTTCCTGGTACACACGTGCAGAGCACTGTCCACGGCTGCTTTGATTTGGTCCGTCCATCTCATGGGTGATCTACCTCGTGCTCGGGTGCCTTCAACTTTGCCCTGTACTACTAGGCGCTCTATGGAATCCTCGCCACGTCGGGATTCGCCAATATTTAAAAGGAAGAAAAAGAAGTAAAAAGAAGAAGCATAGAATAACTATTAGTTAGAAAAGTAGTACCGAAGACAAAACCACTCCAGTCCCAAAAATCTACCCTGACTAAGCTCATACCAAAATTTTCGAACTCGTATAAGCCATCATCCATAGTCCTTCGCAATCTCCATGACAACTGTCGGAAGTACGTCGGCCGATCCTGCTTCAGAACCTTCTGGTACATATCTCTAGAAGTATCGTCGTTTCTGATATATCTGAAGTATTGACAGAACCACAAGTCTCTAGACATACAGCTGACTCCTCTGCCGTCGACTGTACATACGCAGTACAAACATATGTTGGGTGTAGCGTAGTCTAGAATGGTCTCTAAATCTGAAGCGATGTCGATGTCTGTATCGTTGGCGTCCTTGTTATTGGTGTAATAAGAGTGGCCTCTCCTGCATTTGGCTTTTGCTTCGTACGGTATCTCATCGTTATGCCAAATGTAATCTGTGATACATTTATAAAAAACTATATTCTTAGCTTTAAATATGAATTTTACTGTCTACATAATGGGTTTAAGTAAATAAAGAGGAAAATATAATGTTACGAAATAACTAGAATAACAAATAAATCACTCTATTAAATCTCAGCAATGAAACAATGTGCCTAAGAGCGACAGCCTGTGCTTTTTTTTTAAAGTGGAAAATGTTTTTTTTTGAATCAAATTGCAGATAAAATAATATTCATAACGTCAACAAGTTTTAAACCAGACTTCAACTGCACCGTCTTCTTCACACACTATGAACCAACCTCGGCGAATCCTGAATGGCAAACCTCTGGTGTGATCATAAGGAGTATTGGATTTAAACTCTTCCATGATCTGTTGCATTCTTATGCATTCGTTTACATTACGAGCTGGTCTTCCGCTACAATATTCATCCTTTCCCTCAATTGAGCACACGCATATTTTGCAATACTCCTCTTTGACTCCTGCGTTCATGTGGGATCTTCTCATGTCTCCAGCATCTTCATCGGCGTCGTCTTCACCAGAGTTATTCAGGGTTTCCTTCTCCATTTTCTCTTCTAATTTGATTATAGTACGACCAGGAACGCATTTGGTATTAGGAAAATTTGGTTCTCCAATTTTCGGCATTACGCGATTGTAGAAAAAGTCTAAAATATATCGCATTAACAGTTACCTCTCTTACTGAGAACAAATACAATTTTACTGCTAGGCTCAAGTCTTCTCCTTCATTTTAGAACCAAGAGAATTTATATGCTTACTTTATTTTATCAGTTATTCTGTGTGTATTATTGTTTATAGTACATGTCATGAATAAGTAAATTATTATTGACGCATAAACATACATATAATCCTCTCCTAGATTATGATGTATCACCACTAATATGTATTACACCACTAATTAGATAAAACGTTTATGAAATAAAAAAAGTTTATCATTTTAAATTAAAAGATTTATTTAATTTTGTAAAAAATACAACTTATTATCGAACTACAACTGTTCATAAAATTAAATACACTATCTTAAATTAGTAAAGAATGCAATTAAAATAATTGTTCATACATTTCGTACTTATAAAAATGATGTTGTCTAGTACTTATATAAAATAAAAGGCATATTGGGGCTCAGATGCAAATGACTGGGTTTGTTGGTGATCTTCAGTTCAGCAGCAGACAGCAATCGATAAATTTAGTATTTACATAAAGTGAAAGGTGTCATGAAAAGAAATCTGCCAAAATCGATTGCTCTGACAGTTGAGACGGCAGATCTTCCAATCTTATATTATGCTCTTCGTGATTAGGTTTTGCAATTCTTGGAGACTCTTGATGAGTGGTCACGTTCCGTTGAAGCTGACTGTATCTCTTTATAACTGCTAACAACTCTAACTTTGCTTCCATCTTCAAGGCTTTAGGAATTGTATCAAAATCTTCCAACAACGACAATAGAAAATGTTTTGAAGTACCATCACCTTTGGAAATACTTCGCAGAGTTTTAACAGCTTCTGCATCATTAGCTTGTCTTCCATTCTTTTGGTTATTAACTTTACGTGGTTCGTTTACCTTAGTTTTGATCTTTTTATCATCTTCTTTAGATTTATTCAAAACTTCTTCGCTGACTTCTAGTTCTTTGGTAGCAAAGAAAGGTGTTAAGAGAGACACCATGTCGTAATAGATTCTTCTTTTATGTTTGTCGTTGGGATTCGCTTTTTTAACATCACTTTTAACGTTTTTATGTTCTTCTTCATTGCTATTATGCGCATTGTTATTAAGGCGCCTGTTTCCACCTAAAAACAAAGGTACAACAATAAAGTTGGACACTGTATCAGAAAATTCTCATATATCACATATAAGTTCATTAAATATAGTAATGTTTTACATACCATCTTCGGTGTTATGGTTCCAGGGTTTGTTCTCGTAGTCACGGTATAGCAATTTAAACAGCTGTTCCCACAAGCTACGTTTATAGATTTCGTTTTTACTATCCGCTGTAGTTTGACGTGATTCGTTTTCTATAAAAGAAAAGAACCACGTCATCATTTCCTACTTTTTTTTAAATATTTAATGTTAATTGTATATAATTTTATTATAAAATTTTATTTTATGGATTTAAATCGCGGTTAACGATATTATTTTATTGCAACATTTTTAAATACTTTACAGCGATTCGTGATTAAGTAAATTCGAAAAATAAATAGAGAATAAAATGAATAATTAATTAATAAACAATGAGTACGTTATGTCCTTCAATAAGTGTTTTTACTTTAATTAAAATTTGTATATAGGGATCGAACCCAGACCTAAGGAGCCCAAGCCAACCTCATCTGCAAGTGGTGCACCTGCCGATCAACGGACGAGGCTCTGGCGAACATAACAGTGCCCGGTAAGCGGCAACAGACTCGCCACCTATTACTTGGGACCAATTATATAATGGGCGAAGTGTGGGCGTATAATATGCCTCTGCCTACCTCTTCGGGGAAACAGGCGTGAATGTATGTATGTAATATTAAAATTATAAATTACTTTAAAGCGCCATTATTTTTTTCGATGAGCATAAATCACAAAACACTCTTGTGTCTTAAATGCTCAAAGAATAGCTCATTTGAATAAATTAATATTATTATAAATCACACGGAAAGGCGTTTATGTCGATAGTACAAGTTGTCTTAGAAATCGTAACACAGTTAATACCTGTTTTGTAAAGTCAAAAAATACGAAATTTTCGGCAGAATATAAATGTATCCGACAAAGACTTCTGCGTGAAAAAAAATTATGCTCACGTATACGTGTCTCAGCAGTAGATACTTTAACAAAATGTATTAATGTAATCATGTAATCAAATTCAATATTTATTTATTCACAAATGTACAAGTACTGTGTTATATGTTGTATCCTAGATCTTAATTGTGTACCAAATTATTAAAAAAAAATAAAGGTACAATATTTTAAACCTAGGCTGTGTATAATACACATTTAAACCCTAGTTATGTTTGTTTTCAAGCATTTAATAGTTAACTAAATATTGCATTTGAAATAGTAAAAATTTTATAGCATAGAGTTAAATTTGCAAATATAATTGAATCGTTCTGACTAGCTGATTTTGTTGATAACCGGAAAATAATTTATTAACTTGTTTTTTTTTATTATTAAGACTTCGGTCTTCATTTTTATTTCACTTTACCCTTAATTATGATTCCGTGATATATTGAACTTTATATAGTTAAGTATTAAGCTAGAAAAAAGTTTGCTTGCTATGGAACTTTTTTAAACATAAATATTATAGATTTTTGAAAAGCAGTTCTAATAAGAAATAACAAATTCATTTCTATAAAATATTATGACAATTTTTTTCAAACCGTTTGACACTGCCTTAGGCACATTTAAACAATTCATTTTATTTGTGTCTATAATTTATCTATGCGATTTATCCTTCTATTTCCTTTTAAATATAAAAGTCATTTTGTTAAGTAAACTTTATCAAACACAAAAAAAATGTAACAAAAGAAGAATTGGTGCGTTTAAATATGACTGACCTGCTTCCACTTGCTGCATCAGCACCGCAGCCAGGACTGTAAGGATCAGAAGCAGTGCTTTGAGCTCCATGTCGAATGTAGTGGGTGGCCGGTGAGGGTAAAGAGAGGTTTTTATAGCTTCACGCCTGATTGGAGACGTTGATACATTGTTTTGGCGACGTGGGCCGTACTTGGAGATTCAAAACAGTTTTAAATAGAGATTTTTTATCACGACACTTGAACGAGAAGGGACTCCAGTTTCCTAATATGTTATCACGACAATAAAATTGTATTTTTGTATATTTATTAAGTAAACGTAACATTTGTTCGTCATGATACCTATCTTGGAACTTAATAATTAATGCGATTATAAGAAAATTATTAGAAACGTAATAGGATTAGGGACTGCACTCGAAGTGGAGTCGAAGTCGAAGTCTCACGGAAGTGGACGAGTGTTGTTGCACCATTTGTGCATTCTGCGAGAACCCTAAATAAACTGGAAGCAAGACAGGAGAACGCGATGGACCGATAATCTGGTCAGGGCGGCGGGGAGCCGGTGGATGCAGGCGGCAAAGAATCGATCTACGTGGAAAGCAATTGGGGAGGCCTATGTTCAGCAGTGGACTTCGAATGGCTATGATTTCATCCTAAAGCCGAGGACTTTACAGTCGTTTATGGTTACTGAAAGAATGAGATAACAAATGTTTTTCTCTAATTTTACCCCTGTTTTCCTAAGGGGTAAGCAGAGGCTTATTATACGCCCATATATACGTTTCGCCAGTTTTATTGTTGATCCCACCTAATAGTGCCCATCCTATTACCGGTTACCGGGAACTTTTACTTTGCTCTGGCTAGTCTGTTGATTAGCAGGTGCACCATTTGCAGGTGAGTTTGGGTTAGGCTCCTAAGATGATGGTAGGATCCCTATACACCCCTACACATCTCCCTCCCTATACAGTAACTATTATTGAATTAATAAGTTATTAAAGAAGACTGAAAAATTGAAACTTAATCAATTACGTTTTCAAATCCTGCCCTGTGTAAACTGATTGAAACGCGCACAATGTCAGAGTAAAATAAAAAGAGATGTCGTTAAGTCTTATCAGACCAGCTGGTGCCCCGAGCGCTGGCCACACAATAGTTACAGCATTCTTGAAGAAACAATTGTCATTGTCCAGGGAAAGGATCACCGATGTTAAGCAGTGATCAGTTGGGTGACCGGTGATTTTATTTTGAGTACTTCTTTGGCAGGCACATTATGTAGGTCACTGCTGCGCGGTTTCAAGTGGGATTGAGCAGCATTGACTTGCATATAAAAACTAATTACATTATATAAATTCCCTACTAACATTAATATATAAGATAAATATTGTTACTAACAAAAATTGGGCCCATGGTCTTGAATAAAGAATTATTATTATTACTTTCTTGCCTCAATTGTTTTTTTATGGAACAACAAATGAAAGATTTTCAATAACTTGATCTGTTTTTGCCAAAAATTTCTATAAAATATCTACCTATTAAGCTAAGAGAGGATTATAATTTCTATTGATTCCAAGTATATGGGAATACTGCGAGGGTTGCGGGACAGAACAAAAGAATTACTGCGGCTCCGGAATATAAAGGCCCAAGAAGAAACATATATGGTGTAGCCTTCTCCTCTACCCTCATAGGGAGCCTGCCAGTTAATAAAAAAAAAGGTTTATGGGACGATTGCGTCGGTTTTGATTCCTCTGCGAAATTGTAGAAAATAAGGCTCAAATTGCCGTATCATTAAATATCGTTAATTTATAAGCGACGATAGCCCAGTGGCGAGACCCATAGACTTCTAATTCAGAGAGTCTAGGGTTCAAACCCTGGTGACGCATCTTTTAATTTCAAAATTATATGCGTAATTATCCCTTGCTCTGTGCCTCGGAAAGCACGTTAAGCCGTTGGTTCCGGCTGTCATGAACATCTATGGCAGTCGTTTTTAGAAAGTCAGTGCCTTCTAATATTTTGTCAACTAGTTTTACCATAGAACGATGTTTCCCTTCAGGTTGTGGAAGTCAGATGGCAGTCGCTTCATGTAATAACTGAAGTTAAGAGAAATCTGGTTAAACCAGAGAGCAATCCCTGGGCCCTGGGCTTAAATCTGGGGCAACCGGGATAATGCTAGGATATGATGATTAAATATCGTTGATTTAGAAGCTTCATTTTATTGCAGCTTCAAGGGTTCCTTTGAAGCTAGACGAAACAAGTAAGTATTAGATGTTTGATACCTTCACTCGATCTCAAGAAATGAAATGAAATGAAATAAAATTTATTTATACATAAAGAAAGAAAGAAACTTTTCATTTTCTAAACCAGACTATTGTGAACAAAATAAGATGCAAAATGAATGAATCAAAAAAAAACAAATTGGTGTAAAATAGCAGAAGAATGTAGAAATATGTATAATGAAACAAATCATTGTGTAACAGGATTTTCCAATAAATATAAAAATCAAAATTATAACAAGAAACGTCTTCATCAGTATAAAACAAAGCCGCTTTCCTTTGTCCCTATGTATACTTAGATATTTAAAGCTCCTTTTTTTAAAAGATAGAGTAATTCAAGAGGAAGGTTTATATTTTCATTGACTCCTGAAATTTTACAATGTCTCCAATTTAGGTCGTACCAATCTCACCTATGATACTAGACTGACAAAATTCAACGTACAAAGACTGGAAACTCGTCGGAAGTATCTCGACTCTATTTACTTATATAAAATAATACACTCGATAATTGATACTCCAGAGTTACTGTCTCAAATAGCTTTTAATACAAAGTATAGTGCCCGAAGATCTCAAAAAACAAACCTTTTCTCTCTTCAAACTTACAAAAATAATATCTCTTATTATAATCCTATTGTTAGAATGGCTCGTCAGTATAATGAATTGGCAAACAATGATTGTAAACTAAACATTCTTTACCCTAAAATGTCTTCCTATATTGTCTCTCTAAACCTACACCAAATCCAGACAGGCTGTCTCATCCAGCTATCTTTAAGGTCATAATTGTTTTTTTTTTGTGTTACTTTAAATAATTAGTTACTTAATAATCATTTATTTACTTATCTTACTATAGTATGTACCCATGTCACTAAATTAAAATAACTAGGTATAATATGTACAAGTACTTTTCTATTCTCTTAATCTTAAGTGGTTTATTATTTTTTTAAAAGTAATGAAAAAACTAAATCTTGATTAAAACAATGTTTTTTGATAATAATTCTGTAATGTATTTGTACACACATACATACATTTACGCCTGTTTCCACGAAGGGGTAGGCAGAGGCATATTATATGCCCACACTTCGCCAATTATATAGTTGGTCCCACGTAATAGAAGGCGAGCCTATTGCCGCTTACCGGGCACTGTTATGTTCGCCAGAGCCTCGTTCGTTTAAAGGCAGGTGCACCAGTTGCAGGTGAGGTTGGCTTGGGCTTCTTAGATCTTGGTAGGAACCCTATACAATGTATTTTTGCATAGGTATAATTATTTAAGTGTCTAAATATATGTTACGATCAATTCATAACTTTTAGGATAAAATAATATTGTCTTTTCATCCTCCGACAAATAATGAATCAGCTCATTGCCACTGCTGAACATAGGCCTACTAAAGCCCAAAGAGCGCCAACCATCCCGGTCCTCAGCAGAACGCATCCTCCCAGTGCCAGCCACCTGTCTTAAGTCGTCGGTCCACCTAGCCGCAGGTCACACTATGTTTGCCCAAAGGCGGTCACCACTTAAACACATCTCGGCGCCATCGTCCATTGTTCCAATGTCACAAAGAAAAGTAACTAGGGGCTATCCATAAATTATGTCACTCATAGGGAAGAAGGGGGTTGACGAACTGGGACATGGGGATGGGAGGGATTCTAAACTTCGTGACGCCACATTTCAAAATCCAGGTCCTATAAACTTTTTGGAACTGCTGTTTTAATTTAATCATTTCTTTCTGTACCATTG
Source organism: Musotima nitidalis (assembly GCA_949126915.1). Classification (NCBI taxonomy): domain Eukaryota; kingdom Metazoa; phylum Arthropoda; class Insecta; order Lepidoptera; family Crambidae; genus Musotima; species Musotima nitidalis. Next base: position 13,724,048 of record OX421435.1, on the reverse strand, counting down.
CAAAATATGTGACAAAATGTGACACAATAAGAAGGAGGGAGTCTCACAAGTGTGACCAGTTGTGACAAGGACGGAGAGGGGGTCAAAAGTTCACGAAATTCTTGTGACATAATTTTTGGATGATCCCTTAGTCAATAATCGAAATCCTCTGTTATCTATCATCTTTTCTGTCAGCATGCGGATATGACTGGTACATAAGGAGTTTTATAATAGCTTACAGAAAGAAAAGTTATTAATAATAATAATTTATTGCCAAAAATACTGGATATGTTTATACAAACTTGCATGAATTACAGTTAACTTTAAGTGTATTTCGAGTTCGTTGCCTCTGCTGCTGAACTAGGCTAACCTGTATTTCAGCATGCAGCGCTTCCAGTGCAAGGACTTAAACATAATTTACATAAAGATAACGCAGAAGGATCTCACAATATAAACTTAGAGTTTAATAAATAATTACATAGCTAAATGGCAAGGTCCTAAAGTCCTCTCTGTGTGTAAAATGTGACGGTGCGTGTAATTCACCCTAATCTTCCACCCGCACTCCAAATTAATCAATCTTCACTACGTCCTGGAGTAGGACCTAAATCCTTTTCACCTTGATTCGTAAGAAGAGATTCGTGCTTAGTAGTGGGACATTATTAGGCTGAGCTGATGATAATGATGAATATTCCATCACACTTCCAGCATCAATGCAACATCAAATCATTTGAAAGGAACCTCCAAAAACCACAAACATCATCCCCATACTCGTATTTCTTAGCCAATCTCTCAATTCCTACCCAAGCTTTTGTAATTTGTTTTGCTGATAAACTATGCGACACAGCAAGGTCCCAATACGCACAACTAGATCTTATCCAAGGTTTAAAAGGACTTAATCTCCTTTCATGAGTCAATTTGAAGACCAGGGCATTATTGGCGACAATATGGGTGAAGAAAACATCTTCTAGATTGACCATAGGTGTCTTGTACGCTTTTTTGAGAATTCTTGATATGTAATCACCTGTATTAACAAAAAAATATAGAGTTAACTTCGTTTATGTAAAGTGAATTAAGAACGGTCTAATAGCATTGCCTTGTGGAATACCACAGGTAAAATAACAAAAGTATGGTTTCTTCACTTAGCGTCTCAATTCCATAATTTCATAGGTCGTGGATTTATGATGAGTGGTTGTTTTGAGATTTTTGTTTCATGATGAGATGACGGTATAGTTTTGAAAATATTCGTAAATGATTTCTAGACTGACACCATGTATTGAAGTACGGCAAACGCATAACAAAATATAAAGCAAGTATTCCAAGTTATATAGTGAATGTAGTGATTCTTGTTCTTGATAGATTGCTCACGCGATAGTCGCTTTCTCGTCGGTTGTGTATATTTCTACAATCAGTCCTAGGATCAGTAGATCAGTCCTAGTCCTATCCTTTATTTCTACTTCTAGAAGTAGAAATAAAATAAGCATCTGCATCAGATACTAGCACATACCCTGAATAATATAGCTGGATCCTGACAGGTACTCCGGGATGACGTCACGAGGGTAAAGCCAGCGAGGCATGAACCGCTTGGAGTACTCCTCACGGTCAACCGCTGTGTCGTTGATCTTGTAACCTACACAACATTTGATATCCAAATTATGGCTTACTACCCAGTGATATACAAAAAAAACAAATACAAGGAATTGTATTTTTCTCGTTGCTACTGGATGGATAAACACATTTTTTTTAAATGTGACACGTCATAATGACTACATCCTGCCTGATGGTAAGCAGTCGATGCAGTCAACAAAATGAAGGCGCTTCTAACCGTGAAATAAGGTAAGAAACGCACCAACTCATGACGGCCTGCTGCTCCTCAGAGAGGCGCAGTGGACGTGGTGGAGTGGACTACCTCCTAGCGTTTGTGGCCGACTTCCCGGAGGGGCTGAGCTGGCCCTCCTGGCCTGCCCGCTGCGCACTCCACAGGTCCCTCTTAGTTTCTCTCCCGGTAGTCAGTACTAAGGGCACCCAGAGTCGTCGGTCTCTGGGTGTTACCTTTTCCCGTTCTCCGGGAGGTACTTAGCGCCCCCACAACGCCAAGGTGGAGGCCTGTTCGGGGGGGAGGGCTAAATAGGTTCTGCCAGAACCCACGCCAGCTTCTCTTATAGTAATATAATGACCCACACAACTTACTAATATGAAAAATTTGCGAACCTATCAGTTTATCATTTTGATGCATCTTCAACACATCTTTCAAAGCCCAAGGGTTGACGAGGACATCATCATCAGTCTTCAGAAGGGCTCCGTCTAGTGGGCAGCGGCGCAGCGTCCAGTGCAGCATGAGCGCTGCCTTCAGGGTCAGGTTCTGGCGGTGCTCTTTGAAGTCGAAGACTATCATGTCCCCGTACTCTTTTGCTTCGATGTAGCAGTTTACCTGCAGATGTTGTCGAAATAACTTTGTGTTACTTCATTTAGACTACATCCTGCCTGATGATAAGAAGTCGATGCAGTCCAGAAAATGAAGAGTTAGCGATGAAAACCCACTCATGACGGCATGCAAAAATGTCCTTCCTTGCTTGAAAGACCCGGAATTATAAATTATATATTGACGACCAATATGGCGTGGAGGCAAGTATACCCATTCCGCCCCCGAGGTCGTGGGTTCGATTCCCACGCAGGACAAATCTTTGCCTGCACAAACATGAATAAATTGTTCTGGTCTGGGTGTCTTCCTATGTACATTAAGTATGTAGGTATGTATTTACAAAAAAAAAGTAGTTATGCGTGTTTATCCGTTATTTAGTATCCACAACACAAATTCTTAATGATACGTATCTTAAAACTAAATAATTGGTGTGATGGTCAAAAAATATTCATTTTATTTATAAGTTATAGCAATGTTTTTGCCCACTCCAAATGAGATATGAGAGCGCTAGGTAATGTATGTAAATGTGTATAAATAATAAAATGCGCGCGATGGACCGATGATCTGGTCAAGGCGGCGGGAAGCCGATGGATGCAGGCGACTCAGGATTGCTCAATGTGGACGTCAGATGGCTGAGATGATGATGGTGATGATTGCGCTTAGTATAAGAAAGTGCATTCAAAAGTAGTTCAATTCATTTGCATTGCAAACGATTGGAAACTAAAACAACAGGCTTGTGCTGGCAATATCTTGTCTTTCACAGTGCTTAATTTCAGAAACTGCCACTTCTCAAAAGAAGACATGACTGCCTGACCTAACAACACATAAAGTAAAGCGCAATAATCTCTCACCAGCTGCTCATCGCGATCAGCTCCATCGAGACCCAGGACAAAGAACGTGGGTAAATGCTTCGCCCAGGAGTGCCGGATGGCGGCCCTTTGTTCCGAATGTGACGGCGCACTGGCTACCAGGATGATCAGGGGCACCTCCTGGGGTCCCTCACAAGGCGAGGATGATGGCTGGATCAGCAACTCTCTGGGGATGGTATTGTTTTCTATATAGAACCAATGGCCGATTGGTTGTTCTTCTGTCATGTAATAATGGGATGGGTTGAAGTAAAAGAAATCCGGAGTTATTCAACCCAGTTTAGCCATGGTAAAGAATAATTTTTAAATGAAAATATGTCAATTTAATTCAGTTATATTTCTAAATAGTGTATACTGCAGTGGATTTTCCATACAATAACCTTCAAGAAACTACCCCCCACGGTGGGAGGAGGGAGATAATGCCCCCGCATACCACACACCCGGTGTGTGTGGTTTATGTCGGACTTGAACCGACTAACCTCTTCCTGTAATACTGTCCTGCCTTTATTGCGCTACTGAGAAGGCGACATCTGAAGCGATCAGTACTTGGGGAAGGCACCGCCGCGGCGCGCCATAAGCAGAATGCTAGGTGGCGTATGTTGGAAGGCGGGAAGCTTTAGCTGAAGGGCGCCCACTAAGTAGAGAGCTAGTGGTGACCATTTGTCGCCTTTTACTACACCCTAGCTTTACTATACCGTAGCTTTGGGTTGGTTCTATTCTTGAGCTGGAAACCACATGGCTGACGAGGCTAAAGACGAGACGTTTACCTAGCTTGAATGACGGGCCTTAGACAGTCCTTAAAATAAAACACAACTGCAGTCATGACTTCTTGGCGGAAAAGTGAAGCGTTTTCTAAAATTTGTGATATTTTGAACACTGATGTGTATTAACGATGGATTATTAACCGTTAAGTGTTTGTGAACGTACATGAGTGTTGGTAAATAAAACAAAACAGTGCAACATCACTTTTCAAATTCTCTCAAGGAGTCCATGTGAGACCTCAGTATAGTCCCACATCTTTACTGAAGACTCAATGGGCTTTGGGTAGGGTATCTCATTTACCTCTTATCATCTTTATCACCATTTATTCTCATTTACTTTGTATGATTTATAATATGTCTCTAATGTAAATCTCTTACTTGACACTGGCTAAATGTGCTAAACGCACGAAGCCATTTTTTAGAAGAAAAAGAACTATTGTACCATGTTTTACGCAAATAAATAATTATGATTTTTAACGTTTATCAGTAGGCTTTTATAAATCCATTCCGCTAACATAAAAACATAAAAAATAATGTTAATATCACTGACGTGTTATCTACGTAATGCTTCAAGTTCCTATTTCTTCTTAAGTGGTGAAAGTCTTGTTCTGAAGCCTTCAGTGCGTCATTGGCTCCTGAAAACCACCAAAGTCGCGTTGCTATCACCAGGAGCAACGCTGTGAGGAGGTACAGCGTCAAGGTCTGGTTACGACGCCCTGGAATGGACAAAATATGCGTGTATGCATAGGATGCCGAAGATCATGCGAAGTGGAGGATGAAAAGTCTGAAAGCAGACCCTGGGCCCGAAGGGTCGCACCCGGGATAACGCTTGTATGATGATGATTAATTTCTTAATACTGTCGGGATTGTTCGATGGTGATGGTGCGGCCCTGGAACATGAGAAGTCAGCACACTAACACACACACTTCGCTCCACCCACAGCGGGAAAAGGAAATTTGGCGATTTTCCTTCCAGCAACTAAAAAGAAGATCCCGGAACACAAGAGGCCCAAACAGGACTAAAGATAATTTTAGTCAGAATGTTCTAAATCTGCTCCAACATGTATTGAAGAAGTTATCGACTATCACTTAATAATTTTTCCAACCGACCAACTAATGAATTACTGGTAAAACTAAAATATAATAAATATAATATTTCATAAAAAATTATATAATCCGAAAACCCTTTTGATACCGCGATCTTACTACAATCCACGACATCTAGTAACGGTTGTAGGAACTAATTATAGTTTATGTAACGTTACTCAACCAAATCGACAACACCAATCGATGACGCGACTTAACTTCGATCAACGCCATCTATTGGCAAGAAGTTACATGAAATGTTGCTATACAAAATATAATATTATCAAACGAAATACTTAATGTAAACACCAGCTATTAACAATTTCAGTGATTCAATTCATACTTTACATCATTAACATATTATTAGGTCGGGGAAAAAGTCTTTTCGCATAACGTAGGTATAAACTTATTATAAATTTTTTTTGACTGTACTATTTGTGTCTGGCTGGTTTTGGTAACATTAAAAAGGTTCCATTATAAAGAAAAGAAAAAAATAAAAAAAAGTTGTTTCCCGCTATTTTTCATTTGTTTTTCTCTCCGTAAAAATGAGTGAATCTAATGAAGAAATTCGATACATTTTAAAATTTTATTATAAAAAAGGCAAAAATGCAACTCAAGCAGTGAAAAAAATTTGTGATGTTTATGGACCTGATGCAGTGTCAGTAAGAGTAGCACAAATTTGGTTCAAACGTTTTCAGTCCGGAAATTTTGATGTTAAAGATGCACCTCGCTCTGGTCGCCCTGTTACGAATAAAATGGACGCCATTTTTGAAAGAGTGGAGCAAGATCGGCATATTAGTAGTTACGATGTAGCTGAAGAACTGGGAATTGACCACAAAACAGTTTTGACCCATTTGAAGAAAGCTGGTTATACAAAAAAGCTCGATATTTGGGTGCCACACGAGCTCACTCAAAGAAACTTAATGAACCGTGTACTCATTTGCGATTCATTATTGAGACGTAATGAAACCGAGCCGTTTTTGAAGAGATTGATAACTGGCGATGAAAAGTGGATCACGTACGACAAGAACGTGCGAAAAAGTTCGTGGTCGAAAGTTGGCCAGGCTTCACAGACTGTGGCCAAACCTGGCCTAACACGAAATAAGGTGATGCTGTGTGTATGGTGGGATTGGAAGGGCATTGTTTATTATGAGCTTTTACCGCCCGGCAAAACCATCGATTCTGATCTTTACTGCCAGCAACTGATGAGATTAAAGGAAGCAGTCGAGAGAAAACGGCCGGAATTGATCAACAGGAAGGGTGTGGTCTTTCATCACGATAACGCTAGACCACACACATCTTTAGCCACTCAGCAAAAATTAAGAGAGTTCGACTGGGAGGTCCTAGTGCATCCACCATATAGCCCTGACCTTGCGCCTTCAGATTTTCACCTGTTTCGGTCTCTGCAGAATTCTTTAGGTTCTGTAAGGTTGACCTCAAGAGAGGACTGCCAAAACTATTTGTCCCGTTTTTTTGATCAGAAGTCCCAAATTTTCTACAGTAACGGGATAATGTCTCTGCCCACAAAATGGCAGAAAGTTATTCAACAAAACGGTACATATATATTGTAAATAAATCTAAATAAACTTTGAAAAAAATGTCTTGACTTTTCATACAAAAATACGAAAAGACTTTTTCCCCAACCTATTATATACCTTCCCTGTGCTTCCCCAAATTATACTAGGAAGGCCTATTAGTAACGTCAAATATAAACTTCTATTAGTAGTAACGTAACAATAACAGTTAAACATAAGTAGAACTAGTCATGAAAGGGATATTAAACAATTACAGTCTGACATTTTGCATTTGCAAGCCTCTCTTGATAGTATTACAGAAAATTATAACTTTGCTCAAAAAACAATTCAAGAACATGTTTGCACCTTCAGTGATTTAGCGGTAACTAATATTAAGCCAACTAATATAGATTTTAAAAAAATTGATAGCACGGAAATAAAATTAAATAATGTCAATTCAAGCTATGCCTATACACAAAAGTATGTAATGTTTTCTGATGAAGCTGGAAAGGACATTGGTCAGTTATTTTATAACAAGTCCGGATCACATATAACAAACAATTGTATGCCAGGGGCTTCATTTAAAGTAATTATGGAAAAGATAATCAACAGTCAATTTTCAAAGGATACCAATGTCATAATTTGTATAGCTAATAGGGGTACAGTCACAAAAAAAACTGTTGCCTACTATATAGAAAAATTGTCTATGGTCACTTGTAATAAAATAGTTATCTTTTCTTTTCCTTTTAGTAAGAGCTTATCTCAAAAAGAAAATTATGTTAGATATAATTTAAATCTATCAATTGATAGTTTGACATTTTATTACAATAACAAATTTCATGTTATTGATATAAATAACTTAGGTATTAATTTCTATATGACAAATGGTAATTATTACATACCTAAATATATTAAAAAACGATTAGCTTCTACGCTATATTATTACTTTTTTAACTTAGCCAAAAACTTGGCTGTGAAACCTGCTTTTATTGAGCAGAACATTATTAATAATTCAAACTTGGAATCAATTCCAAATAATTTAAATTTACTCATAAGACAATAGAGGAGTTCTCTTGCAATAGATTGACCAATGAAAAGCCGCTCTTAAATTTATTTCATCAGAATGTTCAAGGCATTTCAGGCAAAGATCTAGAATTAAGTTTGTTATTAGAGTCATTAAATATCCATGTAATGTGTATAACTGAGCATTGGCTAAATGTTAATGAGTCTCTACTGGGACTACAAAATTATAAAATAGCTAGTGCATTTCACAGGAAACAATCTATAAGAGGTGGATCACTTATTTTAGTACATAATAGTTTAAACAATAGGGCTCGTAGGGATGTTGAAACGTCTTCAGTTGAACGTGTTTTAGAATTGTCTTGTACAGAGCTTAACCATTTTATTGTTTTATGTGTTTATAGACCGCCTAGTGGCAATTATCAACAGTTTGAAACTGCAATGGAGGATGTTTTAGCAACCTTATGCAAAAGTAATAAAAAAGTTATAGTATGTGGTGACTTTAATGTTAATATTTTGGAATCTTCCTCAATATCAGTTAGGTTTTTGAATTTGTTCAAGTCTTTTAATTTACTTAATTCTTTTCTTGAACCCACTAGAATTACGCCTACGTCTTCAACATGCTTAGACAATATTTTTTGTAATTTTACTATTACACATAAATCAATTGAGTATGGCGTAACTTCCGACCACAGTGGACAAATTATTAGTTTTGAATATAATTTTCAAAATGTAACTAAAAAAATATTAATTAGACCAATAACAAAGAATCTGGTTTTGAAATTTCAAAGCAATGTCAACGAAAAGCTTACCACGTTAGAAAACAATGCCGCTATAAATTATGATAAATTGTTCGGAATTGTACAACAAGAATTTAAGAATAACTTTAAGCTGAAAAGTGTGGAAATTTCAAACAAAAGGAAGTTTTGTGATTGGGCTACTCCCGGAATTTATAAAAGTAGGAAGAAACTTTTTGATTTATTAGGTCGGGGAAAAAGTCTTTTCGCATAACGTAGGTATAAACTTATTATAAATTTTTTTTGACTGTACTATTTGTGTCTGGCTGGTTTTGGTAACATTAAAAAGGTTCCATTATAAAGAAAAGAAAAAAATAAAAAAAAGTTGTTTCCCTCTATTTTTTATTTGTTTTTCTCTCCGTTAAAATGAGTGAATCTAATGAAGAAATTCGATACATTTTAAAATTTTATTATAAAAAAGGCAAAAATGCAACTCAAGCAGTGAAAAAAATTTGTGATGTTTATGGACCTGATGCAGTGTCAGTAAGAGTAGCACAAATTTGGTTCAAACGTTTTCAGTCCGGAAATTTTGATGTTAAAGATGCACCTCGCTCTGGTCGCCCTGTTACGAATAAAATGGACGCCATTTTTGAAAGAGTGGAGCAAGATCGGCATATTAGTAGTTACGATGTAGCTGAAGAACTGGGAATTGACCACAAAACAGTTTTGACCCATTTGAAGAAAGCTGGTTATACAAAAAAGCTCGATATTTGGGTGCCACACGAGCTCACTCAAAGAAACTTAATGAACCGTGTACTCATTTGCGATTCATTATTGAGACGTAATGAAACCGAGCCGTTTTTGAAGAGATTGATAACTGGCGATGAAAAGTGGATCACGTACGACAAGAACGTGCGAAAAAGGTCGTGGTCGAAAGTTGGCCAGGCTTCACAGACTGTGGCCAAACCTGGCCTAACACGAAATAAGGTGATGCTGTGTGTATGGTGGGATTGGAAGGGCATTGTTTATTATGAGCTTTTACCGCCCGGCAAAACCATCGATTCTGATCTTTACTGCCAGCAACTGATGAGATTAAAGGAAGCAGTCGAGAGAAAACGGCCGGAATTGATCAACAGGAAGGGTGTGGTCTTTCATCACGATAACGCTAGACCACACACATCTTTAGCCACTCAGCAAAAATTAAGAGAGTTCGACTGGGAGGTCCTAGTGCATCCACCATATAGCCCTGACCTTGCGCCTTCAGATTTTCACCTGTTTCGGTCTCTGCAGAATTCTTTAGGTTCTGTAAGGTTGACCTCAAGAGAGGACTGCCAAAACTATTTGTCCCGTTTTTTTGATCGGAAGTCCCAAAGTTTCTACAGTAACGGGATAATGTCTCTGCCCACAAAATGGCAGAAAGTTATTCAACAAATCGGTACATATATATTGTAAATAAATGTAAATAAACTTTGAAAAAAATGTCTTGACTTTTCATACAAAAATACGAAAAGACTTTTTCCCCAACCTATTATATAGAGAAAAAAGTACTTCAACAGATTCAAATTTTATTCAATATGTTAGAAATTATTCAAAATTGTTCAAACTTGTTTGCACCACTGCTAAGTCAATGCATCTTAAAAATAAAATTATGAATTCCAAAAATAAAATTAAAGCTACATGGAATGTCATAAACCAAGAATCTGGAAAATACAAGAATAATCATAGCATGATAACTCTTAAAGTCGATGATAAAGATATTGTAGAAGAAGAAGAGGTGGCCAACGCATTTCGGAAATTCTTCGTGAATATACCATTAGAGACAACTCAAGCACTTGACTCCTCTACTCAGCGTGCAGTCTTTCTTCTTGAAGACAATGTACCTCTTTGTAGTGAATTATTTAGATTTAGACATATTGATGGCTCTACAATAGTTAATACTTTTAATACAATAAATTTAAAATTAACTGAGGATTTATGGGGAATCTCAACCAACATTATTAAATCTATCATTAATATTATTGCTCCTCAGTTGGCAGTCATTTTTAATCAATGTATTGATGATGGTTCATTTCCAAGTTTAATGAAATACAGTAAAGTAATACCTCTTTTTAAAGCTGGTGAGAAGTCTGATCCTACTAACTATAGACCAATATCAGTACTCCCAGCTCTTAGTAAAATATTTGAAAAAGTTATTTTTAATCAATTACTTTGTCATTTCTCTCTGAATTCCTTATTTCATTCTCAGCAGTATGGTTTCACTAAGAGTAAATCCACTACAGATGCTGGTGTAGCCCTAATGAAGCATATATTTGACGCCTGGGAGGACAGGCAGGATGCGATTGGAGTATTTTGTGATCTTTCGAAGGCTTTCGATTGCGTTGACCATCCTACTTTGTTAGCTAAATTGACATATTATGGTGTTCATAGTAATTCTTTAAAATTAATTAAATCTTACTTGAGTGACAGAACTCAAAAAGTAGTTATTAATAGAGTGGAGTCTTCTGGCGCGCCATTGCTTATGGGAGTTCCACAAGGTTCGATTTTAGGCCCTTTATTGTTTCTAATTTATATTAACGATCTACCTTTCTATACTAGAGATCTGTGCGAAACAGTTTTGTTTGCTGACGATACATCTCTGATATTTAAAGTGAACAGAGGCAAGGATCATTCTGACGTGATAAATAATGCTCTTGCGAAGGTTTTACATTGGTTTACGGTTAACAATCTATCTCTTAACGCAAGTAAAACTAAATGTATAAAGTTCTCATTGCCTAATGTTACAAAAGTCTTAACTAACTTGAAAATGAATGGCAAGAATATCGAGTTATTAAATGACACAAAGTTCTTAGGCATCAATATTGATTTTAAATTGCAGTGGAACCCCCATATAATGGATTTGTCCGGAAGGCTTAGCTCAGCATGCTATGCCATCAAAAAGATAAGACTCATAACAGACGAAGAAACAGCTAGATTAGTTTATTTTAGCTATTTTCATAGCATTATGTCATATGGTATGTTATTGTGGGGATCTGCTGCGGACATACATAATATATTTGTACTACAAAAGCGCGCCATAAGAGCTATCTATAATCTTAAGTCCAGAGATTCTCTTAGAGAGATGTTTAAAAGAATTAACATATTAACGGTTGCATCTCAGTATATATTTGATAATATAATGTATGTTCGCAAAAACATTAATACATTTGATAAAAATTCAAAAGTACATAATTTTAATACTAGGAATAGAAATAAGCTCTCTCTGCCAAATTGTCGACTTCACAAAACTAAAAATTCATTTTTGGGTAATAGTATCAGATTTTTTAATAAAATTCCGCAGGAAATAATTGATCTACCATTGGCAACTTTTAAAACTGTAGTTAAAAAGCAGTTTCTTCAAAAGGGGTATTATGCTGTTAATGATTACTTATCGGATAAACAAGCTTGGGCTTAACATTTTCAACTTGTATGTGTATATTAGAATAAAAAGTCAACCAGATCATTGTCGTGACCATCCCTTATTGTACAGGCTCAGCTCAGTTTCACAATACATACTTACTTGACTGTGATGGAAGGTTCCCTTAGTGCTACTTTATTGGTTACAGCTTCGGGGGACCCTTTCAGTATCATCAAATATACACTGTGTGTGTCATGTAACAAAAATAATTTAAAAGAGCATAGCCTGTGAGTTTCTTGTCAGTTCTTCTCACAGAGCGGAGGCTCGGAACTGGCACTTAGATTCACTTACACCTAATTTTTATTTATTTGCATGTAAGTGAATCTAAGCTTCGTGATTTCAGGGTTGATATAAATTTTTTTTTCATGTATATTTTGTTTGACGTTTTCAAGTGCTATGTAATAGTTTATGAAATAAAGAACTTTTTACTTTTACTTTTACTTTTAAAATAGTAAGTAACAATAATCGCCTCATACAGCCTCGACACTCCACTAATTCACTCCTCGACACTGGTAACTGTGTGTAGTGTTATTATACCTGGTTCCAACATGATCTTGAAACCCTGGTCGTCTTTCCATCTTACATACATACATATATACATTCACGAATGTTTCCCCGAAGGGGTAGGCAGAGGCATATTATACGCCCACACTTCGCCAATAATACAGTTGGTCCCAAGTAATAGGTGGCGAGCCTATTGCCGCTTACCGGGCACTGTTTTGTTCGCCAGAGCCTCGTCCGTTGATCGGCAGGTGGACCACTTGCAAGTGAGTTTGGCTTGGGCTTCTTAGGTCTTGGTAGGATCCCTATAAACCCTTTGCAGCTTACAGGTACCACGCTACGATTCCTGCAGGGTCTCTATTTCAGAACTTTTCTGCCTCAACGGAAGGCAGTACTTCGTGCTATGTGTCCACCGCCTATTCTGCTTGATGATTCTTAGAGCCATGACGATATACATAATATTAGTACCTCCGCATATCTTCTGATTGATATGCTCATTTATATAGAAAACCAGTTATTGCTAGACGGCAACCTTTATATCTGTTACCACGTTTATAACACGATATGTCACAAGGTAGACCTTAAGGGGCTGAAGGCCCGCAAGGTAAGGCATTGGAATCTTGGCCAATGGGCCTAAATTACAATGAAATTGAAAACCTGCTGGGAAAATAACTCATGCTCCTCTTAAAACACGTGTTTATCCCCGCATATAGTTACATAGACACACGCTTACACAAGTGCACACCCTCACACATATACACACACATATAGACACACACATACACACACATATACACACACATATACACACACACATGTTTTTATCTGTTCTTTTTTAGTTAGGTAAATCACAGCATAATTTTTTTTTGTGTTCTTCATTAATTTAATTTCAAGCTTTTTGTAGTTATATCAAAATTATTATTTATTTTTGTTTGCCCGAGCTTTATTTTTACAATTGGTAATTGTGGCCCTGCGATACAAGCTTAACTTAGTGCAGGAGCTCGCTAGATATAAGTTTTATGTAGGTATGTAAACATTATGGCAAATAAATGATTATTATATTATAATTATTTGTTATTCAGCTTACCTAAAAACGGTCTAGGAGCTAGCCACCTCATCGCGTGGCGTCCATTGCACTGCCACTTCCGTCAGTAACGTCGCCTCGTACAGCCTCGACAATCCACAAATTTACACCTCTACCTGTGTAGTTCACATCCTACGGTAACTGTGTGTTGTGTTATTATAAAACTAGCTTTTAACTTTCAGTCCAGTGATAGCGATTCGATGCTATGTACGCTACTAAAGGCTAAACAAATATAATAGGTTGGGGAAAAAGTCTTTTCGTATTTTTGTATGAAAAGTCAAGACATTTTTTTCAAAGTTTATTTACATTTATTTACAATATATATGTACCGATTTGTTGAATAACTTTCTGCCATTTTGTGGGCAGAGACATTATCCCGTTACTGTAGAAACTTTGGGACTTCTGATCAAAAAAACGGGACAAATAGTTTTGGCAGTCCTCTCTTGAGGTCAACCTTACAGAACCTAAAGAATTCTGCAGAGACCGAAACAGGTGAAAATCTGAAGGCGCAAGGTCAGGGCTATATGGTGGATGCACTAGGACCTCCCAGTCGAACTCTCTTAATTTTTGCTGAGTGGCTAAAGATGTGTGTGGTCTAGCGTTATCGTGATGAAAGACCACACCCTTCCTGTTGATCAATTCCGGCCGTTTTCTCTCGACTGCTTCCTTTAATCTCATCAGTTGCTGGCAGTAAAGATCAGAATCGATGGTTTTGCCGGGCGGTAAAAGCTCATAATAAACAATGCCCTTCCAATCCCACCATACACACAGCATCACCTTATTTCGTGTTAGGCCAGGTTTGGCCACAGTCTGTGAAGCCTGGCCAACTTTCGACCACGACCTTTTTCGCACGTTCTTGTCGTACGTGATCCACTTTTCATCGCCAGTTATCAATCTCTTCAAAAACGGCTCGGTTTCATTACGTCTCAATAATGAATCGCAAATGAGTACACGGTTCATTAAGTTTCTTTGAGTGAGCTCGTGTGGCACCCAAATATCGAGCTTTTTTGTATAACCAGCTTTCTTCAAATGGGTCAAAACTGTTTTGTGGTCAATTCCCAGTTCTTCAGCTACATCGTAACTACTAATATGCCGATCTTGCTCCACTCTTTCAAAAATGGCGTCCATTTTATACGTAACTGGGCGACCAGAGCGAGGTGCATCTTTAACATCAAAATTTCCGGACTGAAAACGTTTGAACCAAATTTGTGCTACTCTTACTGACACTGCATCAGGTCCATAAACATCACAAATTTTTTTCACTGCTTGAGTTGCATTTTTGCCTTTTTTATAATAAAATTTTAAAATGTATCGAATTTCTTCATTAGATTCACTTATTTTAACGGAGAGAAAAACAAATGAAAAATAGCGGGAAACAACTTTTTTTTATTTTTTTCTTTTCTTTATAATGGAACCTTTTTAATGTTACCAAAACCAGCCAGACACAAATAGTACAGTCAAAAAAATTTTATAATAAGTTTATACCTACGTTATGCGAAAAGACTTTTTCCCCGACCTAATATGTAATTTTGTGCTTGATTGTTACTTGTATATATTTGTTTGTATGTGTACCTTTTTATTACTCTAATCGTAGCCTAAAGTACCAATTAGTAATTGTAATCAAATCCTTGTTTAGGAGAACTAATGCAGTATTGATATTAGCAAGTTCAAAATCAAAAGTCATTTATTCAAGTTTCGTTTAATAGAGCTCATGAATCCTCCCGCCTGCAGTGAATGGGCGCGTTAGTTTATAAGTATGACTTATAAACTAACGCGCCCATTCACTGCGGGCGGGAGCTTGATCATAAAAAAACGGGCAAGAAAATCGTCAAGTGTGATTTTTCTCCCGCCAGTTACAATAAAAATACCTAATAATAAAACAATTGTTTTCTGCAGTCACAAGATCGAAAATGACAGAAGACAAAACTCTCTCTAGTTCATATTCACACAATATTCGTAGGTCAACAGCATCTAGATAGTGCGAGCAACCAAGGTAGGAAACCAAAGTATTTATAAGGAGAGATAAAAGGAGAGGAGACAAATTCTACATTGGGGGACATCACTTTTGATATCACAGCAAATAGATAAAAGCTTAATGTCTCCAACATGTCTGCTGTTTGTGGGCACAAAGATATCGCTTGACCAATCTAAGGATATCGTCGAGAAGTTTAATTTGGATAGGATATCAGCCGGTTATGGTCAACCGTGTTAAAAGCATTGGCGAAGACAATCAGAACCATTACAGTGTCCTTAACGTGCCCCATGCTGTGTCTGATGTCCTCTGTGACTTTCAGCAAAGCTGTGCTTGCGCTATAACTAGGACGAAAACCAGACTGGAATGAGGGGAGAAGCGAGTTTTCGCAAGCAAATGTTGAATGTTTTCAAGGATTTTTGAAAGAAAAGGTAATATGGATATAGGTCTAAAGTTAGCAATAGCTTAGCTTACAATGGTGCATAGGAATTGAAATAGTTGAAGTGCTAAAATGCCGAATAGGTTAGAGTAAAACAATTATTTATTTTTTGTCGCCTTCGCGGAATAAGACAAATAATAATAATAAATATTTTTGACACTTACACCAATTATTTAGTTCCGAGATAAGCATCATTAAGAACTTGTGGTATGGATATTAAATAACGGATAAACATACATAAATATTGTTTTTTTGTAAGTACATACTTAATATACATAGAAAAACACGCAGACCAGAACAAATAATTATGTTTTAGCACACAAAGATTTGTCCTCCGTAGGAATCGAACCCACGACCTTAGAAGCGAAGAGCGGGTATTCTCGCCACCGCCAAATGACAAATCGCGGCATTGTTAATTTTTCCAAAACTGGTGTTTTATGTGTAAATATTTTGGCTTAACCAACGTACGTGTAAGACAGTAAAAGTTTAACACACCCTTCCGCTCTACCCAAGCAAGAACCGGTGTTTTAATGATTTTACCGAAAAAAAAGGACGCCTGCGCCAACCCGCATTGAACCCGCATTGTAATGGAATATGAACCAATACTCTTTCATCTTGGTTCGTGAAACAGGCAGGTGCTGTGCGCGCGCGCCTCAAAGAGATGTCAGCATAGTGAGGGCCCCCAGAGAGGGGGACAAACCTGCCGGGGCTGCGGGACTGTCCAATAGGGTTACCGCGGCCTCTGGACATAGCAGGCACAATAAGGAACATGTATGGTTTTTAGTCAGTAGAAGTCTGACACACCCGCCTAGAGGCCCACAAGCTTAATAGCTTGGCGAGAAATATATATTATGTCATTACTGTATATTTTAAAATAAAAAAATGATTTCAAAAAAAAGGTCTCATTTTCCGAACCGTTTCAATTGTGAATCCACAAATGTGTATGACTTAAAGGATTCACTCTGATGAATAAAAAATCACGTGCAAAGTGAAACACCCAATATAAGCAGCATATTAACACCGAACATTTTCGACGACCGATCGTCTATGTAAACAAACATAACACTCAATATGGCTGCCTTCTTGTTATAATTTTGTGGATAGTCGATAACCCGAGCTACTGTAACTTGTCAGCTCAAAAATTACTCTTATTATAGGGTATTAAAGTGAGTAACACCATAATTATGTTTGACGACCGATATGGCGTGGTGGCGACCCGCTCTCCACTCCTGAGGTCGTGGGTTCGATTCCCACACAGGACAAATATTTGTGTGTATAAATATAAATATCTGTCTGGGCTGGGTATTTTCCTATGTATATTAAGTATGTATTTACAAAAAAAAGTATTCATGTATGTTTATCCGTTATTTAGTATCCATAACACAAGTTCTTAATGATACTTATCTTGGAACTAAATAATTGGTGTAAGTGTCAGAAGCTGAATGCGACAGTTCAACAAATATTATAGATATTTTCTAAATAATCATATTTTGACTTCGATTTTGAAATTATTTATTTATATTATATAACATAAATATTTTCTGACAATTATCTGCCATTGTTATCGTTTTTATTCATGACATTCTTAATTTAGCTTTTTTAATAATGAAATTTATTTTGTCATTATGTTTTTAAACTATAACTTTACTTAGGAATTTTCGTTTATAATCTTTTAATTGCATGCTGATGTCATGGAGCTAAATACTGCTATGGTTAATTCTCTTTTGATATTATTAATGTTTATTATATTGGTAATCATAATCATTTTAATAAATAAAATAAATAAATAAATTACACCAATTATTTAGTTCCAAGATCAGTATTATTAAGAACTTGTGTTATGGATACTACATATCGGATATACATACATAAATACTTTTTATTTTTTTGTAATTACTTACATTATATACATACGAAAACACCAGAACCAATATTCATGTACTTATATGCGCACAAAGATTTGTCTGTGTGGGAATGAACCCACGACCTCAGGAGCGAAGTACGGGTATACTCGCCTCCACGCCCCATATCGGTCGTCAATATTTCGTCATAAGTACTTGAATACGTCCAAATAAAATATAAAAACAATTTAAATATGACTAGGTACAATAAAACCACGAAGCTTAGATTCACTGTCTTGATAGAAGAACGTACAGAAATATGAATAAGGTTAAAATTAAAAAAAAAACACTCATTGAATAATTAAAAGTCTTTGGTGCTTTATTCAAAATTGCTAAAATGTAACAAAGTATTAAGGTTTTTAAAATTAATTACAAACAAACATTAACAATATTTTTAGTTCTAACTTTAGGTAAATATCATAAACTTTAATACTAATTAGTACCTAGGTTTTATCTAACTAGTTGCCCTCGACAGCAACTACCTAAATGACGAGGCTCTGGAAAATATAAAAGGTTTCGGTAAGCGGCAATAGGATCGCCTACTATAACGTAGGGCCAGAAATATTACTGGCGGAGTATGGGCGTATAATATGCATCTGCCTACCCCTTCGGGAAAACAGGCACACATATTATACGCCTACATTTCGCTTATTATGTAGTTGGTCCCACGTAATAGATGGCGAGCCTATTGCCGGTTACCGGGCACTGTTATGTTAGCCAGAGCCTCGTCCGTTGATCGGCAGGAGCACCACTTGCAGGTGAGGTTGGCGCGGGTTCCTTAGGTCTTGGTAGGATTTCTAATGCACAAATTAAACTAAAGGGAGAGATATTATGCTCCTACTCCTCATCAGAAGGCTGCTTCACCCAGAAACCCCAGGGAGCATAGCCGTCGTTCTTGGTTGGCCCACGGTACACCTTAATCTGGACTCTGGCCACGTCATCTGTAATTGGAAACATTATATTAAGAGTCATATAGCAGCTTTCACACAATAGGGGCACATCTAAAAAAAAAATTTAGTTATGACCAATTTTGTGCAAAAATCTTTGAACGCGTTTTCCCAAAATTCATGATTTTTCGAACTGGGCCCCTATAGCATGAAAGGTGCGATATATACAGACAGTGTAGGATGATCAGCGATAAAATGGAGCAACGATTTGATACAGGTCGCTGGTACAGACAGCGTCAAACAATAAGCAGCACCCGAAGTGCCATATATATCGTTACACATCCCAACGCTCTTGAAAATAATATCCCACCAAAAACATTTTGTAAAAAATCTAGCCAAGTCTCGATGGAGCTGCTTGCCCATCTCTAAAAAGTAATGAAATCTAGACAAAATCGTGCCAAGTCTAAGGTTCCTTACTGCGATTTCTTCCTTATTATAGTTAGTGTTGTGTGACTTGGCCGTTGAAGGGTACTCAAGGGCACAGAACCAGGTGCTCCGTGACAATATTATACCAATCTGTCGCCAGAACCGCTACCCATTGATGATGAAAAATCGCCAATTGGACAACGTTGATTGAATAGCAAGTGAAAATTGAGGCTTGATACTGGTTTTGTACCAGTCTAGTCTAGTATAGCCAGTCTAGTCTCATCCAGAGTTTTCATTTTATTTTATTTTTAAGCGTATTAAAAGCAGAAGGGGAGGCCAGCAGTGGGATGCTACAGGCTTGATTAAATTAAAGGGTGTGTCCCACTCGCTGGATTTTTGCAATGACAGTTGATTATTTTATGTACCAATAAGAAGGGGACATTGCCATATCTCTAATGCTACAGCTGATACCAGCTAAGGGTTCTTCATCAGATACTTTAGACCTTCGATTTTTGACATCAAATGAAGCAGTTAACCAAATTAAATATTTATTGTAAAGGCGGTTTGTGGATTTTTTTAATAGTTTGGTTGGGCTGTTGTGTTTTCTAATCAGGGTCACCAGGTTCTCCAGATCTTCGATTATCGTAGTTTTTATAGTTTTTCCTATATGTGGCTATTAAACCCTAACTCTGTACCAAATTTCAGCGCTCTGAGTTTATGGGAAGTACTAGTTCTATTTTGATGATCATGAGTAGGTGAGTGAGTGTGTGTCATAAATACGAAACTTTGCTTTCGCTTAACTTCGGAACTATAAGTCCCATAGTCTTGAATTTTTTGGATTTTAAGTATGTTACCATAGCTTACTGGATAATGAAAATTTCTGCGTTCTGATCTTATCCAGAGGTTCTCAAATAGGGGCCTGAAAATACGGCGAAATGGTTCCAGTAAAGGATGGTACGGCAGTGTTTGCTTCGCGCTCGACTTGGCGGGGGCACTGCCGTGCCCCCAGATAATAAATAAATTCCCACAAAAAATTATGATTTATATATAGTCAGCTTAAATCTGAGGTTCTGTAGGAAGCGAGAGGTACTCCCATCCACAGGGAAGATTTTCCATCGGGCGAATGGATATCTCCACGGATGAAGATAGTTGAGTGTTGTAGATTGCGAAATTCTGTTTGCGCGATTCAGGATTTCATTTATATTTTACGTTCCGTATGGTTTTTTCTTGACAACAAAAGGGCCCGGGTCTCTCGCAGACATATTTAAAATCCCCTGCTGGACGGACCCCGGACGCCCTTCAAACTAGTACAATTTCGAACGGATGGCAGCCCTAAGCCCACAACACATACATTATTGAATAAAGAGCACACACATAAAGTATATCGGCCTCTTTCTACCATCGCAGCGCTCGCCATCGGCAGGAAGTTCCTTCTTACATCTTACTGATAACGGGTGCGCGTACGGTAAGTCTCCACAAAAAAAATCTGCCGCGTATCTGTGTGCTCTGGAATGAACTCCTTGGTGAGTTTTCCCACAGGAGATTAAAGCATGGCGCTTATTAAAAAGGGCTTGAATGGATTTTTCTAAGGGCGTCAAAGCGATACTGATGCCCCTGGTGTATAACAATCGTGCACTACGGTGACCACTTATAATCTGGTAGACCGCAAGCTTGAGTGCGGAATAAAGACCAAAAAAAGTTGTGACAAAATGGTTGACGGAGTAAAGTTTGACGACAGTTGACAGATGACAGTTTGATGACAGTTTTCGAGATTTTCTCCTATATTTAGTGCTTATCTTTTTTTATGTTGCACCGTCTTTAAAGTTTTCTGCTAACCCTAAGGTTAACTGGCAGAGAATGCCTTATGGCATTTAGTTCGCCTTTTGTAATACTTTTAAGTGTGCAATAAAGATTAAATAAATGAATAAATATTTATTGTGTGCAAACTTTATAGCTTTAAATAAAAGGTTTACCTTTACCCTTCCTGTCTGCCGCCTCTTCCTCCTCGTCTTCGAACTCCTGGGGCCTAGCAGTTACCAGCACCACCAAGGAGATCAGCAGGAATATTCTCCACCAGTACATCTGAATGACAAACAGTTCAATGGGAACGTAAATATCATGTCTGTCAATTAGGTTAAGGTAACATAGAGGTATGGCATTGGCCGTTTGTGTGGCATTTGATATCGAGCGCTTCCGTGCTTCGGAAGGCACGTTAAGCCGTTGGTCCCGGTTATCACTAAATGTAGTAGTCGTTAAGCCATATTAGAGGCCTAATGGGCGGCTTGAAAAATTCTTACAGCAGGACGCCATACACCTGTCTCCGCCAATCCGCACTGCGTCAGCGTGGTGGAGTATGACCAAACACCCTCACACCTTGATATGTGAGAGGAGGCTCGTGCTCAGTAGTGGGACGTTAATGGGCTGTGATGATGAACATAGGTATGGATCCGGGGGCGTCCCCCCCCCCGGACAGGTCCGGGCACCCCACCACCTTGGCGTAGTGGGGGGGCTGAGTAGGGCGAAGAGCGCGCTAGGGAAAAGGTAACACCCAGAGATTGGCGACTCTGGGTGCCCTTAGTATTGATGCAGCGGGCGTGCCAGGAGGGCCCGTCAAGCATTCAGGAGGGTTTTAGGCAGCGGGGGCAGGGTGCCCCTGCTGTCTAACCATGGACCCTCCGAGAAGTCGACCACACACGCATGTTCGCACACGGAGGTAGCAGGGCGCGTCCACTGTGCCACTCTCAACAAGCGGCTGGGGTCGTCGGAAGTTTTTAGTGAGTATTACTGCTGGCAGTCGCATCTGCCGGTAGTGAGTCCCACGACCCCTTTCGGTCCCCCTTTGGCCGGAAGGCAAGTAAAATCCGGGGCACGTAGGCCGCGGGCGGCCGGGATGCAGTGCGTAAATTGCATTTTTTTTAAAAACGATTAAATAAAATAAAGGATATGGTTATGACTAAAAACATTTCATTTTTTTAATATTAACCTCTTCAATCAACAATAATTTGACTTCCGATATGATGGAGGTCAGTATACCCGAGGTCGTGCGTTTGATTCCTACCCAGCCCAAAACTTTATATGCATGATCATAAATAAATCAAATTGATAAAATATTACAACATAGGTTTACTCTTGAGTTTACTTCTTTCTTAATACATATTGGTGTGCCAGATTATAGTACTCCATAGTTCTAACTTATTTTTTATACACACTTACTATTTAAGATTTGAATAGATTTGATTTAAATGCAATAAAATGATTGAGTTTTGGTCCCTCTTAGATTGTTCTGCCATGATTTTTCGTCTATAATGTAACTTACTTTTTCGGCTACAATACATGTACACCTACAAACAGTATGCAAAGCAAATATTTTCTAATTTTATTTTAGAAATCAAAATATCTCCTATTGATTCTCATAAGAACGGAATGGTAGTGTACGAACTTGTCTATTCAGAAATAGTAGGCAAGTCCTAGTAGTAGTCCCACTAGCCCATTAATTATTAAGTTCCAAGATAAGTATCATTAAGAACTTGTGTTATGGATACTAAATAACGGATAAACATACATAAATACGTTTATTGACAAAAATCAAATTTTGTCACATAGAAAACAACCAGACTAAAATAAATATTCATCATCATGCACATAAAAAATTGTCCTGGGTGGTAATCGAACGCACAACCTCAGGTTTCTAAAATATAGCGAATCAAATCTGAAATATCTTATCTGAAATAAGATCTTTACATGACAATGTCGTAAAGTGTGGTTTGTTTACCTTAAAAGTATGTTAAACTTGGAGGAAAAAAGAACTTTTGAAATAAATGAAATAGTCTAATTTGTAAGATATTAAGATTACCAACGGCTACAATTTTTTATGAATTTAGGGTAAAGTTGAAAGAAAATACATAAATGGACTTATAGTTTTTAATAAAAATTAATACATAGTTATGATACATGGGTACTTTAAAAGAAATCTTATGGCTAAATATATTTGGACATGATCTTACACAATGTATGTTTGCAGACATCACCATTATGTGTGCCCTTGACTTATGCTTAGGGCATAGGTTGTGCTCACCAGTGTAACAAGATTTGGCTGAATATCAGTTACTGCAAAGAGCAACTGCCATCTGACTTCATTCATTCATTCAAACATTGTTCTGTGATTAAGCCAGCAAAGGCTTATCTCTATGGATAATAAGACATTTTACATACTAATAGCTTTTTTATTAATCACATAAAATGGGTTAAATCTAGTAATTATTGTAAATGGATTTTAACTCTTCTCTGCAGTCTTTTCTGTTTTAAAGTATGTATTTGTTGATGAAATTAAATTATTCAAATCTTACATATAAAAAATGCTTTTGTTATTTTTATAATTATAACAAGAATAATTATAATATTTAAATATTTATAAGGGTTAAATTAAATCCTTGGGGTACATCTAAGACTACAAAGTTATTTCACATTTTACTGCTACTTTCTGACGTTCTGTCGGATTCGTTGCCACTGTCAGTTGAATGAGTCTGAGTGCTGCATGGGTGTTTAACATCCTCTTCATCATCATCACTGATCGATGAACAGTCTGATAAATCTGCATCAATCCACAATTTAGCTTTCTTTTTTCCCTTGACGACTTCGTTATCTGCTTTACGTTTCAGACCAGAATCGTTGCTAGTGCCAGCGGCTTGCCAACCGGCATCAACTGCAGCGCTCACTCTATCTGGCAACTCCTGACGAACTCTTTCGTAAGCAGGATTCATATTCACTTGTATTTTTGGTTCTGTCAAAATGCGTTCAATTTTCTTCTGTTTCCTTTCTGCTGCCTCTTTTTCTCTGTCTTCTTGTCCTTCCATCCACTTCCTTAGCCTCTTTTCTTCGTTGATATCACGTAAACGACGCCCGGAGAGATCTCGGCAAGCTTCACGGTTCGTAGTTTTTTCAATTTGAGCGCCAATAGCTCGTAACATAGATCCAAAACCCCCCTTGCCACCAACGAGTCGTGTGCTTACTCTGATCACATTTTCAAAGGTGCTCAGGTCGAAATCGTCATTTACAAGCTTTCCCTGGACAGTGCCATACAAATCCTCAACGGGAACACCATACTGTTGGGAAATTGTAGCCTTCAAAGATGAAACCATTGCGCAATCTAGCTCTTTCAGCAAACGATTATTAAAATACACTTGGCAATGCATTTTGTTTTTTTGTTTTGAAACAGATTGTTAAAGATAATAATAAAGTAGCGTTTAACGAGTAGCAAATGAAAATAGTATCGAGTTTTAACTTTTTGTTTACTGCGTCACCAAAATGAAACAAACCACACCACAACACAAAAAACACAAGTGACAAAACAAAATGTCAGACTCAGAATAGTTTAAGAAATTATACCAGCCTGGATTGATATCTCATAACCTCTATGCGCTTTTTCCTGATCCCTTTGATTTTTATAATTATTTCTTAACTTTACTATCTAATGTTTACTGAACATCTTTATAAACATTTTAATACACTTTTTGCTTTAAAAATCATTTTTATTCTTTATTGTATTAACTCACTGGAACATTATAGCGCAAACGAGAACATGCTTAGAACATTTCTCTACGCCAGTCCAACATCTCTATTTATTTTCAAATCAACGGAAAAAAATTACATCCGGAATATGTGAGGTATAATTATTTAAAAAAGTAGTTAGAGTATTGAAAAATATTATACTTCCGGCTGTCGTATAATTAATTAACTGCCTATCCGTGAGCGATCACTGTCGAATTTAAGCTTCTTGAATCTTAAAATAACACCAAACCCCATTTACCAAAAGACTAGGTTAAGACTATATAAAGACTGCATAATTACATAAAGATAGAGATTATGCGATCGTCATCCAAGAGTAATATTTTCAATAATTTCCCCAATTTGTTATTTGGCGACAGAATACCTAACCCTGACGGGTGTGTAACGTTTGGTATTGGTTGATCTAACATTTAAGTGATATAAATTCATTTAAGGTAATCTTTTATGATATAACAACTCATTTCATATAACAAACGTTTGATAAAAATTCACGAAACTGTGGTTATAAGTATATTTAATTTAACATTTCAATGATATAAAATCATCTAATATAATAATTCTGTGGTATAACAATTTATTTAATATAGTTTACGTTTGATATAAACTTACCTTGTTTTATTTCATTTGAATAAGACTCTAAAGTTCATTTTGATTCTCTAAAATTGAAAACCTATAAGAGTTTTAATATTATTTAGTAAGTTTGGCTCAGAGCGGCTCCGCCTTATTGTATTACACTCTAGGGGTAAGGCAGACAAGTACCACACGCAGATTAACTAAGTCAGATTCGCCATAAAGTAACACATTCAAATTTTTATTACAAATTATTGTTTTATCTCATAAAAGTTATAACATTTAAGCACTAAATAAAATGATTTTTATATCCCATGACTACACAAAATGCTTTTATAACACCTGTAGGTATATAATTATATCAAACTATGATTATACCAAAATAAATTATAGATAGTAGAAACTATATGTATTTTAAGCAAAGTTATATGAAATAAGCGTTATATCAATTAAAATTTCTTTACATATTTTTCTATCAAATGAAGCATGTTAAATATATAAAAAAAAAATTATATCTCATGAGTGGTAAACAAAATAATTTTACAGAACTTGTATTGATATCAAACAATAATTAATCGAAATGTCGCACACCCAGATTAAGGGTAACTTAACTCCAAATAATTCAAAATTGAGTTATTACAAGCATCGGAATCAGCGTCGAAAACTACGTTAACTGCAAGGACACCTGTTCAAAAATCTTCACTATTAAAATGAAGACGTCGCTGTATGTTGATCTTGCTGATTTGACAATGTGCACCCCCCGCCAACAAGGGTGACGCAACACCAGTTACGACTGTTTTGCCGCACGGTAGGGTGTTGCCTGGACACGTCAAGACTAGATTATTTCGAGTTAGTTTACTATTTGTGATTCAGAACAGTGATAAAACGTAAATTATTTTGAGTTGATTTGTTATTGGTGAATGAACTTGTGTTGTTTTTTTGGACCTCCTTCGATTATTTCTACTTGTGCTTGAATTGTTGACAAAAGTAAGTACTTTTTATGACACTAACTAAAAATAGTTTGGTATTAGTCAAAATAAGTTATAGTTTTAGAGTTAGTTGGGTATTGTTGGTTAAATTTAAAATCGCTTTTATTCTGAAGCTATTATTAGTTCTTTTTTATTTTTTAGCTTATTATTTAGAGATAACCGACTTTTTACGAAAATGGTTTGATTGTTATTTATTTTTCAACTAGAAACTCGCTTATTAGGATATTTTTTGAGGTATTTTAGTATTCGTGATTCATAAAAAAAAATATTTTTTCCTACAGATGATGAAAGGTCGCGGCCTTTTAATACTCCAAATGGTGTCTGGAACTAAAACAAACCATGATCCTGATATTGGTATCATGGAAGAGGAGGTTCAAGAGCATTTAACATCGCATCCGACTTCTACAACAAATGAAGCAATCTTTGAAACCAGTGCAATTAAAGTAAAAGACAACACGACGGGTAGCGATAGAAGAAAATGGGGAGCAAGAAGAGATAATAAGCACTGCTGAAACACCTGCCAACGACACGCAAGTCAACCTCTCGTATTGCATTTCAAGAAACAGTAGTGCCTAAAGCAATTTCGACGATTTCGATGCCGATCCAATTTCAACCCATCTCCGAAAGCAACACCACGCCGTCCGCCTCTCATACAGTCGGGACACAGGTCACGGTCTTCGAGTACTTGCTCCTCCAGCAGTACCTTGACTGATCCTAGTAGCTCTTTTTCTAGTTCAAGCAGCTGTACACCCTCTGAGACAAATTCGAACATCCTTCATAGTCAGACTCCGCCTGCGGAAGCTTCAACCTCTCAATCAGTTGTTGGTACGTCGGCTGATTCTGAAGGTATTACAAGGGGAAGAAAAAGGACAAGAAACCCAGCAAGATTGTTAACGAATATGAAATAAAATGCGACGAAACACAGGGAAAGCCTATGTAAGTTCTACTAATAAAAATGTTCCGGAAAGATCTGTGAAACCTCCTTGCAGCGACAAGTGTAGAATGAAATGCAAAACAAAAATGTCTGAACTGATACGCAAAACTTTGTTTGACCATTTTTGGCAATTAGGCGACCTGCAAAGACAAAGGGAGTTTGTCGTTAGGCACACTCAAGTCATGAAGCCAAAATACAGATACAGCACTACCCAGAATTACAGGTCACTAAATTCTAAAACTTTGAGGTTGAAAACAATCGTTTAAGAGTCTGCAAGGCATTCTTTAAGGATACTCTGAGCTTAAGCGATCAGTACAATAAAACGGCTCTTTCAAAACAAACTAACGATGGACTCATTGGCGAAGACCAAAGAGGTAAACACGGTCAACACTCGACGGTTGATGATGAGATAAAAGAAAGTGTAGTCGCTTTCATTAACTCAATATCTAAAATAGAGTCTCAATATCTTCGAGCACAAACAACGAGATAATATATCCCTAGTGATAAATGTCTAGCGGACCTATACCGTGACTATAATGATCTACAAGAAAATCAGCAGTTACCAGCGGCATCGTCATCAACATTTAAACGGATTTTCAACACGCAGTTTAATATTTCTTTTCACATACAAAAATTTACGTTAAAAAAAATGTACGTCAATTCTTATTATAAAAATGCTCTCGATATAATAGATGAATAAATATGTTATTTTTTTAGTATTAGGTCCTATGCTGTGAAATCCGAAAAGTCTGATTATAAATAGTCTGATTTAACGTTTGATTTCATTTCTAAAACTGTAACATGTAAGACTGATTTATAATAGTCCTAGTAGTAGGTACTTAATAATACGTAGGTACTTATAAACCTAAACTAATTCTAAACCTTAGTTTGTTACATTTTTTTTTATTTAAAAAAAAATAACAGAAAGTTACCGTTTCAAAGATAATTTTATAAGTTAAAGCCAAAATGTCCATAAAAGTTTTTATTTCTTAACTACAATTTTAAAAATGCAAAAAATAAAACAGATACACGTATATTTATGCTAAGACCATGAATCAATTGTAAAGATTAAGAGTGCAGTAATTCAAAACATTTCACTAATAAGAAATTATTTTGACTTGATCAGAATTTTAGATGTCTATTCATTCAAGATAACTAGCATAACACGAAAAATTTAAATTAACAAGTAATTTAACAACTTAAATATTTCTAATAGAGCAGATAAATATTTAAAAAAAATAGGAATTCCACTTCTGTAAAAAAACTTTCATAAAATTAATTAGAAATTAAATTAAACGTTTTTTTCGATTCCTTAAAAAATATATATTTTGAGTTAAACTACCCTTAATCTAGGTGTGCGATGTTATTATAGGAACTGTATTTATTGGAAGTAAAAATTCTATAAAATTAACGTTATACCAGATAAAATTAGATCATTTAATTTTATATCAAATGAAACGCACCCAGCCCTGACAAGTACAAAGCGTTACTAAAATAAAAACTACTTACTTTTTCGACGAAATATTTGTAGATTTTAATAATCCTTATCACCGGGTATCGGATAAAACTAACCAGAATGAGACGTTGCCTGATTATAAATAGACTATATTCTAAACACTTTTTATTTTACCTCCAGCCGTCACCGAATTGTAATTTCAAGCTTGATTGCACATTTTACTTATCTACCATAGAAAGTGAAAGTGCCAACTTTCATCGTTCTTTTTTGAACCTATCTATCTGTGTCTGCTTATACCTACTTTACCGTCAGTAATTTGTTCGTCATATCATAATAATAGAGGTAAAGAGAGTGTTGAAAAGTAGATAGATAATATAACAAAATAATCGTTAGGCGACAAATTAGTCGCACATTAGTAGTCAAATAAAAATGTAAGTTTTGAACGATTTGCTATTATATATAAATATAGCATGTGTTCAAGAGCCCGTCTTTGCCTTGCGATTGAGTAAATTAATTTAATATGTTTTTCATGAGTTGCTTACCTAGGCACTAAAAAATAATTTTAGTGTTTACACAAACTATTTACTTTATTGCGATCATGAGTTAAAATGTATGGGCATTACACATCACCAAGATTTAACTAAATATTAAGATCAATGTTATAAGGGTCTTATATTTAAAAAGTAACATTAAAACAATTAAATTTACAAGACATGATTGTGTTGTCAGTTAAACTGTATATTACCATATCTAAAGCCATAATCCACGAATTCAGAAACAAAATGTCGTTTATGCCGCCATTACGCCCCGCTGTCAGTGCTCATTTCCATTTAGCCAATAAAAATTGAGCTTTTTCAAATTTTAGCAGGAAGTCGATCGTCTAACAGAAAACTGCTGGCATCTGAAATTATTTTGTCGTCGTATTATGGCTCAAAATATCAATCCTCATTACGCATCTTCGTCTAATCCGGCGAAACAGAATGAGGACACGATCAAGTTAAAGGACAACCACGCAGTTAGCAAACGGTAAGTAAACATTAATGCGTTTACAAAATCTTCGTTCCACTGGCTTGCCTTCGTCTGTAATGTAATTCTTTTGTCCGTAGACTACAGAAAGAGTTGATGGAGCTAATGCGATGCGCTGACAAGGGTATATCGGCGTTTCCTGAATGCGAAAATTTGTTTAAATGGGTTGGCACCATAAATGGCCCTCAAGAAACAGTTTACGCGGGTCACAAGTACAAATTGTCGTTAGAGTTCCCTAACTCATACCCATATGCTCCTCCTGTAGTAAAATTTTTGACTCCCTGCTTCCATCCCAACGTGGATACATGCGGGTTAATATGTCTAGATATACTCAAGGACAAGTGGACGGCTTTGTATGACGTTCGCACAATATTATTGTCGATCCAGAGCCTCCTGGCAGAGCCCAACACTCAGAGTCCATTAAATCAACAAGCATCGTACCTGTGGCCGAACCAGCCTGCATACAAGAAGTACCTAGATGAATTCTATAATAAAAACAAAGACTCATAGTTTAATAAGTGGCATCTCTTATAAATTATGTTCTGATTTGCATTGTATTTTGTGTTGTGAATGTTTGATGTATGTCTGCAACGGGGCTGGGAACTGATGGGTCTAATTTGTCATTATTCCATTAATTCTAAGTTAATTTTCATTGTAAAACATTATGTATGACTATAGCTGGACAGCTAGTGTTGTACTGCTTTCTGACAGAACAAAGATGGCTGTAGATGCACAACTCTTGTGATAAGGTTAAATAATTCCTGTGCACACTATGTCATCACTGCCAATGAAGCGTACAGCTTTATCTGTTAAGTTACATTAAAAAAAGCATTAAGATATCCTTTTAAAATATTGAAAGAAACATTTTTAGGCTTTAAATAAAATGG
Organism: Musotima nitidalis; assembly: GCA_949126915.1. Lineage (NCBI taxonomy): Eukaryota > Metazoa > Arthropoda > Insecta > Lepidoptera > Crambidae > Musotima > Musotima nitidalis. The sequence continues at coordinate 13,693,576 of OX421435.1, read as the reverse complement.
CTCTTAATTTTTCCTTTTGCTAGAATGTGAACTAAATAAAATAGTATCTGATATATTTTTATAGATATATTTGAAATGCATTATTTATTGTCTGCCGTTGTATGTTGAGCCATCACTCGCAGTTCCAAGGATTTGTTACGTGCAAGTTTCTATTGAAAAGAGATCACTGACAATTATAATTCTTTAGTGCAATTAACTGTGTCGTTTTATTATTGTATATGACATTTCCTGTGTCTACAGGGTTCTGTACCCTTCAAGTTAAAACAGATTGGTTGCATAATGTACCTGTCTCATTCTTGCAAACATACCTTTTTTCTATATTAAGTTTATTACAGTTCTATAAGTAATGAAATGCAGGTTAGGGTAAATCACTACTTTAAATGTTATAAAATAAAATTTGACCAGCATATACTTAACATTGACGACCGCTATGGCATGGAGGTCAGTATACCTACACTTCACTCCAGAAGTTGTGGGTTCGATTCCCACACAGGACAAATCTTTGTGTGCATGAACATGAATATTTGTTCTGGTCTGGGTGTTTTCCTATGTATATTAAGTATATTATTTGTATATTTACAAAAAGAAAGAAGAATGTAAGTATGTTTATCCATTGTAGTATCCATAACACAAGTTCTTAATGATACTTATCTTGGAACTAAATAATTGGTGTAATTGTCAGAAAATATTTATTTATTTATTGATATCATTGATTAAATATTTTGAATACAAATTATGATAAACAGTTTTAGTTTTCCATTTATTAAATGCTGTAAAAGGGGTACTACTCTAATTATTTATTTATTATTGTGATTTATATCGTTTTAATATGTGTATGGGGGTTCTACCAACACTGAGGAGCCCAAGCCAACCTCACCTGCAAGTGGTACACCTGCCGACCAACGGACGAAGCTCTGGCGAACATTGTTCCCATAATCGGCAAAAGGCTCGCCACCTATTACGTGGGATCATCATTTTTGGCGATATAAGGGGTAGGCCCTTCGAGGAAATTGATAACGGTAGGTTTTGCGTAAAGAATGCATTATGCGACTTATAGTGATAACCACAGGTTTTATGCAACTTAAGTTTATCACTATTTCTTTCTCTTCTACTAAATTAACATTCTTGAATATCTCGCTCAGTGCTCTTAGGACTATAAATAAATATTAGGTCGGGGAAAAAGTCTTTTCGCATAACGTAGGTATAAACTTATTATAAAATTTTTTTGACTGTACTATTTGTGTCTGGCTGGTTTTGGTAACATTAAAAAGGTTCCATTATAAAGAAAAGAAAAAAATAACAAAAAGGTGTTTCCCGCTATTTTTCATTTGTTTTTCTCTCCGTAAAAATGAGTGAATCTAATGAAGAAATTCGATACATTTTAAAATTTTATTATAAAAAAGGCAAAAATGCAACTCAAGCAGTGAAAAAAATTTGTGATGTTTATGGACCTGATGCAGTGTCAGTAAGAGTAGCACAAATTTGGTTCAAACGTTTTCAGTCCAGAAATTTTGATGTTAAAGATGCACCTCGCTCTGGTCGCCCTGTTACGTTACGAATAAAATGGACGCCATTTTTGAAAGAGTGGAGCAAGATCGGCATATTAGTAGTTACGATGTAGCTGAAGAACTGGGAATTGACCACAAAACAGTTTTGACCCATTTGAAGAAAGCTGGTTATACAAAAAAGCTCGATATTTGGGTGCCACACGAGCTCACTCAAAGAAACTTAATGAACCGTGTACTCATTTGCGATTCATTATTGAGACGTAATGAAACCGAGCCGTTTTTGAAGAGATTGATAACTGGCGATGAAAAGTGGATCACGTACGACAAGAACGTGCGAAAAAGGTCGTGGTCGAAAGTTGGCCAGGCTTCACAGACTGTGGCCAAACCTGGCCTAACACGAAATAAGGTGATGCTGTGTGTATGGTGGGATTGGAAGGGCATTGTTTATTATGAGCTTTTACCGCCCGGCAAAACCATCGATTCTGATCTTTACTGCCAGCAACTGATGAGATTAAAGGAAGCAGTCGAGAGAAAACGGCCGGAATTGATCAACAGGAAGGGTGTGGTCTTTCATCACGATAACGCTAGACCACACACATCTTTAGCCACTCAGCAAAAATTAAGAGAGTTCGACTGGGAGGTCCTAGTGCATCCACCATATAGCCCTGACCTTGCGCCTTCAGATTTTCACCTGTTTCGGTCTCTGCAGAATTCTTTAGGTTCTGTAAGGTTGACCTCAAGAGAGGACTGCCAAAACTATTTGTCCCGTTTTTTTGATCAGAAGTCCCAAAGTTTCTACAGTAACGGGATAATGTCTCTGCCCACAAAATGGCAGAAAGTTATTCAACAAAACGGTACATATATATTGTAAATAAACTTTGAAAAAAATGTCTTGACTTTTCATACAAAAATACGAAAAGACTTTTTCCCCAACCTATTATTTCTGACACTTACACCAATTATTCAGTTCCAAGATAAGTATCATTAAGAACTTGTGTTATGGATACTAAACAACGGATAAACATACATAAATACTGTTTTTTTTGTAAATACATACTTAATATAGGTACATAGAAAAACACCCAGACCAGAACAAATATTTATATTTATACACACAAATATTTGTCCTGTGTGGGAATCGAACCCACGACCTCAGGAGTGGAATGCGGATATACTCGCCACCACGCCATATCGGTTGTCGGATAATATTATTATTTAGAAACTTAATAACAATAATTATCATTCGTAGTTTTAGTCTCAAATCTGTTGGTAGAATATTTGAGTATTCTTGCAAATGCATATTTCAGAACTTTTTGGAAAAAATAAAATATTGCATTTTATGAATTGATACATAGAATAATAAATAAATATTCTCTTACAATCACACTAATTATTTAGTTCCAAGATAAGTATCATTAAGAACTTGTGTTATGAATGCTAAAATACTCAAATACCATTCTTTTTTTTTGTAAATATATACTTAATATACATAGGAAAACACCCAGACCAGAACAAATTTTCATGTTCTTGCACACAGATTTGTCCTGTATGGGAATCGAACCCACCTCTGGAGTGAAGTGCAGGTATACTGACCTCCACGCTGTCAGAATTAGAACCTTCTAACCTCACCATAACCCGTATTTCAACATCGCAGCCAATTAACGTCCCACTACTGAGCACGAGCGTCCTCACATACCAAGGTGAGAGAGTATTAGGTCATACTCCACGACGCGGACCCAGTGCCGATTGGCGTAGACAGGTGTATGGCGTCCTGCTGATAGAAATTTTAAGCCGTACTAATTTCAACGCCTCTATCCAAGCACGGAAGCACTTAATATTTAATTTTAAAGCCTCACAAACTGTCAGCCATCCGAATTCTCCAACGAGTTAATAACCAACCAAAGGAAATATTAAAACAAAATATTTTTGCAACAAGTAAATTTTTATTTGATTTTTAATTCAAAATCGTAAATACACATGTTACAAAGGGCCAGCGAATTCTAAGCACCAACACTCTAGAGCAATCTCATTTACAATCATTACCTATGTCCAGTTCATGAATAACATTTTTTTTTAAAAATTAAAAGCACAGTGTAGGTACAGGGATAAGTAACAGTCATGGTAACAAACTTTTTTGACACTAATATAACGCCATGACAGATGTTTTACTCTAAATGTGTGTTATCGTTTATCAAATCGTTACCAAAAAAAACTACACTTTTACTCAGAAATCAACTAACAATTTCCCCATTAACAAATCAAATTAAATAATATAAGTTTTGGCCAGCAGTGGGTGTAATTTATAAAAAATAGGTTAAAAATAAGGACTAGACTGTTATCTAAAACGAATAACTAACATAATACTAGAAAATGCGTGTTATAAATTAATATTATTATTTTTTATAGTACTTTGATTTAGTAGGTAGTTATATAAATAAAAAAACGATATCTTTTATTTGCACTACTATTTTTTATACCAAAAGATAAAAAAAATTACGCCATTATACATATTAAATAAAACATATTTGATTCAAATCAAAGTTTTGTCGACTAAACCATAATTTATTCCCTTGCTTTTACATTCTGCCCAGCCGTTTTATAAAACGGCAGTTACTACGATTTCCCTTATCACAAGTCTTACAATAACATTATATAATACAATAATTAATGTCCAATACACATCTTTAATACTACCTTCACTTAAATTAAAGTTTAATAAATAATAATAAGCAAGGAATTAAAAAATAAAAAATAGTAAAGAATTTACTTTTTTACTTTTATTTAAATGTAGTTTGAATTTGGCTAAGAAAAAACTTTAAATCAAACAAACAGACAGCCAAATATAACCGTACGTGCTAAAAGTGAAATGAAGCGTAAATGCAAATTAGAGAAATCGAACCGTAAACGTGATAAGTGGAGACTTTAAACTAGCCACAACAAACCGTATACGTGCTGCTATTAAACTAAAACGGAGATTTCAAACCAGCCACAACGAACCGAAACGTAATCGTGAACTAAGCACAGCGAACCGTATACTTACGTGCCAAGTGAACCAAGTGGAGACATCAAACTAGCCATAACAAACCGTGTATGTGCTGTTATTGAACTAAAACGGAGATTTTAAACCAGCCACAACGAACCTAAATGTAGTCATTAATAGATGCACAACGAACAGTATACGTGCTGGAATTCAACTAAAACGGAGACGTTAAACAACGAATCGAAATAAACAAAAAAACCTTCATCAAGCTAGGAACAGAAAACCGTACACGTGTCGACATTGACCTAAACCAGAGACGTCAAATTAGCCACAACACAACACACCGCAACTTTTACGTCAAACTAAGCACAACGATTAACATTACGCACCCTTATGTTGAATCCGGTATACTAACCGAAATTTTTACGGAAATAATCAAATAACGCGATCTTTTTTAAATCGATCATAACTACAAATAAATCGTTTTTTATCTTCTTTTAGTAAAGGTTTTGAAATAAGGGTGCGTTAAGTACCTAAGTGCCGAAAACCACCGAATCAGATTAGGCACAGCGAAACCCATACATACGAGTTCAAATTGAGTCAAAGAGGTGAAGTAAAACTAGACACAAACCATATGCCATAGTTTTACAGCATATAGTTCGCGTGGGTATCAAAATAAAACAGCAATAAAGTGTAAGTCAGGTGAATTGGTGTGACGTTGACAGACTTCGCTCGACATGTCAACAACTTCGACGAACGTCGCTACGGACACAAGTCGCGCGATATCGCCAGATATGCCAAGTGTTACTCATAATAGGGTGTATAGGGATCCTACCAAGACCTAAGGGGCCTAAGCTGACGTCTCCTGCAAGTGGTGCACCTGCCGAACAACGTACGAGGCTCTGGCGAGCACAAATGTTCCCGAAAAGCGGCAATAGGCTCGCCACCTATTCCGTGGGACCAACAATAGAATTGGCGAAATGTGGGCACTCAATGTGCCTCTGCCTACCCCTGGAAACAGGCGTGATATACATACATAATGTCACGCCTCTTTCCCGTAGCGGTAGGCAGACATCACATCCTTCCACTTGCTACGATCTTGGCACACTTTTTTAGCTTCATTCACACTCATTAACCTCCTCATACACCCCCGTCGGTTTAGGGTACTTTTGACCTGCCCTTTCTGCCCTTTATGTATGTATGTATACTCATAATCTCAAATCTTCACCGTCCCACTACTGAGCACGAGCTTCCTCTTACATACCAAGGTGCGACTCCACCACGCGGACCCAGTGCGGATTGTCGGAGGCATTCTGCTGTTAGAATTGATCAAGCCGCCCAATTAGGACTAGTATATTATAACTGTACTTTATTACAAAAGTAGTTTACTTTCTAGTTTTTACTGTTTAAATAATACATAAATCTCTGACAACATACACAACACATGATTAAATATTTATTTAATTAACTAACACGTTATGTTTTCAAAGAAATATTAATATAACATCTGTTCGAAAACATATAACTATTATTTATAGGAATGGTTTTATAACTCAGTTTCACAATATATGTATCTACAATAGTTTTCTTTTAAAACTGTTTATTTGTACAGTGATCAATCATTCACTTTATCCTGCCCACTTTAAGTAATAAAAAAAGAATTGTTATAATTTAATTAACTCTGAACATTTTAATTGTATTATTTTAAAACATTTAGATATGAAATGTACTTTTTACCACGTAATAAATATATTTCTTAAAATGGTCCTTCGATTTTGACCCAAATTATGTTTACTTAAGCAGCTTTGGTTACTTAAACGAAGTTGTCGTTTGGTATGTGTTGTATTGTAATTACAGCGTTCAGGAATATAATGGTAGATTACAATGGGTATATTTAGTTATGTCAATTGTCTGCATGAAGATTTAATTTCCATTAAAACGGTCAAAATTTAACAATTGATAACACAATCACGTTCCAATTGGATAATACTGTCAAAACTCTACCATCGTATCACAATCTAAGAAACTCTTCTGGCTATTTAGCCTTAGCTTTCCCAATCTACGTAATATAAGGCAAACTGTCACCGTTTTGTATAAAACTAACTTTTTACAATAATTAGCAATATCACTGACACTATAACAGCCAACGCAAGTATCAATATGCAGTGCATTTTCCTATTCTTCTTCTGATACCTATCTGCTTTCTGCAACTGCTTGAAGCCTTCTTGCACTTGCACCTGTGTCTGTTCTATGTTATAATCGATTCTATCTAACACTGTTCCCTGCTCATGCACCATATGAGCTAAGTCTTTAAATATATCATTCAAATCAACTATGGACTTCACGATTTTATTAACTTCTTCCTCTCTTTCTTCTACCATTCTCGTGTTGTCTTCTTGGATGAGAAGTAACTGCTTTTGCGATAGTGCCTGCTTCTGATAGTTTTCAAATGCCTGGTCGTCTTCCAGGAAAGGTTTATGTGAGTTAGATGTGCTGGGGAGAGAGAAAAGTAGGTCTGTTTGGTTGGTGGACAAACCTGGTGGTAGATCGTCTGTTAGACTCAACTCCTCGAAGTTTGGAAGGTCGAAGTATGCGTTGGATCTCTCTTCTCTTGACGTGAGGGACTTGAGGTAGTTTGACTGCGCCATGCGGAACGAGTCGCTCAGATCTCGCAGTGTCGTTACTAGTGCTAGCACGACGTTTGTCGTTAGTTTCTGTTCAGTCTTGTTGCCTGTAAGAAATTTACGACAGATATTAACAAGTGTATAATTATAAAAACATATATTTATATAGATACTATAGTCCGTCAATTTCGTGCACGACCGTCCCGCGGGGTGACAGACGGTGGCGGGGACGAGGGAGCGTGTCATTTTAGCACACGGCTACACACGAAGATTAGTTCCCCCTTCCCCGCTACACCACCCGCTACCATCTTATAAAAAAAATACTTTATTGTCTTTAAGATAAACATGATCATTTAGATTCGTCAACCATTCAGACACAAAATTGAAATTCGATATATTTTTTTAACAACAATGAAAGAGATATGAGCTGTACAATAATAAAGAAATAATAAATGGGTTCTTTGTCAGAATTTGTCAAGGTTTGAAAGTTTATTAGTCTGTTGTGGTTTTTCTCAAGATTTGTCAGTCTGTCTGTGACTCTTATCGGGGGGATATGTCAGTCAGCCTGTCGTGATTCTAAAGAAGGGAGGGGATCCGTCTGTCAGACAGTCTGTCGGTGACTCTAATGAGGCTTCCAAAAGGCAACGAGATTGAGAAGAATGCCTCAAGAAACTCATCTCGGCTTTTCTCAAATTATGTCTTAAGATCTAATACAATTGACGAAATAAAATATTAAGAATACCGCTATTCTTAAAACTAACTAAATCAAATATCTAAAGATCATACATATCTTAAGAAAGAAAGGAGCAATTCATGTCACTTCCAGGCAGACTTGTCGTTCATAAAATCTTTCACACTATAATAAGCCTTCTGGCACAATTTACTCTTTATGTAAATTTTAAATTTAGTTATAGATAAATTTGCCACATCATCTGGCAGCGTATTGTACATGCGAATACTGTTCCCCGCAAAAGAATTTGTAACTTTATGGAGCCTATACTTGGGCATAGCCAGTTTATTCTTGTTTACCTCGTCCCCGCCACCGTCTGTCACCCCGCGAGAAGGTCGCGCATGAGATTGCCGGACTATAGCAACCAATCGAGACTTCGCTAAAACCGCCGTTAACTCCGTTGCGTAGTTTTAAAGATCTAAGTATAGTTAGGGACAAACAGAAGAAAGCACCATTGTTTTATACAATGTGTAGTAATAAATGAAGCTTTAAAATAACTTTATGATATTCTTACTTAAGGACGCCCTGCATAGGCGAAACGGCGGGACATTTCAAATTACCCAGTAGACGGCAAAATGAAGATGAGCCAAATAGAGTATCTAAAATTTTGTCATGGAACACCTGACCAAATTCCACAGGATTGCTCTTGGTACATCATTTATTTATTTTCCTATAATGGGATCCTTAGGCGACCGCTATGGCGTGGAGGTCAGTATACCTACACTTCACTCCAGAGGTCTCGGGTTCGATTCCCGCACAGGACAAATCTTTGTGTGCATAAACATGAATATGTGTTCTGGTTTGGGTGTTTCAGGCCTGCGCCTGAGAGCAGTAATGATGCATGATTGAGGGCCACTTAAGGGAGCTTAAGAGCGAGTACAATAAGTGTGGAGTCCTCACCATGCCTGCACTGCGCCTTGATGGCAGTAAGGTGCGTGTGTGCGTGGTTGAAGTGTCGCGCGATCTCAGCGGTGAGACGGCTGATGTGCTGTTGTTCGCCGGAGTCGTCGAGCGCCGGGCGGCGGATTTGGCGCTCGTGCCGCTCCTGGAGCTCGCTTAGTTTTGTTTTTAACCTGGAACCAGTGACAGAGACCTTAGCACTTAAGCTATCTTTAGCGTCCGCGTTTATGACACGGAAAAATGAGTGGTAACTTTAAACACAGTTTTGCGAATGTAACTAGGTAGTAAAATAAAGTAAAAGTACAAGAAACTGACAGGCTATCCTGTTTTAAATTATCAATCAAATATAACAATACGGAACAGACACAGTGAATATTTGAAGATATTGAAAGGGTCCCCAGATGCCGTAACCAATGAAGTAGCACTAAGGGAATCCTTCATCAGTCAAGTAATGTGAAACTAAGCGTAATTTGTACAATAGGGGATGGTCACGACAATGATCTGGTTGACTTTTTATTCTAATTTACACACATACAAGTTGAAAATGTTAAGCCCAAGCTTGTTGATCCGATAAGTAATCATTGACAGCATAATACCCCTTTTGAAGAAACTGCTCTTTAACTACAGTTTAAAAAGTTGCCAATGGTAGATCAATTATTTCCTGAATTTCCTCTCTTGAATTTTTATCCAAGGTTAAAGTTTTTGCGAACATACATTGTATTATCGAAAATATAGATAGATAGATAGATAGATAGAAAATTCTTTATTGTACACCAAATTAAAATAAAACAAGAAAACAATTGCATAAAAAAAGGGATACAATTGGCGGCCTTATCGCTTACAGCGATTTCTTCCAGGCAACCTTAATATATATTGTGTATTTATATATTGTGATGCAACAGTTAATATGTTAATTTCTTTAAACATGTAGAGAATCTCTGGACTTAAGATTATAGATAGCTCTTATGGCGAGCTTTTGTAGAAGAAATATAGTATGTATGTCCGCAGCAGATCCCCACAATAACATACCATATCACATAATGCTATGAAAATAGCTAAATTAAACTAATCTAGCTGTTTCTTCATCTGTTATGAGTCTTATCTTTTTGATGGCATAGCATGCTGAGCTAAGCCTTCCGGACAAATCCATTATGTGGGGGTTCCACTGCAATTTAAAATCTATATTCTAGTCGAGACTTGTGTAACATTTGGCAATGAGAACTTTACACATGTAGAATCTACAAAATCATTTATCTGTCTACTATCACTGTATCTGACAGCGTTTGTTTGAAGCCACACTCTTCACTCACACAAGATGAGGAAGAAAGAAAACAGATGCTGTACCAGGGGATTATCCTGGCCAGGAAGCGGAAGGGAAAGGAATGCTCCAAAAATTGCAGGCCAGTGATAGGTACATATAGGGCGCCAAAACGACATCTACGCACTGATCAGAAATATCAGTGCTGACATTGTAATAAACTTTTCATTACAGAGCAGCGCAGCGGTACAAGCATATTGTTCGGCTCATCAATATACAGCAGTAGTTCCTAACCTTTTCAATTCCGTAACCCTTAAGACGTAGTATGAAATGCTGAATTGGCTCAATTGTTAAGCCCAGGAAATTCAGCATTTAGAATAGAAAACTGCTTGTTATCCTCTCGAAATACCAGTTTTACCGGCAGGATAGGAACTTAGGAAATAGTGTGTATAGGTCGCGTCATGTAAAAAGAACGCTGGCGGTCAAGCTGCGCATTAGGCGATTTATCGGTCTATTTGGTGGTATGAGGTGCGGCGCGGGGCGGGCGGGTCACGCGCCGCATGCTAGACGGCGCGCGATTGGTTCGTCAGTCGACCCATACGGCGCGCGATTGGTTCGTCAGTCGACCCATGCGCAAACACACCCCCTCCACTTTCTTCCAGCGTTCTTTTTACATGACGCGACCTGTATGTGGAGTGAGAAACCAACCGTGTAATGACATAATGTGCTTCCTCCAAGGAATCAGTCCAAGGTGGCGGAACGGCGTCGGCGCGGTCCCCTCCCTCCACATCGCGCGAGTGTCGACGCATAAGACGTACGCGCTCCGACTCATTCTGGCAACAAATAAATCAACCGCACACTCTTTAAATTATTCATTGGTACAGTAGGTATGTCAAGTTTATGGTAATTTATTTTAAAAAAAACCAACAGCTGTTATAAAAAATACATTATGACACCGTTTTACATTATAAGCTAGCTAATCATAAGTTTCCCTTAGTTAAACAATATTATAAAAATGTATAATAAACTTCCAGAAGCCCTTATAGAAAAACCAAGTTATACAAAATTTATAAATAAGTTAAAACAAATACTAATGAACAAAACTTATTATAGTATTAAAGAATACCTAGATGATAAAGACCTAAAACAAAAATAATATATATTGAAATAAACATAACACAAATTATTATATAATAATTACATATTGAATACAATAGCATGCTAAAGCATTATATACAAATAATATAACATATTTACAATACAATATAATATACATTTAATTTAATAGGTTCAGAAATAATTTCATTTTCAATATAAATATTACTGTATAATAAACCGAATACGATAATCTAAATATTAAAAGCTAGCATCCTCCTCTCTTCTAAGTTGCTATACCCTACCTACAGGGTCCATATTGTATCTGTGATATTATAAATAACATATGGAGTACAATAAAGACATTGAGTATATTATTAATCTTTTACTATTAATACTTAAAGTATAGGTATCTTTGTTATGTGACACATTATTATTACCACATCCTGCCTGATGGTGAGCAGTCAATATAGTCCAGATAAGTAGGAGCATACGGTGAAAGAAGCATTTACAAGCACCCACTTGTGATGGCCATCAAAAATGCCATTGCACTCCCTGGTATAAACCCAAGATCATAAGAGTTAGATGTATGGCGGCGATAGCCCAGTGGTGAGACCCCTTGCCTTTAAATTCAGAGGGTCTCGGGTTCAAACCCTGGTGCGCCCAATGACTTTTCGAAGTTATGTGCGTAATTATCCATGTAATAACTGAAATTCAAATTTAGTTGAACCAGTGAGCAGACCCTGGGCCCTAAGCTTACGTCTAGGGCAACCGGGATAATGCTAGGATATGATTATATGTATAGGTATTATATAAGTTGCGACAGTCTTCACAAGCCACCAACAAGATCTTAGATAGAATTTGCTGGTTTCTTAGTTTCCAAGCAAGTGCATTAAAACACATCAGTACAGGAGGCAGTCATTGGCATTAGGTCCTTGAACCAAAAGGGTTGACTAGCTATAGGCCCCCCAGAAATCGGCCAGTCACATCATGGCCGCAAAAAGAGGTAGGAGGGGCGCGACACACTGCGCCTCTCTAAAGGGTTCTCCCGGTTCTGATCCGTGGGACGTTGGCCGCGGGCGGGGTGCCAGAAACTACAAATGCCCTGGTGTGCCCCTTCTTCAACAGCGGTGGGCGTCGTCGGAAGATTTTTAGTGGGTAGGACTGCGGCGGTCGCGTCTGCCGCAATGAGCCCCACACCCCCTCCCGGTCTCCCCCTTTTGGCCGGGAGACAGTGCGTAAATGCATTTTGTTACCGACGTAAATCAAAAAAAAAAAGGCCATTAATGTCATACTGTCAATTCATTCAAGAACAAGCTAGACAAACACATGCAACCGGTTAAGAGGAACTAGATGCAGATGAATTGGATACAGGCGCAATCAGTTTTCAAACTGCCTGCCTGTTAATTAATAATAATAATAATAATAATAAGTAGTTAAGTACAGGCCGGTCCTTTCTCTAATCAAAGTGAAAAGGAATAGGTCGGAATGTATGAAAGGGTGATCAAAGCATTTGGGACTTAAAATTTACATAAAACACGAACTTTATTATAACTCAAATCTTTTGTAACTATCATATAATGGGCCTAAAATTTTAACTTTTGATTTTACACATTTGATTTTTTTTTTCTCCGGCTCATGGTTTAGCAAGAAATTTTAATATAGTGTGAATAAAACTATGATAATGTTGTTTACTGATTTAAATACTGTTTATTGTTTATATGTATTTATGTCTAAATAAATTTTATTTCATTTCATTTCATAATTAAATACTTTATGATGGTTAGAGAAAAAAAACCCAAGAAGACAAGTAAGTGAGGAAGTAACATAGATTTGTGTTTTTTACGCCTTGGACACTCTTTGCTACATTCCAACCAGCAAGTGTGACATACATACTTACATGTCATCACATATTATTTCCCTGGTTATCTCTTAGGGAACTGGCAAATGTAGTAGAGGTTGGCCTCCCATACGATGGAACGATGATCTGGTCAAGGCGGCAGGAAGCCGATAGATGCAGGCGAGTCAGGATCACTCAATGTGGAAATCTATGGGGGAGGCCTATGTCTAGCAGTGAACATCAGATGGCTGAGATGATGATGATGATGATAGCATTCTCATTTAGGTCATGAACCCTTATGTCTTTAGCTAATTAATTGTGGACATGCACTAGTACAGTCTAGATTAGTAAGTAAATTACAAAAGTATGTGTTATTTAAACCACAACGAAAAGTATATTGTATCTGTGGCAAATTGGCTTGTGGGCTGTGAATATTGCACATTACCAATACGTTACCACATTGCGCCATCAGTTAAATTAGTGAAATAAGTATCTTTTAACAACACAGTAACAACTAGGCGCAAGGGTTTCTTTGCCATTAGACTGTTTTACATAAAGTGAAGCTTATATTATTAGACCCTTATGTACAATCTTTTGTATACTAAAATAGATTATCATATCAGAAATGTAATAAATAATAAAATAAAGAAAACGATTTAAGGATTAATCAATAAACAAATTACTTACTTGCTCTGCGAATATTTGCCGACTGTGTATAGCATTGTTACGCATTAACACAAACACTTCTGTGAGACTACGTGACACCATGATTATTTCTTGTTTGAATTATACATACAAATAAATAAATTAAGCAATAAAAATATTTATTTTTGCAATTGAATTCCGTCAAAGAGATTCCGCGATACGATTGTGAAGTGTCAAATTTGACAGTGACTTTATTTGTTTAATTCTTTGAAATGTTTTGCGTTTTATTTTATACATTCTGAGACCCTTTCTATTAGTGTAGAAGAAAGTGTGTTTGTTTAATTGGTTTCACGTCACGTTGTATGGATTGTAACCCGAAAAAAGTAAACTAACGTCCAACTTTAAATAAATGAACGAAAAGGTTTTAACAAATTATTTTATGTTCAAAGCATTTTACTTGTTATTTCGAAACATAATGTCAATCAGTTGACATTGTCATCAGTGTGATTCTTATGTCATTTGATTGACTATTTGACTACTTACAGGTTATTAGGTTTAGGTATTTGATTTCAATGTTAGTTTTGACCAGAATTAAAAAAGTTAAGTACTTAAAATACTAATAACAAGTAATGGTATTAGCTTTCCACTATATTTTAACATAAAAGACTGCAGTGCTAGAAAAAGATATGTCATCTCATGATGCCGGCCCTGAACACTTCCAGCAGTTTCCCCCGAACAGAATAATTGTTATTCACCCAGGATCTCTATATGTACAAATAGGGAGGGCCTCAGACTTATTCCCTGTGAAGCAGCTACATTGTATTGCTAGAAAAAGACGTCCTGGCGGGAAAATCTACCGAGATCCTTTTATACCTCCAAGCGTTCCTAAGACGAAGGAACTGATTGAAGAATTAGAAGAATGTCGGCTTCAAATATCGCACACGCTTCAGACTTGTGTACAGACGAACGGCTCCCGCCGATACGCCACGCCTCCTCAACAGATTGCTGCATTTAACAGGCGTTCCTTACCTGAATGCGAAAATGATGGAGAACCCTGGCCTCAGGTTCATTGTGATATTATTATCGGCGATTTAGTACTCGATGTGGACCCTGAACTTCCTTATAACATCCATTTTCCTTACAAAAGAGGTGATTTCAACATACACTCAGAAGTAGGTGGATCTGTATCATCAGTTTTAAATGACATGTACACGATTTGGAGCTCAATTATAGAGTACAAACTAGGCATACCATTAATTGAACTAATAAAGTATAGATGTGTGTTAATTATACCAGATATTTATTTAAGAACTCATTTAAAATGTCTAATGTCATTGTTACTCAAAGACTTAGGTTTCGGACATTGTTTTCTGGTTCAAGAAAGTGTAGGAGCAACATTTGGTGCTGGAATTGGTTCTGCATGTGTTGTAGACATAGGGGACCAAAAAACGGCAATATCTTGTGTGGAGGACTGCATATCTCATAAAACAACCCGATTAAGAATGGATTATGGATCTGGGGATATTTGCCAAGCTCTATCATGGATGTTCCATAAAAGTGCATTCCCTTATAAGAATTGGAATGAAAACATTCCTAGAGACGTTGTCCTAATGAGAACATTGTATGAAAACTTCTGTCATGTAAACTTAGATGTATGTGGTCCGCAGGAAAAGTCATTTTTAGTGGATCATCCAGGTGATGTCATCAACAAATACACATTGCAAGTTGGTGATGAATGCATTATATCACCATTATCTTTATTTTATACAGATCTCCTTAAAATAACTGGTTCAAAATCAACAAAGATTCAGAACCGCCAGCCTAGCGATCCAGAAGATCCATTTGACGCTGAGTTTTTGAGAGAAACGGGCCGAAAGCGCGAAGCAGCTGATCCAACTGCTAATGAAAGTCTACAGTTCGAGGCCACTAGCGAGGCACATCCAACTACAAACCCAGATGAAGACATAGTCGTAGATGCCTTAGAGGGTGGGCCTAGTGACATTGTAGCTTTAACTCCTGGACAAGTATTAGCACTAGACGCTGCCATTCTGCAAAGCATAGACCGCTGTCCGAGCGAAGAATTAAAGAGAAAAATGTATAGTAATATTTTAATCGTAGGAGGAGGCGTCAAGATACAAGGATTGTATCTTTGGCTTCAGAACCGCTTAGCTTTACAGATACCCTATGCATATAAGACTGATCAGTTAGAAATAGTCACATCACCTAAGGATATAGACCCAGCATGTACGGTATGGAAGGGTGCTGCGGTTATGTCATGTTTAGAATCTGCAGTGGAACTCTGGATAAACCAGGGTGAATGGAATAAATTTGGCTTAAGAATACTGAGGGAAAGAGCACCTTTTATATGGTAGTTAAAGCTAAGTTGTACAAAGTTTAATAAATAATTTAAATTGTAAGTTTTGATATTATTTTAAGAAAAAATATTTTATTTTATAATGGAGTGGGTACTTACAAGCTGTTTGAAATAATGACATCAGCCTCTTTCTAACCTGGTCCTGCTATCAGTAGAGTATCAGGGTTCATCACTTTAAAAATAAATTTCTGCTGCGAACCCTTATGCTGTCAAGGTTTTTAAGAGATTACAGCAAGGTAATTTTCAAAAAGGGTATGCAGCTGTATAGGTTCTTCCCCTGCTATTGCGTCCGTCCATAGGCTGCTGTAACCCCTCTCTTTTTTTAATGTGACACGTAATAATGACTACATTCTGCCTGTTGTTAAGCAGTGGATATAGTCCAAAAAGTGAAAGTGCTTCTTACTGTGGAATTAGCACAGTACAAAGCACCCACTCATGACGGCCTGCTAAATGCCATTTCACGCCCTGCTTATCAGACCTGGGCAAGCCGGCAGCGAAAAGCAGCAGATTGAGTTCCCACCTCAATCATATACAGTTTGAAACCAGCTGGGAAGTAGGCAGGGGGTTTCATTTGGTTATTGTATGTTATCTATCATAGACATTAGAAATATGCACCATTTTTTTGTAAAATTGATGTATAAGTTGTACAACTGTTGCTTGATGCGTGCCTTGGAAAGCAAGTTAAGCCATTGGTCCCGGCTGTCATGAACATCTATAGCAGTCATTATTAGGAAGTCAGAACCTTCTAATATCAAACAACAGTTGAACAACTGGTTTAACCATAGAATGATGTTTCTCTTTGGGTTCTGGAGGTCAGATGGCAGTCGTTTCATGTAATAACTGAAGTTCAGCCAAATCTAGTACCAGTGATCAGACCCTAGGATATGATGATGATTTACAACAATTACTGCAAAATAAAACAACAATTTACTTTTTTACAAAAAAATTTTTATTACGTATGTTGGTTCTTAATACTGTACCTACATGTGTTTGTTGATGTACTAGTGGGACACGGGTATGGCAATAAAAAAATGTTATGCATCACAAGATAAGAAAAAAAATGTTTAAACCTCTCATACACATTCACGAAACATTCTAAAAGATTATTCTGACTACAATACATTTTTATGCGTTTGATATCGACGTTGAGATGATCAGTGTGCTTAGTGTGAGTTTCACAACTTCACATAAATAACTATTAACTCTGCGTAAATCGAATGGATAAAAATGCAATAGGTACATATAAAAATAATAATTGCACTTATGAGATTCTAATAATTATAAAATTAAAAAATATCAAAAATATTTTCTTAACTTACGAAAACTGGCAGTCTTATAATGAATATGTTGCTCATATTTTAATATTTAAATTTAAAATAAAAAATTACAGGTATGTATTAAAAATATATTTTTGGTCCTTCGAACCGTATTCAATCCTCACTATGTTGTTTTAGTTACGTTCTACTGTGACCATATTAATTGATCATTAAAAAACTACATCAAAACTACAAATCTTTAACAGAAATCTGAAACCATAGGTAATATTGTATTAGCAGTAATTCTGGCAACCGGAATTACACAAGAGTGTCTTAGGGTGCGTCTACACTTGGCGAATGTGCAACGCGCTAGACGCTTGCATGTTGCGAGCGTGTATTTGTGCGTAGCCCGCATTCGCATGAGTCGAGCTAAAACAGGCGCACTCAACCATGGTAGTGACTGCATGTTTGCAGCGCGGGGGCAACTCTCGAGCCAATCGTGAGCTGTGCATTCGTGAGATGTGGACGCACCCTTAGGAGGCGACTAAGGGACTGGAATGTCGTTTAGTCTCCATGTGGGCGATGGGCTTGCCTTCCCAGAATTTCACACGTTTAATTTAAATCTGGGCGAAAAGTCATATAGCTACAACTACTAAGTATATGATACATCTGTTTTTATTTATTATTTATTTTAGTACACACAGAAGTATACAAACAGAAAAACTAAGAAACATTGGGTACCGGGCACAGTTTATTCCAAAAAGAAATATCTTCCAGCTGGCTTTTAATAGTTGTAGCGAGGTTACTGTCCACCTCAAATGAGATAAATTGAACTGTGAACATTTATAAAATGTGTTCGTTACTATGTAACGCTTATATAAATTATGAATAATTATGTACTGTTAAAATACAGCAAAAACTTTTATCAAAATTACATTTTTATAAACATTTAGGTACTCTTTAATTTTAAATGAAAAATATTAAAACTAAAAATTCTAATACTAAGCTATTAACTAGTTTAAAAAATATAAAAAGAGTATTCAGTCATAAAAACTTTTTTCACTTCCAATTTCCACCTTGAACACATTTTTCTTTAACCCTGTAGCGGGCAGAGAGCACACTGAATATTTTCATTGGTTGCCTACCTTAAGATAATTGCATAAGGTTCATTTTATAGTGTCAATACATTTGACAGTGCTCTTTAATGGGTTAATTACTAAACTAATTAATTATTTTTGTTATATGGCAACACATATGAGACTACAAAGCCTCCTTATTTGGCACTGTAAATTATACTTTCGAGTATTTTAACTTATAGTTTCTGTTATGTAATTTAGACAATTTAACTTCAAATATATTACATAGTATAAAACAAGGTCGCTTTCCGCTGTTTGTCTCTATTTATGCTCAGGTTTTAAAACTACGCCAATATTTTTTGGCGCGGTTTTTTTTATTAGATAGTGATTCAAGAGAAAGGTTTATATAGATCACGCGGACAAAATCACGAGAGGCCGCTAGTTTATTACAAAAAAAAAATATATTTATTTAATTAATTAATTTAAATTTTTAATTCTACTACAAATAATTACGTATGGGTGTATCAAGATCCGAGGAGCCCAAGCCAATCTCACCTGCAAGTGGTGCACCTGCCGATCAACGGACGAGGCTCTTGTGATTAGTTTCTCGGTGAGCGGCAATAGGCTCGCCACCTATTACGTGGGACCAAAATATTATTGGTGAAGTGTGGCATATTATATGCCTCTGCCTACCCCTTCGAGGAGAAAGGCTTGATTATATGTATGTATATACTCATATGTCATTGCCAGGTCATTAAAAGGGCAAACCACCATTTTAAAGATTTAAGCGTACATAGCTCGTAGCTCTGCGGTGCTCGGTGGTCGGAAACGATCATTAAAGTACAGCAGAGTTTACAGACGACAGTCCCTGGATGGGTGACCGTTTGTGTGGCATTTGATATCGAGCGCTTCCGTGCCTTGGAAGGCACGTTAAGCTGTTGGTCCCGGTTATCACTAAATGTGGTAGTCGCTAAGCCATGTTAGAGGGCTAATGGGCGGCTTGAAAAATTCGAACAGCAGGACGTCATACACCTGCCTCTGCCAATCCGCACTGGGTCAGCGTGGTGGAGTATGACCCAATACCCTCGCACCTTGGTATGTGAGAGGAGGCTCGTGCTCAGTAGTGGGACGTTAATGGGCTGTGATGATCAAGCGTGCATAGAGACAGACAGAGGAAAGAGAATTTTCACTTTCTTTTTACTATGCAGCGTTACTAGTGTAGCATCTACCTACACTTGGTTAAAATAACTATCTTATCTCCGACAATTGCTCTGCGGTTTTAAAAGACACTGTAATATCCTTCACTCCCTTCCTAACCTTCGGATGAACACAAGAATAATATAGCCCCATCAAAATTAACCCTACAACATAAGGTATTATAATTAAAAGCAACAGGGGTAGAAAATACACTGAGAATCTTACGTCATCGGGAGCATAGACAAACCATAAAGCAGCACAGGTAATATTCTGCAAAAAACACGTGGAATAATATACTGTATATCTATATCTCGTGCGGGCTTCAACGGCTAAGATGTATGTGAAAAGATAGACAGATCCCAAAGCTAAAGAGAAAGCGTATTCTGCAAGTTTTCGATGGGCACAGAAGGTTGGGTGCTCGTAGAATTGAATCCAGACGCTCATGATTAGTATGTGGATGGCACAGGCCAGGATTGTCCAGTAGGGGAATAAGTAGGCCATGAGGGAGATCGATACTACACGGCTCACTGGAAAGGAAAAATAAACACTAAAAAACAGGTTACTCACCTGACATGTAGCACGTAACGTAACATGTTTATTAAACAAAAGTAAATAAGAAGTATACTATACATATAATGAAACGCATAATTATATGATAAATACTTATATATTATACTGATTCAAATAAAAAATATACACATACATAGTTATATATTTTTGGTATTATATATTTGGTCTTATTCAAGAGAAAACTTCATGAATGGTTGCTAGACAAATGCTTCTACTCTATTAGTGAATTTTATGACTGGAATAATAATAGAATAGTTAGGTAGACTGTTTGACATTATATATTGCTTTCAATTTATTCCTAGACCTATATTTGTAAAATATTTGCACGCTACTTTGGCAAAAATGTGAGACGCCTATATACATCAATGTAACAACAACTATTGTACCATGTTTTATGCAAATAAATGATTATTATTATTATATACACAGCCAAACACCCACGCACATACACACACACACGCACACGCGCGCGCATGCACGCACAATTCGCTTACTTATAATCAATAGCTTTAGTTTTTTTTAAAATTTAATTTTAAGCATTTAATAAATTTTTTCGTGTTTGTTAATTCTTGCATTTTATGGATGAGTGGCTTCTCCTGGCACAGGTGTCTTATCAATTAAAAGAAGGAGTCCACCTTGGTTCTTTAATATTTTTACCATGGCAAAGAATTTTTTTTCTTATGTTACGTATACCTTCCTTCAAGTACCTTCAAATGGGTGGTGGGTCATAATTATAGGTGTATAGGGCTCCTACCGAGATCTGAGGAGCTCAAGCCAACCTCACCTGTAAGTAGTGCACCTGCCGGTCAACGGACGAGGCTTTAGCGAACATAAAAGTGCCCGGTAAGCGGCAATGGGCTCGCCACTTATTACGTGGGACCAACAGTATAACAGGCGAAGTGTGGGCGTATGATTTGCCTCTGCCTACCCCTTCGGGGAAACAGGCGTGATTGTATGTATGTATCATAATTATCAGCCTTAAAAAAAGTCCACTCCTGAGCCATTGAACATATTACATTCTATTGCGGTTATCCTAGAATCCCCGACCACCCCCTCTCATTTTAAGGGGAGTCGTAAGAGTCGACAAAGAGAAATCCTACCGGGTGATGGGCAGCAGCGTCATCCTGCGTACTACCTTGAACAGCGATCACCAACCCGCCTGCCCAGCGTGGTGATTATGGGCAAATATGCCCAATAGAATGTAACCTATTGGAAAGACTAATGATCAGCAGCTTTTAAGGCTGATATGATGATAATGTAGTATACAATACTCACTAGTCAGCAAGTAGTGGTACAGAGTCTGCAGGCCCGTCCCGAGCCAGGAGACATTGTCTTTGTCCTGCTGGGCGAAGCGCACTGCTCGCTGGTAGGCGGCCAGGCACCAGCCCATGCCGATCAGGGAGGAGGTCATCGAGAGGAGCTGGTGGACTGGAATATTAAGGTCAGTCAAAGTTAAAATTTTATCCCATCAAAAACAATACTTGTCAAAAAAAACAAGTCTCGCAGCTCAGTTGTTCTACGGTAAAAAGTTGTGAGATCCATGTAATACCAAGTCGGTTATTAATTTATTCAGTCTCTACTTAAGTGACTTTCTGTCTTAAGTTGATACATATTTATTAACAGCATCTTATAGTGACGCATATCAATATTAAAAATCTTTAATCTTTAATGTTTTATATTAATATATTGACTCAGCCATCGCATGGAAATACGTGTAAATTAAATTATTTAGTGCCCCCAGAAAAGTACAGACTTTTCTGACATAGAATAAATCTTATAAAATATTTTTATTTGTTGATTTTATTAGGTCGGGGAAAAAGTCTTTTCGCATAACGTAGGTATAAACTTATTATAATTTTTTTTTGACTGTACTATTTGTGTCTGGCTGGTTTTGGTAACATTAAAAAGGTTCCATTATAAAGATAAGAAAAAAATAAAAAAAAGTTGTTTCCCGCTATTTTTCATTTGTTTTTCTCTCCGTTAAAATGAGTGAATCTAATGAAGAAATTCGATACATTTTAAAATTTTATTATAAAAAAGGCAAAAATGCAACTCAAGCAGTGAAAAAAATTTGTGATGTTTATGGACCTGATGCAGTGTCAGTAAGAGTAGCACAAATTTGGTTCAAACGTTTTCAGTCCGGAAATTTTGATGTTAAAGATGCACCTCGCTCTGGTCGCCCTGTTACGAATAAAATGGACGCCATTTTTGAAAGAGTGGAGCAAGATCGGCATATTAGTAGTTACGATGTAGCTGAAGAACTGGGAATTGACCACAAAACAGTTTTGACCCATTTGAAGAAAGCTGGTTATACAAAAAAGCTCGATATTTGGGTGCCACACGAGCTCACTCAAAGAAACTTAATGAACCGTGTACTCATTGGCGATTCATTATTGAGACGTAATGAAACCGAGCCGTTTTTAAAGAGATTGATAACTGGCGATGAAAAGTGGATCACGTACGACAAGAACGTGCGAAAAAGGTCGTGGTCGAAAGTTGGCCAGGCTTCACAGACTGTGGCCAAACCTGGCCTAACACGAAATAAGGTGATGCTGTGTGTATGGTGGGATTGGAAGGGCATTGTTTATTATGAGCTTTTACCGCCCGGCAAAACCATCGATTCTGATCTTTACTGCCAGCAACTGATGAGATTAAAGGAAGCAGTCGAGAGAAAACGGCCGGAATTGATCAACAGGAAGGGTGTGGTCTTTCATCACGATAACGCTAGACCACACACATCTTTAGCCACTCAGCAAAAATTAAGAGAGTTCGACTGGGAGGTCCTAGTGCATCCACCATATAGCCCTGACCTTGCGCCTTCAGATTTTCACCTGTTTCGGTCTCTGCAGAATTCTTTAGGTTCTGTAAGGTTGACCTCAAGAGAGGACTGCCAAAACTATTTGTCCCGTTTTTTTGATCAGAAGTCCCAAAGTTTCTACAGTAACGGGATAATGTCTCTGCCCACAAAATGGCAGAAAGTTATTCAACAAAACGGTACATATATATTGTAAATAAATGTAAATAAACTTTGAAAAAAATGTCTTGACTTTTCATACAAAAATACGAAAAGACATAAGTACATAGTTTTGTAATATGTTTAAGTACCCTCTCAATTTGCAGTGCCCCTACGGGGTATCAGTATTCATTATATTACTTAGGTACCTACTTGTTTACTTGATGCAATAAAGATTTATGATAAATGTAAAAGGGTAAAAGCGTTTCACAAAACCTCACCAGTAAAAACATCATGATGAGTGAGCAGCAGGCTTAACTGAAGCACCAACTGAGGAGCAGCCTCCAGGAAGCATTCGAAGATCCTCAGCAGGGCAGCGTCACTGTCTTCCTTAAGCATCAGGCTGTAGTACAGACGCTGGGAAGCTGGGTCGTTCTTACGTTCCGCACGCCGGGACTTTACGGCATAACTGCAATAAACACATATGCTAATACTTTCCTTATTTATATATTATGCATTTAATAAAACCCTTTCCGAAGTTGTAGCGTGGCTCGTAGACCATAACCTTAAAATTAACTTTAGCAAAACCAAGATTATGCAGTTTAAACCATATCAAAAACGTCCAATAGTAATAAACTACACCCATCATAACACAAAAATAGAATGCGTCGACTCTTTTAAACTATTAGGCCTACACATAGACACTAACCTAAATTGGAAATGCCACATCCATAACATAAGCGGGAGGCTGTCCAGGTTCACATATGCTTTACTCCAACTAAAAAAATCTACAGACCTAAAATCAGCAATTGTTGCTTACTATGCATATGCACACTCCTGGCTTGTGTATGGAATAATACTATGGGGTAATAGCACAAACGCAGATGTTCTGTTCAAATTGCAGAAGAAATGTATAAGAATCCTCGCAAACATCGACGGAATGGATAGCTGCAGGCCACATTTCATTGAACTTGGCATACTAACATTACCATCTATGTACATCTTTGAAATCTGTCTTTTTGTCATAAAGCATATTCATCTATTTCCTTTAAATAAAGACCATTACTCACAACCTCGTAACTTAAGAAATAAAAATGCACTCGCTCTACCGACATCTAAGCTATCTATATTTCATTCTGGGCCCTATGTAATGTGTATCAAGATATATAATAAAATACCACAACAACTAAAAGAAACCTCCAGCTTCAATATATTCAAGAATAAATTGAAAAAATACTTGACCCAAAAATGTTATTACAATATAAAAGAGTTTTTCGAGGACAGAACTAAACTGTAACACAGTGTAAAATATAAATAAATAAAAAATAATTCAATTATTAAATGTTAAAGTAAATAGTATAAATATATCGAAAAATTATAATAGAGGTATATATGAGTATAATAATATATAAATAGATAAATAATATAATATAAGATTAATTAAATAGTATGTAAGTAATTTTATATTAAAATTGTGTTGCTGCGCCCTAACAGGGTATCATGTATGTACCTTTACTTTTTATAACATTCTATGTCTACTCATGATCGCAATAAATATTTGAAGTTTGAAAGTTTGACAATGCTATATATATTTATGGGTGTATGGGGATTCTATCATCATCTTTGGAGCCCAAGCCAACCTCACCTGCAAGTGGTGCATCTGCCAACTACCAGACGAGGCTCTGGCGAACATAGATGTGCCTGGTAAGCGGCAATAGGCTCGCCACCTATTACGTGGGACCAACAACACATTTGGCGAAGTGTGGGCGTATATTATGACTCTGCCTACCCCTTACTAACTACCCGGCAGATTTTGTTGCAACTTTTATTGGTTTTCTACTTTTAAACCAACTCCGTAAAGTTCAAATTATGGTGGTTTACCACTGCCTTGCAAAGGTTTTACTATTAAAAAACAGATATAATTATTTACAATAAATGTTATACTCACATTAAGGCATCAGTAAATCGTAAAATAGGTGCCATTTGCAGAACTAAGATAAATATCCTTAACCAATGTCTTTTCGTAAACTCATTCGTCACAGAGTCCTGCTGTTTGTCTTGAGAGTACCTGTAACATAAAAATAAAATAAAATATATTTTATTGTTTTTAAGATCAACATGATTAATTAGATTCGTCAAACATTCACACACAAAATGGAAATTCGATATATTTTTTAACAACGATGAAAGGAAAGAGATATGAGTGGTACCATAATAAAGAAATAAAAGCAAATAGGTTCTTTGTCAGAATTTGTCAATTTATTTGCTGTTGTGGTTTTTCTCAAGATTTGTCAGTCCGTTGGTGACTCTTATCACGAGTATCTGTCAGTCAGCCAGTCGTGGTTCTAAAGGTGGGAGGGGATTGTCCTTCAGTCAGTCAGTCTGTCAGTGACTCTAATGAGGCTTCCAAAAGGAAACGAGATTGAGAAGAATGCCTCAAGAAACTCTGTGATATATTATCTGTGTAATATATATAAAAATTTGTAACTTTATTATAAAAATATCACAGGATTGAAGCAAGTAGGCCTGCACTCTATTCAGTTGGATTTTAAGAAAACATAAGCTAAAACTTATCTCATCTTTTGGGGAGTCAACAACGAGAGATGACCAGATGATGGAAAGCAGCATCATGTATATGATATCACCCTCAAAAGTCCACTGCTGAACAATTGAAAATTGGCCTTCCCAAAATATTACATTCCAATGGGGATATACTAGAATTCCCCACGACCCCCTCTCATCTCATCGTAAGAGTCGACACAGAGAAATCCTACTGGGTGATGGGCAGCAGAGTCATCCTGCATTCTTGAACAGCTTGAACAGCAATCGCTAACCTGCCTGCACAGAGTGGTGATAATAGGCAAATCTATTAGGGAGGCTTATGTTCACCAGAGGACTTATAGTCTTATATGATGCTGATGATGTTCATGTATATAATACTCACTAGTCAGCAACTAGTGGTGTCTTTGTGGTTTCTTTTCTTTTAAGTCAAATTGTTTTATTATTAACTATATTTCATTGTAACTGATGGGAGAAAAAACTTAACTTCTTGCCCTTTCTTATACGATCAAGCTGCTGCCTGCAGTGAGTGATATGATGTGGCATTCATTCCTAAATAAAGTTTCATAAGTTAAACTCTACTCACGGTTTTGTAGGACTATGTTATAAGTTGTTATTTATTGGGTCGAACTTGAATAAATTATATTAATTTGAATCAATGTGATAAAGGCCCTACTAATGCCCTAGGCCCTATTGTGCAAAAGAACCATGCATAGTAGAAATAAATTTCCAAATGACTCTCATCTTAGCTTGTTAGAAAATACCGTGGAGTTATGTACTTATACAGTCAATTTACTGCACTTACAAGTAGGACAAGTATTCTTTAGAAGATCTTTTATGATTTCCTAAAAATAGTCTTTTTTGAGTTATATATTTCTTTGAGCATGTCTTATGTCTTATCTCTCTACTTTTATACTGAAATAATTGCTCTACTTACTACTTTCATAACAAAAATTGTAGAGATAAAATAGCTTACTAATCTTGGATTAAATTTAGTGAAAAATTCAAGTTGTAAAACAATAAAATGCTTAGTTATCTCTTATAAACTACGCTTCATAAAATATATAGTACAAAAGAATATAATTTTCCTTATCAATTCATTGTTTACCTAATGTAAAAGTTAGTTTGTATTATGTGCATTTGAATACTTACATTCTTATAGACACTGCTGTGTTCACAAACGCCGGTAAAAGTATAAAAGCAAGTGTCCAACCAAACTCCATCATTTTTTTGGCCACAAAATACCTAACTGCAATGTTTATATCTAAACCCAAGTCAATAAAGTGACCAACTATTGCTACAAAATACATTATGATGTCTAAGTTTGTAATAGATATCTTTTTCGGCATACGATCGGGTTCGTCGTACGATACATCATTTTGGAGTAAATCACGCACTGCTTTCGGCATTTTATATTATTAAAATTCAAAAACATTTACAAAGGAAAGGACACCACCACAAATCCAAACAAACGTAATAATCTCGCGCCTCAATTCAATAAAGTGACACTGACGTATTCACTACCTAAGCAACAGATGACTGTACATACAGCCCAATATGGAATTCCATCATTTAATAGAATTTATGTGAGATGTGTGCGATTTTACAATAAAATTCCAAGCTTGTTTTTAATTGTTTCATTTCATGTAAGTGTATCTAAGTTATATATTAATTTTTTGAAGTTTTCAAGTGCTATGTAATAGTTTATGAAATAAAATAGTTTGAACTTTGTGTCTGGTTAGACTAGTAAGCAGATCCTGGACCCTAAGTTTAAGTCTAGGGCGCAACCAGGATTATGCTGATGACATTTGCACATATCATTCAATTGTTCTACCCATTAGAATAGTTAGGCCTTACATCTACATTCCATAATTATTATTAGTGTTACCACATTGAAATCTAACAGGGGACAACGTCAAATGACAAAAGTGAGAAGACTCTACAAGGCTGTGACGTCGCTTCTTTTTTTTATGTCATAATAGTAAGGATTATACCTTGCTCACATAGTACCCCTAACATGTTACTTTTTTGCTACTAAAGTATAATGAATGGATTATAAATATAATTTAATTGAGTTGTCCAACTCTGCAGTACGTTTTTTTAATGTGTATCGTCTTGACGATTAGGCTTGCACCTACTGCTATCCAAACTAATATTATAATGCGAAAGTAAATGTGTCAGTCTATCTGTATTTACTTCACTGATTTATTTGAAAAGTAACTTGCATTACATTTCGAGAAATATAACATATATATTTAGGCCAAATAAACATTTTGAGGTTTGTAAAACAAAAAAATACGCAAATAAAACAATGCTGATATAATTTCTTTTTTATTATTTATATAAAAATTCGACTACTAAACATAGCAAGTAGAAGAGTAACAGAAAATAATGCTTATATTATACAAACTTAAATGAATATACTTATATTATTGGTCATTACAATAATGTCAAAATACTTATTTACTTTTAACTTGAGGCTACATATTAAAATATTAACATAATTTTTGTATTAAAAAAAGCTTTTTTTCACCGCACCTCGCGCACGCGTGTTGTACAGTCATATAAAGAAAAGCATTCTAAGCGCCATAAACGACACTAGGGGGCTATCCATAAATTACGTCACACATTAATGGGAGGTATTCTAAATTTTGTGACGCCACATTTCAAAATCCAGGTCCTATAAAAATTTTAAAACTGCTGTTTTAATGTAATCATTTCTTGCTGTACAATTGTAAAATATGTGACAATACACTAAGGAGGAGGGAGTCTCACAAGTGTGACCAGCTGTGACAAGGACGGAGGGAGTAGTGGATAGGAAATTTATGGATAATCCCTAGTCTATTGTCAAGAGCGAAGTACGAGATCCTATATATACAGCGATTTGAGTGCTAGTAAACATATGAAGCTGACTGTACCAAGCTGTTTTTCTATACAAACTTAATACAGACTACTAACAACTACAAAATTAAGGGTTGTTAATATAAATAAAGAACTAGGTACACCATGCTTAAGATTAAACTATTTACAATACTTAATAAGACCAAATCTCATTAATAACTTATATCTTTTATGACCAATATGGCGTGACGGCGAGTATCGGCACGGGTTCAATTTCCACACAGGAGAGAACTTTGTGTGCACAAACAAGAAAATTTGTGCTGGTCTAGGTGTTTTTCTATGTATATTGAGTATGTATTTACAAAAATTAAGTATTTATATATGTTTATCCGATTCAGTATCCATACCACAAGTTGTTAATGATACTTATCTTGGAACTAAATAATTGGTTTAATTGTCAGAAACTATTTTTTTATCTCACTTACACTGTTTTTTATAAACGACTATAGTAACAAAATAAAAAAATTACAAATAGTTACCCAAAAACACTAAGATTTACTTCTATTATCAAATTAATGTTAAATAAATTTGTGTGTATTTTCAATTATCGAGCGATCAATAGTATTGATGTCGTCTAGTAGAACATCGAAAAATTATCGTACTCTATCCTAATGTTATTGCTTTTAAAAAAAAAGTCCCATAACTTTTTCTCACAAGTCTTCAGCAGTTATAACAGCATTAAGTCACAATAATAACTGACACTTACGTTCGGCTCGCGACTTTTCTACTTTGATGTAGATTTTAAAATATTCCTCTTGAAAATATCAGTACAGAGTCTTGTAAACGTCGCCTGCAGATACATTAGCAGCAAATAGCGTCAAGAATAGTGGATCTTTTAAAGTTTGTCCTGGGCCTTTTGCACTGTAATTGAAAAATGTATTAAAAGCCTGTGAGTTTATTGTCAGTTCTTCTCACAGAGCGGTGGCTAGGAACTGATTAGATTCATTTATACTTTGTTTTTTGCATGATATTGAATCTAAGCTTCGTGATTTCAGTGCAGTTATATTTCCTTTTTTATATGTTATTTTGACGATTTGTGCTATGTAATAGTTAATGAAATAAAGATCTTTTGACATTGGCTTAAACTTTGATTAAGTAAGAACGTGAACACCTCTGGTTTGGTATTTGTATCATGGTAGTTGGATGTACAGTTTGATGCTATATTTACTGAATATAGTTAAGCCTTCGATTGTATTGATCATGTAATTCTGTTGCTGAAGCTTTTATTGGCGAGAATTCATGGTAACTTATATCACCTATATAAGTTACCATGAATTCTCGCCAATAAAAGCTCATATATTAAAAATCGTTCTCAAGCTGTAGTTGTTAATAGTTTTTTTTCTAATTGGAATAACGTCCCTTCAGGTGTTCCACAGGGCTCGCTGCTCGGTCCTCTGCTTTTCAATATTTTCAAACGATGTTAACGTTTTTTTCAAATATTCAAATTTTCTTCTTTACGCAGACGATATGAAAATATGAAAATGTGTTAAATTAATGTGTTTGAAGATTGTCTGCTTCTGCAGGATGATTTGGATAGGTTCGATAATTATTGCTCTTTAAATAAATTAGATTTAAATATCAAAAAAAATTAACTTTATTTGCTTGCCCCGGAGTAAGACTATTATGAATTACAAACGAATTACAACATGTAGAAGAGGTTCGGGATCTGGGTATCATACATGATTCTAAGCTGACATATGAGAAACATATAGATCATATCGCGAAAAAAGCTCGTAGAACAATAGGTTTTATCATAAGGACGAGCTCACAATTCACCAATATTAAAGTGGTTATATATTATATTCCTCTCTGGTGCGCAGCATTCTCGAGTATTGTTCTCAAATTAAGAATCAACGCTATAACGTTTTTATTAAGAGACTAGAGGCTATTCAGCGTAAATTCGTAAAGTATGTGCAATACAATCAAGATCTCACGCAAGATGTCGCAGATTTCACATTCTACCTTTGCAGGAAAAGAGAAGGAATGCCGATATCGTTTTATTAATTAAGATATCACAATACTTTATTGAGTCCCCTAATTTGCTTTCTAATGTTTGTTTAAATATACCAAACTGCAGTAGGGCGGCCTGTGTACTTAAATATACCTCGGTGCACTACTAACTATATACGGAACTCATTTTTTACAAGAGCTGCTAAGGTAATAAACAAACTGGTTATCTTCCCTGAACTTGACTTGTTTAATTCAAAAAACAACTTATTCAAGGATACATTGGTTAAATACTGGCTTAATGGTTCTCATACTGATTAGTTAATCTATTCTTTACATATATATATATTTATATTTTTTTGGATTTGTATGAATTATTGTCTTTGTTTTTGTTAATACATGCGTAATATTAGTTATACATATGCGAAAACATGTAACTAGTGCATGGTATTTATTTATAATTTATTGTTAAGTTAAATTTCCGCTGTATGTTTTTCTAATAAAAAAAATTACAAAATATATACAATATCGTCAAGAATTTTCAGAGATCAAGTCCTTCCTCTTCCTACGATTCTGTAACTAATATTTAGCATCATCAACGCTGATTAACCTTCTCATACGCTTCCGTCGGTTTA
Source organism: Musotima nitidalis (assembly GCA_949126915.1). Lineage (NCBI taxonomy): Eukaryota > Metazoa > Arthropoda > Insecta > Lepidoptera > Crambidae > Musotima > Musotima nitidalis. The sequence continues at coordinate 13,662,528 of OX421435.1, read as the reverse complement.
TAGTAGGTACTTTTGACCAGCCCTTTCTTCAGAAATATGGGTAGAAGGTCTTACGCGATCTTCCCCTTCCAACATTTCCATTTAGAAGAATGACTGCAGGTACAGCAAAAAGTCTGTGTCATGATCGTAGCAAGTGGAAGGATGTGATCTCTGATTATCCCCACGGGAAGCCGTTCTGTTAAGCATGTATTACTGATAAATTGAAATTTAAAAGTAATATTTGTTAGAAATTTTTAAATGGGTTAGATAATCAACCTCTTTTGACTTTAAGAAGCTTGTTACAAAAGAAGATCTTTAGTTAAACCAGGTTTAAAACTAGTGCTGTTGCTGTCTTAATGTCTTGTTTTGTAATAGGCCCCTAAAAGTTAAAATAAACAAGTTACATAATTTAAAATAAAAATTACCTAAGCTTCAGTAGCTGGAGAAGAGGACTCCACTTCTCAGAGAATTTTGTTTCATTGCTTCTCCATTTATCACTGATAAGTTCAGCAATGGAAGCATTCACGACTCTGAGATATCCGCAGCTATCAGTATAAGCATCTAGCAACAGTTGTTCGAAAAACTTAGGCACAAATTCTCGGAGACACGTCTGAACATTGTATAGAGAAGAGTTCATGTCTTGTGCGTGTTGTCGTGTCTTGATTTCGACGATTGTGACCAGACTTTCTTGCATTGTTTCGTTGAAACTGGTGACAAAGGAAACATGCATTCAGTCAACAAAGTATCGGGAATGAACGTTTTGTTTATGGTTCCAAATTCAAATTTTTGTTTTTTTGTTGTTGTTAGATTGGCACACTTGTTTTCGATTATGGCGCGGAGTTTTAGTTGCATCTGTCATTTATATTTAAAACAGTGCTGTTTTTAGTTTTATAAAATCTAGTGTGTACTCGTATTGCGAATTACATATTGGACAAAAACATCGAAAAAAGAGTTTGTCTTAAACTTTGCATCGCCAATGGAATGTTCGGAGACACTGAAAATGTAACAGAAGGCTTGCGGTGAATCGAATTTATCAAAAACACTTGACGTGCTTATGAGTGGTACAAAGCGTTAAAAAGCGGTCGAGATATGATGGAAGATTTGCCTCTTTTTGGTAGGCCATCAACGTCTGCAACTGAAGTTAATATCGCAAAAATGAAGGAAATAGTGACTGAAAACCCCCATTCAAGTTTGAGAAAGATGGCCGCCGAACTTTCTATATCTCACGAATTGATCCGTACCATTTTAACTAATAATTTGGATATGAAACGTGTTACCGCCCGGCTAGTCCCAAAAGACCAGAATTTTCTTGAAAAACTAAGTCGTATGACAGTCGCTAAGGACTGAGGACATACTAAAACGAGTCAATACCGACCCAACATTAATAAAACACGTTATTACTGGTGACGAGTCGTGGGTTTCTGATTTTGACACGCAAACTAGTCAAGCTTCGGAACGGCGCCTTCCGACTGAACCAAAACCAAAAAAACTACGTCAAAGCCAATCAAAAGTCCAAGTCATGTTGACTGTTATCTTTGACTATCGCGGTGCTGTGCACTCGAACTTATTCCGGAAGGTCAAATGGTAAACAAAGAATATTATTTGAGCTTTATGCGGCGTTTAAGTGAACAAATTCGACTAAAAAGGCCAGATTTGTGGAAAGAATATTCTTGGATTTTACACTACGATAATGCGCTTTCACACAAGGCCACCATTGTGAACGAGTTTTTTGTCCAAACACTCAACAAATGCCATCGAGCAACCATCATATTCACCAGATATGGCTCCAGCCGACTTCTTTCTTTTTCCTACATTCAAATTATCACTTCGTGGCACCCGTTTTCAATCGGTAAAAAGAATTCGCGAGTACTGATCTCAATTCCGGAAACAGCGTTTAAAAAATGTTTTGGTGACTGGATTGTTCGTTGGCGTAAATGTATCGTTTCTGAAGGACTATACTTTGAAGGTGATAAAATAAATTTAGATGACTTAATTTTTATTTGTGTATTATTGATTTTTTCCCGGTACTTACTTGACAGAGTAGTACATTAACTCCTATTAATGCTCATAACTATCAATCAATCAGCGAATCGCCGTTCACTGCCTTTTTTATTTACGTCAGTAACAAAATGCCTTTACGCACTGCCTCACGGCCAAAGGGGGACGGAGAGGGGGTGTGGGACTCACCATCGGCAGACGCGACTACCAGCAGTAGTAATATACGCAAAAAAAACCGACGACTGCGGCCAACGTACCCCGGACCAAAACCAGGAGGGCCTCCTCAGAGAAGCGCAGTGGACGCGCCCCTATTATCTCTCTGTATTATAAGCACCCAGAGTCTCAAGTCAAAGTCAAAATAATTTATTCAAGTTTGGCGCAACAGGCTAACACGCCTTAAACGTCCACTGCTGAACATTAGCCTTACCTAGTTATTACATTTCTCTATGCATTAGCCTCTCCAATGTAAGCTACATTTCATTAGAGGTATTTGCCAATAATCACCACGCTGAGCAGGCGGGTAGGTGATTGCAGTTTAAGCCAGTATGCAGGATGACGTTGTCCATCATCCGGTAGGATTTCTCTTCATTAACTTTTTTTTTTTTAATTGTGACACGTCATAATGACTACATCCTGCCTGATGATAAGCAGTCGATGCAGTCCAATAGGAAAATGAAAGCGCTTTATAAAGTGAAATAAGCACGCTATAAAGCGCATCCACTCATGACGGCCTGCTAAAATGCCGTTTCACGCCCCGCTTAAAAGACCCGGGATCATAGGAAACAGGAAACACATGAGCCGGCAGAAAATTCCAGAGCTTAGTGGTCTTGCTCAGAAACGACCTCCCAAATTTCTTGGTTCGAGTGCTGATATTCTGCACAGTATGAGGATGGTTTCGAAGACCAGCACGTGTTGTTCGTGAGAGGAAAGGAGAGGGCGGGATGAGATCGAAAAGCTCCTCAGAACACTCGCCGTAGTAGTTCCGGTAAAAGACACTGAGAGATGCAATGTCTCTACGCAGCTGTAGATCCTCGAGTGAGGCTGTTACCTCAGCATCCCCTATAATGCGAACCGCTCGCCGTTGCAGTCTGTCAAGTGCGTCGAAGAGGTACTTAGCAGAACCGTCCCAAAGATGGGAACAATACTCTACACTCGATCGCACTTGAGTCTTGTACAACAAACAGCGCTGCTCGGGAGTGAAAAACCGCCTCACCTTATTGAGTATACCCAACTTACGGGAAGCAGTTAAAATAACACCCACACTCTTACGGCTCCCCGTGAGATGAAATGGGGTTGGGTTGGCACTATTCTGTGCGGGTACCACACAGCATTCAAGCATTACAAGAGTGAGGGACAGTCATAACACCATTCTGAAAACGGTAGCTGAGAGCTTCGGCTCCCCAATTACTATAAAATAAGCATATTCTTTCATTGTATATATTAGGTCGGGGAAAAAGTCTTTTCGCATAACGTAGGTATAAACTTATTATAATTTTTTTTTGACTGTACTATTTGTGTCTGGCTGGTTTTGGTAACATTAAAAAGGTTCCATTATAAAGAAAAGAAAAAAATAAAAAAAAGTTGTTTCCCGCTATTTTTCATTTGTTTTTCTCTCCGTAAAAATGAGTGAATCTAATGAAGAAATTCGATACATTTTAAAATTTTATTATAAAAAAGGCAAAAATGCAACTCAAGCAGTGAAAAAAATTTGTGATGTTTATGGACCTGATGCAGTGTCAGTAAGAGTAGCACAAATTTGGTTCAAACGTTTTCAGTCCCGAAATTTTGATGTTAAAGATGCACCTCGCTCTGGTCGCCCTGTTACAAATAAAATGGACGCCATTTTTGAAAGAGTGGAGCAAGATCGGCATATTAGTAGTTACGATGTAGCTGAAGAACTGGGAATTGACCACAAAACAGTTTTGACCCATTTGAAGAAAGCTGGTTATACAAAAAAGCTCGATGTTTGGGTGCCACACGAGCTCACTCAAAGAAACTTACTGAACCGTGTACTCATTTGCGATTCATTATTGAGACGTAATGAAACCGATCCGTTTTTGAAGAGATTGATAACTGGCGATGAAAAGTGGATCACGTACGACAAGAACGTGCGAAAAAGGTCGTGGTCGAAAGTTGGCCAGGCTTCACAGACTGTGGCCAAACCTGGCCTAACACGAAATAAGGTGATGCTGTGTGTATGGTGGGATTGGAAGGGCATTGTTTATTATGAGCTTTTACCGCCCGGCAAAACCATCGATTCTGATCTTTACTGCCAGCAACTGATGAGATTAAAGGAAGCAGTCGAGAGAAAACGGCCGGAATTGATCAACAGGAAGGGTGTGGTCTTTCATCACGATAACGCTAAACCACACACATCTTTAGCCACTCAGCAAAAATTAAGAGAGTTCGACTGGGAGGTCCTAGTGCATCCACCATATAGCCCTGACCTTGCGCCTTCAGATTTTCACCTGTTTCGGTCTCTGCAGAATTCTTTAGGTTCTGTAAGGTTGACCTCAAGAGAGGACTGCCAAAACTATTTGTCCCGTTTTTTTGATCAGAAGTCCCAAAGTTTCTACAGTAACGGGATAATGTCTCTGCCCACAAAATGGCAGAAAGTTATTCAACAAAACGGTACATATATATTGTAAATAAATGTAAATAAACTTTGAAAAAAATGTCTTGACTTTTCATACAAAAATACGAAAAAACTTTTTCCCCAACCTATTATGTTACTAACACTCTATATGAATGTTTAATCTGAAATGATATTATTATTATAAATGAAAATAAAGCTTACAGCACAGCCTGATGCAAAATACAATGCGCCGAAGCGACCTCGTCGGGCAGTTCCCGGTGGCATTTGTTGACGATGTTAAAATGGCGGACGTCCTGGAAATTCTTGATGACATGGTGGAACTGGTCCCGAATCTGTTCGAGCTTCTCTATGGGGTCTATCAAGCAGTGCTCTGTTATGTCAATCATCTGGAAAAGATAATCATTAAAAAGATACGGATACGATCTATGTCACATTCCAATACTTCTTCAGTTTTTAAATTACTTTGTGATCTATTATAGATAATATGCCTTAAAAAATAAGGCATAAATGCTCATAAAATTTCTACGATAAACGAACAAATATCTTGTTTCTTTAGAATAGTTCTAAATAATTTATTTGTAATCAATTTTAGATATACAATTGACAAACTACTGTACATATTGTGCACAAGAATATTGAAAATTCATGATTTAGAAGTATTCTAGGTGTGAAATTGAGTGATAGGATTAGGAATGAAGTGATAAGTGCCAAAGCTGGTGTAAAAGAAGATATAGTGACTAGAATTGAGAAAGGTATGCTTAGATGGTTTGGTCATGTTGAGAGGATGAATGAAAGTAGACTAGCGATAGTGATATATGATGGACAAGTGATTGGAAGTGTTGGGAGGGGAAGACCACGTAAGACCTTCCATGACCAAATTCAGAAAATTTTGGAGAAAGGGCAGGTAAATAGTACCCTAAGCCGACGGGCGTGTATGAGGAGGTTAATAAGTGTGAATGAAGCTAAAAGTGTGTGCCAAGATCGTAGCAAGTGGAAGGATGTGATCTCTGCTTACCCCTACGGGAAAGATGATATTTTATGAAATATCAACATGGCCCTTGAAGCCGGGTGTATTGTTGGTTCATGATACAGAACCAAAGGCCTCAGTAATGAAATGAAAGTTGAATTGACTTACCTCTTCCAAGGAAATAACATAATTCGTGAAGTCATGAAAATATTTGATTTTATAGAACTTTAGAACAGCACTTCTGAGTTCCTTGGCCATTTCGTCATTCATTATCTGCACCAGGTCTAGAAACGTGTCTATGGTGTGTAGAGATTTGTTCTTCAGCCGGTTGTAGTTGGCTCGGCCTTGGTCGAAGATATTCTTTGCTATGCTGTAGGCTTCAGTGACTAGATGGTATTTGGGGTCAATGTTCTCAAATGCGTTGTTTGTGCACTATAATTTAAAATATGTATCTTACAAAATCATTTATTGCATGTCACATGGAAGTAGGTTGTTACAAATATGGATAGATACAATGTGACGCCCTGTAAGGACATAGCAACATAAAAAAGGACTGCCTGCGTCCTAGGTGAATTACAAAAATTTAAGACATTAAACAATAACAATATATTTATTTATATGGATCAATTGATTTTATCATCGAATAATTTCTGCATATTATAATAGCATTTTTTAATTAAGAATGTCTTTAAATTTTAGTAAAAAGCGGAAGATTATTTATATTTTTTATGTCTTATGGTATATGATTGAATATTTTAATTAACGTGCTATGAGGGCTTGTCGAGATTAGTTTTGGTGTTGAAAAAGGGATTTTTAGTTTATTCTGATATCTATTGTTTCTTCTCATTCTTTTCTCAGGTGAATATAGGGTTTGGTTTTTTTTTTATAAACTTGCATGACTCCATAATGTAAATTGAAGTGAGAGTTAAAATCTGATGTCCAATAAAGTGTGCTCTACAGGATTCTAGTTGGTCAATGTTTTTTAATATTCTTATGCATTTTTTTTGTAGAGTAAAAATTTTACCCACATATATTTATTTATTGACATGTCGATAAGACCTCCATCAAAATTACTTTCCGCTCTGAGATCAAGGGTTCGATTCCTAGACAGATCTAGAAACGTGTGCAATATGTTTTCATCATACACATGTGTCTTGTGCCTTCCACCCTACCCTGAACTACGTCCGGTCCAGGTCCAGGTCCAGTCTGGAAATGTGTCTTAAGAAAGCAAGTAATTATAATAAGTAAATTTCGTAGTTACCTCTTGTACATACACTAGTGTTAATATCACTGCAGCAATAAGACTAACTTTTGTCAAAAAACTCATTTTGGTTAAAAAAGAAAACTTTTTTTTAAAACAAATTACAACTAAGAATATTATGTCACACCAAAAAGTTTTTATTTATTATTTCCGATCTTTTTGACTAAAATATATTATGTCAGACCAAAAAGTATCTATAGGTAAATTGAGTATGATAGGTTTAGCAACTTTTTAAAATAGTATCTATAAAAATAGACAACAGTTCAACTTCAAACAACAGTTCGATAGAAATAATTTTTCTGAGTACTAGAAAGTAACATCGTACTACGATATAAGGTAAGCACTAAACAAAAAATAATTGAAACTCGTATAACCGAAGTCAATAAAATTATGATATTACATAGGGTTTATGTAAATCCCATAAATTTCTCAATAATTTCTTTGTTTACGTAAAAGTTTGTGTAACCATTTAACTACTCCGGAAGATTACCTAACTCGGAGTTACCAGGCGATCGCTGATTATGGAAAATTTGTTGTAATCAAGCAATATTAATGGCTTCCCTTTTAGCTATCAATTCATCCAAAATTTTTGTGTATGAATGCTGAACATAATTATAATATAAAACAGAATGCCTCTTATGGGAGAACTATTTTCGACCAGTGTGTGTTGCCAGCGATGACATATGGTACTGAGACGTGGTACCTATGGACCTCATAAAAAGGCTCAAAGTCGCTGAGCGTGCAATGGAGAGAGCTATGCTCGGAGTGTCCCTACGTGATAGAATCAGAGAACTGGAGTAACCCACAATGCAAGGCGGATTTGTAAGCTGAAATGGAGGGATGTTAATGAGGGTTGTTGGAGAAATTTTTGTTGGTTGATTCTTTCTTTATTTTAAATAGTGGCTTCGTGCGTCTAGCACATTTAGCCAGTGTCAAGTAAGTGATATATCAATAATATTATATATTTCATAGTAAATGAGAATGAGTACCCTCCCCTAAGCTTCTTGAGTCCTCAGTAAAGATGTGGGACTATATTGAGATCTCACATGGACTCCTTGAGAGAAAATTTGAAAAGTGATGTTGCACTGTTTTGTTTGATTTACCAACACTCATGTATGTTCACAAACACTTAACGGTTAATAATCCACCGTTATTACTCATTAATGTTAGAAATATCACAAATTTTAGAAAATAAAACAAAACTGCAGACATGACGCTTCACTTTCCCGCCAAGAAGTCGTTGGTTGATTCACCCGGTGTGCTTGTTTCTTTTTTTTCTTTGTGTACCTACATTATCCAAACATGCTTTGTCACACAACTAAGTTTATTATACCTTTGTTTGTAAAAATATCATCAAGTACCGGACATTCTAAAATTGTACATAAACCTTATTTGTTAATTCAAGTAAGTAATCAACATAATTTATAGTATCTCATTTTAAGTGAACTATGATGTTTTTATGAGAAATAAATTCTTTAAACCCAAATGGCAGTGGGCGAAGCCACATAGCTCCAAGAATCGACAACCGATGGGGCGATATGGTTCTTCAATGGTGACCGAGAACCTGCAATCGTAGTAGAGAACAGCCTCACACCCAAAGATCTGATCAAGGCGGCGGGTAGCCAGTCAAGGAAAACTACAAGGCCTTTATTCAGCAGTGGTTCAATTAATGATGATGACCAAGTCCTACAAGTGGTGCACCTGCGGGACAACGGACGAGGCTCTGGCGAACATAGAAGTTCCCGGCAAGCGACAAAAGGCTCGCCACCTATTACGTGGACAAATCGTGAGAAAAACCACAGAAGACAGACAAACCTCAACAAATTCTGACAAAGAACCCATTTGCTTTTATTACTTTATTATGGTACCGCTCATATCTCTTTCATTGTAGTTAATAAAATATATCGAATTTCCATTTTGTGTGTGAATGTTTGACGAATCTAAATGATCATGTTGATCTTAAAGACAATAAAGTATATTTTATTTTTATTTGCATATTATTTTTACTATTTAAATGTGTATGCGAAGCGCTCGTAGCTCTGCGGTGCTCGGTGGTCGGAAACGATCGCCGAAGTACAGCAGAGTTTACAGAGGTCAGTCCTTGGATGGGTGACCGTTTGTGTGGCATTTGATATCGAGCGCTTCCGTGCTTCGGAAGGCACGTTAAGCCGTTGGTCCCGGTTATCACTAAATGTGGTAGTCGTTAAGCCATGTTAGAGGCCTAATGGGCGGCTTGAAAAATTCTAACAGCAGGACGCCATACAGCTGCCTCCGCCAATCCGCACTGGGTCCGCGTGGTGGAGTATGACCCAATACCCTCACACCTTGGTATGTGAGAGGAGGCTCGTGCTCAATAGTGGGACGTTAATGGGCTGAGATGAAATGTGTATGGTGTCCTTTTTTTTTTATTAACGTCGGTAACAAAGTGCCTTTACGCACTGGCTCACGGTCTACGGGGGACCGAGAGGGGAGTATGGGGCTCTCTACGACCGCCAGCAGTTCTACCCGCTAAAAATCTTCCGTCGACGCTCACCGCTGTTAAAAAAGGGCCGGGGGGCCAGTGCCAAAGTTTGAAGCTTCTGGCACTACGTCCCCCGGATCAGAACCGGGAGGACCATGGGAGGACCTCCTCAGAGAGGCGCGTGTGTCTCGGGGGTCTATAATTAGGGGGCCCCGCCCTCGCCGCCTAAGACCCCCCTGGCGCTCCGTAACGGACTCTCCTGCCCCGCCCGCTGCGTCAACGTCGTAGCGGGATAGAGAGCGGATCCTGCTCCCTCTCCCGCTCCGCGGCCTCCTTCTGCGACATCACCACTTTGCAGAAGGAGGCCATTGACAAATCAAAACCTTACCTGACCTGCTTGTGGTGCACCTGCCGATTAACGGACGAAGCTATTGGCCATTACAAATGTTTCCGGTAAGCAATAGGCTCAATTCAATTCAAAGTCATTAATTCAAGATTGGCTCAATAGAGCTCTTATGAAGGTCAGACTTAAAATTTTACGCGCTCGCCACCAATTACGTGCGACCAACTTTTTAACTGGCGAAATGTGGGCATTAAATATGCCTCTGCCCACCCCTTTGGGAAAACAGGCGTAATTGTATGTAGGTACATCCTTTTAACAAGGCTGACGTAAATAAAATCGAAAACTAAAAATGTTGAAGTTGTATATTAATATTACAATATATTACATTAAATTGAGTGACTTAAATTAGATTGTACAACATAACACTCGATTCATCTACGCAGTATAACAGAATTATATTATTGTGACATAACACTTTTGAGCAGAAGTACCTGAAATAGAAAGAAAAAATAATATCATACTTTTCAGAACGAAAGCGTTGGAACCAAAGACGTACTGTGTTTTCTTTTACAGTAGCTTTTGAGTACACACCATTAACCCTTCGAGCTGTTTCTGCAGCGCTTGTTCAAAAAAAGCTTATTAAAAAGATGCAGCATTTTCAATTTTACGTACTACAGCACAGAACGATGTCAAAACAAAAAAAAAATGGCGCGTAAACAAATGAAATTTCACATTAAGAACACGTCAATTCGTGTAAGCAAGCGTAAGCTTTCTTTCTTTATTTTAAATAATGGCTTCGTGCGTCTATCACATTTAGCCAGTGTCAAGTAAGTGATAATATATTAGTAATATAATTATAATTCATAGTAAATGAGAATGAGTGGTGATAAAGATGATAAATGGTAAATGAGATACCCTCCCCTAAGCCCCTTGAGTCCTCAGTAAAGATGTGGGACTATACTGAGATCTCACATGGACTCCTTGAGAGAAAATTTGAAAAGTGATGTTGCACTGTTTTGTTTGATTTACCAACACTCATGTATGTTCACCAACACTTAACGGTTAATAATCCACCGTTATTACACATTAATGTTAGAAATATCACAAATTTTAGAAAATAAAACAAAACTGCAGACATGACGCTTCACTTTCCCGCCAAAAAGTCAAGCGTAAGCTTTAAATTGAAATAAATTTGAATTTGGAATTCCTAGAAACGCCGAATTTTAAGATCAAAGTGGGAAAACTTTTTGGCGGGAAAGTGAAGCGTCGAGTCTGCAGTTTTGTTTTATTTTCTAAAATTTGTGATATTTCTCACATTAATGTTTAATAACGGTGGATTATTAACCGTTAAGTGTTTGTAAACGGACATGAGTGTTGGTAAATCAAACAAAACAGTGCAACATCACTTTTCGAATTCTTTCACGTAGTCCCTGTGAGATCTCAGTATAGTCCCACATCTTTACTGAGGACTCAATGGGTTTAAGGGGAAAGCATCTTATTTACCATTTATATTTTTTACCACGACTTATCCTTATTTACTATTATTTATATGTTATTAATATAGGTATCTATAACTTGATCCTGGCTAAATGTAATAAACGCACGTAGCTATTATTAAAAAAAAAACAAAGTGGCCAGATCGAAACAACGCCAATTTCACATAGAGACCTAATATTAGTAAAGTCTTTACCATGTCGTAGATCAGTCCTTGTGAAGGAACTTGTTGAAGGCTCCGTATGAGGACTCCAGGTCGAACACCAGCTGCCTTACTTGGGCTTCTGACAGCTCGTCTGATGCTGACATTTCTGACAGCTTGTCTAGCCATTCTTGGACCTGAATGTACAAAAAAATATATTAACTCCTATTTATAATAAAGACCGACAACATGAAGTACATATTTTTTTATCTGTTTTCTATATCTGCAATCAGTCGAAAGACTTTAATCTGATTCTTTGTGCGAGTGATGTTGTTTGTAAAGAAGAAGGCCAGTGCCTCTGACTCTACTTAGAGCATGTGGTTTCTTTTTTGGTACTGGTATATGGTTTAAGTACTGTGAAAAATAGACGCTACAAACCTTAAGCTTGCCCTCAAAGTCCTCTGGCAGCATGAGGAGACGGTCCATGGTGTCCTTCAGGTCCCTCAGTTCTGGCTGGATCATGTCCATGGCACGGAACTCCAGGCGAAGCTTGTCCATCAGCGTAATGAAGAGCTGGAATTACATATATAAATAAAATGTACATACAGGGTGTATAAAATAAAATATACTTTATTGTCTTTAAGATCAACATGATCATTTAGATTCGTCAAACATTCAGACACAAAATTGAAATTAGATATATTTTTAACAACAATGAAAGAGATATGAGCTGTACAATAATAGAAAAATAAAAGCAAATGGGTTCTTTGTCAGAATTTGTCAAGGTTTGTCAGTTTATTCGTCTCAAAGTCAAAGTCTAGTCAAAATACTTTTTATTTCATAAACTATTACATAGTACTTGAAAACGTCAAAATTATAAAAAAATAACAAAAACAAATAAAATATAATTATACTAAAATCACGAAGCTTAGATTCACTTGCAACCAAACAATTTAAAAAAACAAAAAATATTTAAGTGTAAGTGAATCTAAGTGCCAGTTCCGAGCCACCGCTCTGTAAGAAGAACTGGCAAGAAACTCACTGGCTATGCTCTTTTAAATTATCGATTGGTTAGTTACAATCTTCATTTGTCTGTGACGCTATACAATGCAACATAATATAACAATATTCATGCTTTAAGTGATTCATATTAGAATAGCCTGTATGAAAAGGCAGTTTAATCCCAAGCATTTTTATCAGCCATCTCTGTCTGTTGTGCGGCCTAATGGGCGGTTTGAAAAATTCTAACAGCAGGACGCCATACACCTGCCTCCGCCAATCCGCACTGGGTCAGCGTGGTAGAGTATGACACCTTGATATGTGAGAGGAGGCCCGTGCTCAGTAGTGGGACGTATTGGGCTGAGATGATGACATGAATAGACTTGGGACTTACAGAAACAATCTCCGCGATGTATTTGTTGGTGTTCCCCTTGTCATCTTTGATCAAGTTGGGTTTGTTCTCTCTTATCCTCTCCAATGCAGCGGGACAGTCTAGCTGTAACCAAAGAAACAAAAGCATTTGTAAACCACTGGTTTTATGTAAATGTTGTTGATGAAATATTTATTATTTATTTATTTATTTAGTACACACACAGAAATATATATACAGAAATACTAAAAAACTAAGAAACATTGGGTACAGGGCACAGCTTATTCCAAATAGAAATATCTTCCAGCTGGCCCGCGATAGGAAAAACATGACAAAGTCACCATTTATTTCAAATTAACAGAGTTATTGAATGCATTGGTAATAAAATAATAGGCAACCATAGCCTAAGGTGCGAATTGATTAGAATAAACGCATTTCCTCCAGCCATAAGGCCTCTGCCTCGAAACTTGCGGGCAGCGGGGCGATGGCGGGGGTGGCGCGGTAGCGGGGCGGTGGCGTCAGCGGCGCGGTAGCGGAGCGGACAAGGCAGACCCGTTTTCGAAAGCAGCGGGCAGATCGCGCGGCATTATAGCGGCGTAGTGTTGTGTTCGTGTTTGTGTCGTCAAAATGTCTGAACAACGGCGACATCTTTTTGCTTCAAATTTATTAGGAAAAGAAGAGGCGAGTTTTATCGAAATTATGAAGAACAGAGATAATATAATTTCTTCCCATAACTAATTATTTAATCTTCTATTTTTATGGTTCACATCATTGCTGTTCTATATCGGTGTTCGTTAAAAAATTGGTGAAATAATTTCCTCTAGCATGTCCGAGCACATTTCAGCACGTCACAAAAATATATTGCACACACAACACTGCGATGCAGACGCGCGGGAGGTCACCGCTTGACTAGAGTGCACCGCTCGTTGCCCGCCCTCCCGCCGCTGCAGCGCCGCTGTTTTCGAGGGTCGGTCCATTTGATTTCACGTGTTTGATCTTGCCGCTCCCGCGCCGCCGGCGCCGCCGCCCCGCTGCCCGCAAGTTTCGAGGCAGAGGCCTAAGGGTCTGCTTCTGCTCCGTAAAAGACTACTAATTTTTGAGATTGTCTCCATTGTCATAATGTGACTGAGGTAATCTGGGAATCGCTCATAACTCCGCGGTCGTAGGTGGTCGGAAATGATCATTAGAGTACAGCAGACTCCATGGAGGTCAGGTCAGTCATGAATCGTCCCCCACAGGTCTTGACGTACCGCTGGGAAAAAGGTGGGTGCCTTTAGTACTAACTACCAGAAAGGACACCAAAAAGAGAGACCTGTGGAGGGGCAGCGTGAGGGCTTGAAGAGCCGGGGCCTCCTGCTGTCGATCTATGGACCAATCTGTCCAAAAAGGGGAGAATGTTTCCGTGTTTTGGAAGCCACGTTAAGTTATTGGTCCCGGTTATTATCATATGTGATGTCCTTAAGCCATTTTAGAGGCCTCATTAGGCGGCTTGAAAAATTCGAACCACAGGATGCCGCTTATCTGACTCCCCCAACTGGGTCTGCGTGGTGGAATATGATACAACAACACCCTCTCACATTGTTTCGAGAGAGAAGGCCGGTGCTCAGTAGCAGGATTTTAATGGGCTCAGATGATGAATCTAGATTCATCCTAGGAATCCTAGGAATCATTTGCGACATTTTGAAGAGAACCATAATTTTGAAGATCAAGAGCGACAGTAGAATGCGTGTACTAACCCGATATTTTGTAACGAAAGAATCAATGGTAGGAAACTCGTCTCCCTGCACTTGCTTGAAGGCCACCTTATACTGAACGAGTAGTCGACTGCAAGCCGCGGTGTACTCCTGCGCGCGCACACAGTCGCGCATGTATGCCTTCTCTAAAAGCTGCAAGGTGCTCACTACTGCATACAACTCTGCCATATTGTCATGCCTGAAAAGTTATCATATTTTATTATATTTACTCAATAGTAAGGGGGCATCCATTCATTACGTGAGTTTAAAATAGGGGAGGGGGGTCCGGCCACATCTCACCAAAACTCACCAAGGGGGAGGGGGGGGTCAATAAAAATCTCACATCAACTTTTAATTCAGAGAATATACATTTTCATACCACAGTAAAATTTTGCATTAAATACTTTTGTATTATATTCTATTTTTGTATTATATACAATAGAGAAAGCACATGAATGCTCATGGATGGAGTGAATGTGAGTGAAAATTAGAGATTAGGTGGTTCGCAACCTATTTTTTACTTTTACGTATAATATAATTAAATTTGTTATAGTGCACCTTAAACGTGGTATAACTTTTCTCCTCTTATTTTACAGGAAAAATGTAGTACATAGAAGACAAATCAAATAAATTAAATTATTTAAAAAATATTGGGTAAATCTCACCAAGGGGGAGGGGGGGTCCAAATTTTAAAATAAACACCTCAAGTAATTAATGGATGTCCCCTAAATAAACATAGCAATGAAATCACAATAACGACTGGCTACCCGATCTATTATTATACCTGTTTTTATAATGATAAATGTTTATTTCAAACCTACATATATAATTTATTCACACATATCAAGTGGAATAATGAAATCACAGTTCATGTGGAATAATTAATATATTATTTTTAAAATTACATTACATAAGTTTGATAGTGACTCATGGTACGCATGGTAGACACATGTGGTATGACACATGGTATGCCAGTTTTAAGACAGTTGTTAGAAATTTAATTTATTGAAGGTTTGACTATCAGCACTCGAATCAAGAAATTTGGTAAGTTGTTCCTGAGTGAGACCATTAAGCTCCGGAATTAGCTACTGGTGCTTATTCCACGGTATGAAGCGCCATTTTTTTATTGGACTGCATCGAATGCTGACAATCAGGCAGGATGAAGTCATAATGATGTTTACAGGGCTGTTCAAAAGGGTTACTGCAGCCTCAAGATATAGCAGGCTCAACAGAATATGGTTTTTTGTCAGTAAAAGTCTGGCACACCCTCCCTGTCCACCCTCAGCAGATTCTTCTGCTGCCCTTTTGGGCATTTGATGTTTTTCCATACGAAAAAAAAAGAAAGTCATCATGATGTGTCTCAATTAAATTCTAACAAACACATACTCAGTCTTTTTCTTGGACTCTACCCACTTCTACTAGACAAAGACTAATACCTTTACAAAGAAGAGTTCTAGACAATATTTATCATAATCCCATTATTGTCCCACTTCTGATCATGAAAGTCCTCTCACAAACCAAGGTAAGAGTGTGTTACAAGTGGATGATACTCCACACTAAAGATAAGATCTTCCACTGGGCAGATGGATGTGCTCGGAAGCCCCATCCAACCAATAATGGTTGGTTGTTGCATATATAGAGATGAGGCTAAGGGACTCTGTTTCAGCGATTTAGGATTTCATACATCTTTAACATTTTGTTCATTGCTTGTACGGTGTTGCTACAAATTCATTAGATCATACTTCACTATGCAGACCCAGTGCAGATAAGCAGGGAAGGATAAGACGTGGACAAAACTATCCCTAGATTACTACCAGCAAAGTATACATAAGTTTAACAGGAACAACAATTACCTTCTGGTAAACATTAATTGGTAGCAATAATTAAACATCATAAAACAGTAATATAAAACTGCGATATAATCCAGCACAAAAAATTAATTTTAATGTATAATAATCGAAAACACTGGTCACTGACATAAGGTTTGGCTAATTATTGAGGGCTCATTTTATGTTAAACTAATGTTAGAAAATAAAACGTATCTCACTTTTCACGTTCCCTTGCATTTCTGTGCAGTTTAACTTCTTCATAAAGTTCTGGTCTAGTGTCTGTAAAGGATAATAATAAATAAAAATATCAAATTTACACACCCTAAAAATTTGATCATCAACAATGGTAAACAAAGTACCTTGCATTTTATATCACTTATCTGCTTTGGCTATCCAGATTAACAATTTATTCGAAGAAGTTTACTTTACTAAGTTTTGTATTATTTTATTCTATCTTTAATTTTAGAAATAACTATAAAACAAAGAAAAGTCCTACAAGACTATAAGTACAGATATTTATTTATGATTTGACAAGGCAAGTCAGAATCACTTACATCTTAACAGTCACTTGACAGTGACTGTTGTCAGTACTCAAATATACTATAAAGCCTATTTAGTTATTAGAAAAGATCTGATATATTACAGTCACGGAACAGAAAAAACTAGTGGAAATGGTAAGTGACAAAATTAGTATGAAGACCGCTGTCGCCAAACTCACACAAATAAACCATTGACCGTAATTGACAGATAAACAATGAGCGTAATTGGTCATTTTTATTTTAGTCAAAATTAGCTTAAGTCAATTGTTCTACACCGGAAAATATACATTCACCCACTATAATAAGATTTAATTTGCTTAAAAGAAAAATACTTAAAACATTTTTTAAACTAAATTCAAACTACCTATGATTGTTGAGAAAGTATCGCTAGATGGTGTTGTTGTTTGTTGAAGCAATTATAACCCTTATTAAGGTTGTCATTACCGCCACAGACGTAGATTCTACTGCTAGTCTGCCAGTGCAGGGTGTCGCTTTGATTGTTGCAGTAGAAAGCGATATCGATAGATACGTTCGATAAAAACATGAAGTTTTTGAGATATTTGTAATAACTTTTATTATACCTACATCGAAAATAGAATAGAATGAAAAACACGTTTATTTAAAATTTATTTTATTTTCCTTGAAATAAAACATATTTATTTAAAAACTGACGTTTTGAAAGTTTTATTTTTAATTTTAATAAATGATGTATGCGAACATTTATATATTTTTCGACAATTGCTTTCATCAAATCAGAGACATGATTGGACGCAGGAAATATATATATATATATCGATATATCGTAATACATTATTTTTATTTATCGATAATATCAGTATTTCACCTGACTACATCATTAACTATGTAGCGAAGAACATTCGACATGGACTTGCTTAATACAGTTAAGCCAAAATGGACTTTATTTAAATACATTAAGGTTTATTTTAGCTAGTCGTTCAATTAAATAACGTGTAAACTGAAATTACATAATTTTCTTAGAATACAATTAAAATATTACTTACCGATGGTACGAAACACCTCCATTTATAAGATTTTTTCTCCTACTATCATTTTTGCACTCTAAAATGGAACAATACGGCATATTTTTTTAAATCAAGGGAACGCAACGACTACCAACTCGACGTGATGTCAGAACACAACTGCGGCTTGACTCAATGAAGTAAGCGTAACAGCGCCTACTTGTGACACGCGCGATACGCCTACTTTGCACTTCCACTAGTTTTTTCTGTTCCGTGATTACAGTGCATAATTTTGAAAATATAAAAAGTCAATTTAATTAATATTTTTATAAAAATATTTAAAAAAGACATTAAGTACTACATTAATATGTGTAGTGTGCACATAAGGATTAAGCTAATTTTAAATTCAGTTTTGATTCCACAATTCATTGTATATGAGTTCGATTTTTAAATTTCGTTTTATATAAAAAGATGGCCGTTTCTAAACTGTTGCATAATGAGTTTAAAAAAGTATTAAAAAGGTAACTGTCTAGGTGACGTAATCGACTAATATGGCGGATGACGCGCGCCGCGCACTCGCTGACTCTGTCCCCCGCTTCCTACTGACTGCAGTTTCTCCGGTTGGGTTGCTCGACAACCACTGATGTCATAGGATTTCTCATTGGAATGGACGAAAATTATTCAGAATATATAGTTTATGAACTAAAAAGTTTGCTTAAACAAACTTAAAAGAACTATATTTTGTGAAACAGTGCGATCGTAAAGGTCGATTCTTGGTGACAAGTGTTTTTATCAAAATACCAGTTCTCCTTTTTGTGTGATCGCAGTGTTTATGTGCTGAAAACTGTTCCTATTGTGTGAATTGTTTGTGGCCACCGTCTTTCCCGTTTAATGTGATCTTGTTGATCAACAGGTAAGGCATTTCAATTGTTTTGATATAAAATTTCTTTGTGTATTGGTTTCGCTTCATGAAATTATAGTTTTAGTAGCTTATTGTACCTATCTAAAGTTCCTAAATAGAACCTAGCTTACACTTCGTTCTGCATATTAGGTCAGTCACGATGATACCTATTATTCAATCGCAAGTGTAAAATGCTTTTATTCTTATTGGAATGCATAGCACGACGCGGGCGGGGTTCGAGGGCGCGGCGCCGGCCGTCCTACTTTTGGTTAAAAAGTAGGCAACGAAACCCATAGCCAGTTGTAATGTATTATTTGTAATGTTAGCGCCTTTTTGGCTTGATGTTCTGACAGTAAAAGTATGTTAAAGATCTTATAGATAGCATAGCATATGGCAAGAGCCGTAAATTTATCAGCTCAATAACATTACTTCATGTGGATGTAATGTTATTAAGTAATAACGGAGTTTACTATATTTTCTCATCACCAAATTGTGTTGTGCAATTATGTGGTTTTTTTATTAAGAGAAGGGTGTCCTTTTATTTATTACTTACACCCTTCTCTTTATTATAAGTATTAATGTATAAGTTTTAATGGGTTAGCAACATGATTGTGATGCCTCTGGTTTATATTTATTTATATCTATAGGCTGTAGTGACCTCTTTCATATCAAAATCATAAAAAAAAAATTAAAAAGTTCTAGAATAAACCAATTTGTTAATAATGAACAAGATGAGATGCAGTGAACCGTTTATTTAATCTTTATTGCACACTTAAAAGTATTACAAAAGGCGAACTTAATGCCATAAGGCATTCTCTGCCAATTAACCTTAGGGTTAGCCGAAAACTTAACATTAACATAACAACATAACATTGGAAATGCATAAAAAATTTTTAACCATAAAATGATTGGTAGTGTCCTTCGTCATTTAATTAATTGCTTGGTGGAACTAGAATTTAGACACTTTTAAAACTGCCATTGCTTGTAAATAACTTTTAATACAATTACTAAAGACTACTAATAGTAGTACTACTATTTTATTAATTTAGACTACCTATCTTACATGACTGAATTAGTAACAGTCTCATGACATGAGTTTTTTGATTATACCAGCTTTGACTATAAATAAAACAAAGATAATACAAAAACCCATAGGCATTAGTTCAGTAGCCAAATATATTAAGTAACATAAGAACCAGTTTGATAAGCATATAATGTTGAAAAATCAAAATGAAGAGTTATGAAGAAAAGTTTGGATTGAATACAGCAATTAACATTTATTTTAACTGCCTAAATAGGTAAGTAGTTGGTAGGTAGGGTAATAAAATACTGGTAATAAAAAGTAACTAGTGCCTTGTAAATCAGCCAGCTTTTCTTAACCCTAGAAAGATAATCTTATTTTGACCTACTTTAAAGATAATCTTAGGTCTTTGAGACGTATTTGAATTTACAATGGCCTATTGGACAAGTTGCAATAAATAAACTTTTAAAAAGTGATTGGACAATTACTTCAGTGTTTTTTACTACAAATAAAACCATATTTACAATAGAAAATTAAATATATTAAAGAAATATATAAAGTTATTTTGTATACCTCTTACAAATTAACAAAAAAATATGAAGTCTTTATTTATTGAGTAATTATGTTAATTTTAGTATAGAATCAATTTTTTTTTACTTCATACTAAAGAATATTAACTAGTTAAAAGTTTGATATAAAAAATCAACAAGTTTTATGTTTAAATCACATTTAGATACAGCCTTTACACTCATCAGTTTTTTGTTCCCCACGAATGCTTTTTTTTGCATTTATAATATGTCATTTTCGACATTGTTCTTATTTTTGACAGAAAATAGCACAATATCTCTTCTTTTTGTTAACTGGTTCTTCGTTATTGTGACAGTAAATGACATAATAATTCACAAACGATATATTCACCATACCATAAAATATTGCCATCGGCCACCTATTGGTCTTTCTTGAACAAGACATAGACGACCACATTTGGTCAAATTTGTCGTCTCCACCTTTTTTCTGGTTTTAGCCATTGAAATAGATTACCAAAATTACCTAAAACATAAAAATAATCGATAAATAAGAAGAATTATTACTACATTGAACGAAGTTCAAAAGTTACACAAAGGATAATCATACATCCGTCGAACGTAAACCATCCCTATATCTACGTAATTATTGTACTTACCGTAGTTACACAGCCGTGTCCCGTAAACTTTGCTCGGCGACTGGGATAACTGAGAAGAACAGCGCGCTTCGTTGCGAAATAAAAAAGAGATAGCAATATTTGTGTCGGGCTAGCGTCTCAAAGACGTAGATTATCTTTCTAGGGTTAATTGTATTGTTTTATTTTCTTCCCTAAGCGAAATTGAGTGTGTTTATTGTCAGACTTTACTAAACGTTATATAGATTGTAATAATCAGTGAGTGCAGTTGGAGGAGGCTTTTGTCAACATATGACATACAGACGAAATCGATGTATAGTAGACGGTTATTACTACTTATAAATAACCATATATATATATATATTGTAACCCAAGTGTGTAATGTCTGAATAAAGACTATTATTATTATTCAGTGCACTGTTCCCTCATTTAAACAAATTTATTATGTATCTCTCCTAATACAATGTTTAGTGGCATAAGAAATAAGACTTATTTACTACAACCAACCTACTTACCAAAACTGACAAACCTTGATAAATTCTGACAAAGAATCCATTTGCTTTTATTTATTGATTACGGTACCGCTCATTTCTCTTATCTTGTTAGTAAAAAATATGGAATTTCCATTTTGTTTGTAAAAATTTGACGAATCCAAATGATCCTGTTGATCTGAAAGACAATAAAGTAGTTTTTTATTTTATGTTAATACATATACATAAATTAAATTTCCAAAAGAAATAAAATCTGATGTTGAAATTTACATGCTTTATTTAATTGAATTAGGTATTTATTTTTAACTGTTTGTAGCAAGTATTATTTAAAACTATAAATTTTTTTAATAATATAATATGATTTTTATTTCACATGAAAAAGTGCTAAACTAAAATCTACAAATATAAGTGTAAAATTATTAATGTTATCAATATTTTTTAATGAATCATAGAATTTCAGTGATTTGATAATCACACAATAATATGATTAGATGACCAGTTGAGTAGTAGATAACATAGTCATTATTGCAATATTCTGATAAATTAACTGTTTTTAAACATTTCACACAACTAATAGTGTTTGTGGTAAAATGGTTTAGACATCTAATACTAACTACCATTGTTTCTAGCCCCAAACTAAGCTTTTACTATAGATATTTATTTAGACAGCAGTGCCATATGGTTATTACACCTCAAAATTCAAATTCAAAATTATTTATTTCATAAACTATTATACATTATAAGTACTTGAAAACATCAAAATTAAATATAAAAAAACAATCGAAATATAATTACACTGAAATCACGAAGCTTAGATTCACTTATATGCAACAAAACAATTTAAAAAGAAGCTATACAATGCAATATTATATAACATTAACAATATTCATGTTTTAAGTCAGTTAAATTAGAATAGCCTGTATGAAATAAATAAATAAATATTTTCTAACAATTACACCAATCATTTAGTTCCAAGATAAGTATCATTAAGAACTTGTGTTATGGATACTAAATAACGTATAAACATACTTACATACTTTTTTTTTGTAAATACATACCTACTTAATATACATAGGAAAACACCCAGACCAGAACAAATATTCATGTTCATGCACGCAAAGATTTGTCCTGTGTGGGAATCGAACCCACGACCTCTGGAGTGAATTGTAGGTATACTGACCTCCACGCCATCCCAAAAATTCTGGCATCCCATGTCTTGACAGACACAGGTTCATAATAGGTGATTAAGGAAATGAGATCTCGTCTAGTTTCCATGTGGGTGAAGGGCTAGCTGTCAATTAAAATTTCTCTGTGCTAAAAGTGAACCTTGCTATAAACTAAATAAGTAACTTTTAAATAATAGAAACAAGGATTCTGGCTAATTAATTACTTATGGGATAAATTTTGCCATAACTGTATAGGCAACTTTTGAATAGTTCAAAATCAAAAATCATTTATTCAAGTTTGGCTCAATAGAGCTCTCATGAATGTCAAACTTATAAACTAACGCGCCCATTCACTGCGGGCAGGAGCTTGATCGTAAAAGAACAGACAAGAATATCATCAAGGTTGATTTTTTCTCTAGAATATTAAAACAGCAGTCGGAAGATTAAAAAAAAGAAGACAAAACTCTTTTTAGCAATATTAACATAATAACGGATTAACCATAGTAGACAGACAGTTGTAACAAGAATTTCTGCCACCACAAAAGGGATATATGCATGGCCGTGAGTTTCTGTATGTATAATTTATTGATACTTCAATTTGCTACTATAATTTCCCGAAAAATCGAGAAACTATTCAACACGTCACGTGTTTCGCCCTTACACAGGGCATCTTCAGGTAAGATAAGACTCCAAACAACGATGTCTTCACGACCAACGCTGAAACGAGACTCGTTATTTATTAATTAAATTATAATAGCGCGGGAATTGTTACAAATATATTTTTAATCAATCACTTGCTTCTGTATGTATGTAATATGTACGTACAGGCAGCTTCATGTAGTTGTTAACATCCAATTCGCCATAAAGATCGACAAACGTCTCTATTGCTAAGAGCGTAAGGTCGAGTTTCGAAATATACCGCGCTTTGGGTGCAGCTATTTCATGCTGACTGTACTCTACAGTACTAGTTGACCTCTCTGAAATGCCACTTAAAAACCTTTTTAATTTAGTTAATTTTCACTCTTAGTGATGACATCATCCGATGACAATATACGGCACAACCATAACCTTCCTGTGACCTTGAAGTCATGTTTGTGTATGTCACTCTTAACTTGAATGACTTAAAACATGAATATTGTTAACGTTATATTATAATATTGCATTGTATAGCGTCACAGACAAATGAAGATTGTAACTAACCAATCGATAATTTAAAAGAGCATAGCCTGTGAGTTTCTTGCTAGTTCTTCTTACAGAGCGGTGGCTCGGAACTGGCACTTAAGAGTCACTTACACTTAAATATTTTTTGTTTTTTAATTGTTTGATTGCAAGTTAATCTAAGCTTCGTGGTTTTAGTATAATTATATTTTAATTGTTTTATTTTTTTTTAATAATTTTGACGTTTTAAAGTACTATGTAATAGTTTATTCAGGCTCTCCACCTGTTACGTGGGACCAGCTATGTAGTTGGCGAAGTGTAGGCGTATACTATGCCTCTGCATACCCCTACTTGGGGGATGTAGGAACCTAAACCTCAAAACTAGCTAAACTTAGATTCACTTACACTTAAATATTTTTTGTTTTTAAATTGTTTTGTTGCATTTAAGTGAATCTAAGCTTCGTGATTTCAGTGTAATAATATTTCGATTGTTTTTAATATTTAATTTAGACGTTTTCAAGTACTTGAGTATTTACTATGTAATAGTTTATGAGATAAATGATTTTTGATTTTGATTTGGTAGCCATAGCTTGTACTACGGGTGCTAGAGAAAAGATAAACATACCTTAATACTGTTTTTGTAAAAACAGAACACACCCAGGCCGACACAATTCATTTATCTTCATGCACGCAACCGAGGCCCTACTCTAATTCAAGGAAAACGAAATTTTGTTATACCCGTCTCTTTCACTCTCTTCGCATTATCGAGTGTAAGAGATGGGTATAACTTAGTTTCGTTTTCGTTGAATTAGAATAGGCCCTCTGGTCCTGTGCAGGAATCGAACCCACGACCTCAGGAGCGCAGTGCAGGTATACCGACCTTTATAACTGACGGGTTGCCATGAAAGGTTATAACTCTTTAAACGAAACTTATCTGAGCATCATAATTCATACATATCGCGGGTTTTAAGCCAGAGGGGCGAATAAGCTATACCCTTACTTTTCAGGAATAGCAAAAAACTTAATAACTTTTTTTCTAATGTATTTGCTTAGTAATTAGTATTTTTAAGGTATTTTACCTATAATTAAAAAAAAATAAGGTTGTTTATGTCAATAAAATTCCAAAAGATTGACGTAATAAAAAAAAATGCTTTTTTTTCATACGCCCCTCTGGCTTGAAGCCCGCGATATGTATTGTAATTTCTTGGTCTCTCTTTGTCTATTTAATATTCAGCTCAGATCCCTGGAATCACAAACATTCTCTTGAAAAGTACATTTAGTATTCGGTTGTCGTACCGTTTCGAAGGTTTATTTATGATTCCTTACCAGCTTTACTTAATACCGAGATATGTAGGTGTGACAAGTCAGGTTGTACAAGGTCATACACCTTGTACCGGCCTAGAATAGTGCCACCCCCTCTCATCTCACGGGGAGTCGTAAGAGTCGACGAAGAGACATCCTACCGGATGAGGGGCAGCAGCGTCATTCTGCATACCGGCTTGAATTACAATCACCAACCCGCCTGCCTAGCGTGGTGATTATAAGCAAACACCCTCTAGACTTGAAAAATCTAACAGCAGTATGCTTTCAACTTACCTTTGCCTACTGTGGCATAGACAAATATCAATGTTCATATAAAAATCAATTATGGGAATGGAACCAGTTACCTTTGAAACGAAAAGCGACGTCCGCGCCGTATGTTTCGTCTTTATAAATATCTATTTATAGAGTAATAATCTTTACTATTATTATTTAGTTAACTACCACCTAGACAAGAAACACGTAAATAATAGAGCGTGTTATCGCCATAGATTGGAACAGGTAGAGCTTTTTATAGTATTTTTTAGATAGTAGCAGTAGGGTACGCATCGTAGTAGGAAACCATAACGTAAGATTTTATTTCAAATTTATTAACTACTAGCTGTTACCCGCGACTTCGTCCGCGTGGAATAGTATCTTTGGGTAGCATTTACCACCCCCTTTTCGCAATAAAATGTAGCCTATATCCTTTCTCAGGGTCTAGACTATCTGTATACCAAATTTCATTTAAATCCGTTCAGTAGTTTTGGCGTGAAAGAGTAACAGACAGACAGACAGAGTTACTTTCGCATTTATAATATTATTAGTAAGGATTAGTAAGGATTTTTGGTGTATGGACTGAAAGAGGAGCTTCTAAATGTTCATTAACCCTTTAATGGGCAGAACATGTTACAGATTTTTTTTGCTTTCTACCTTAAATCAACTTCATATGGTTCAATTTATGGTGGGTACATCGCATGGTTAATGAAATAGTGACTTAACTCAAAAAAGTGATTTTTGGGACATTACAAAAGAAGATTTTCTAAAGAATACTTGTCCCACTTGTAAGCGCATTAAATTGATACTAATTTATTAATAAGTGATTTTGCTTGTGTTTTGAACGTTTGATTAACATTGATTCGATTTCAGTAAAAAATAGAAAGACGAATATGTACGTAACTAAAACCTGACTTATTTATTAATGGGTCGATGTTCCTTTAAGCATGCGATATATTCATCACTGCCTTATGAAGGGTTAACTAGGCTTAAGCATTGCGTCTTAGCATTATGATGCCTAGAAATGTGCAAACATTGCAAAAGTGTATTAAAAACTCTTATCTTTTCTGATCTATGCTTATCAAAGACAACCTTCGACGGTAGGTAAGCAATCCTAAACCGCCACTTGTGTTTAATAACAGCCGGTATTCAGAAGTAATTCATCGGTAAGTGTTGTGACTCATTTGACTTTGTGTACAAAGAGTTTTGTGTGATACGAACGTAACTTGGAAATTACCTTGACAAGTTTTAACTCAAGACTTGTTGGCACGTACTGGCTGCTATTATCTTGTCTATTGTTGAGTTGTCACAACGACAAAGTTCATTTTGTGGTTCGTAAACGTGAACTGGCGTGTGGTACTGGTCTAGAATAGTGTCACCCTCTCTCATCTCAGTCGACGAAGAGAAATCATACTGGATGATGGGCAGTAGCGTCATCCTGCGTTAACCAACCCGCCTGCCTACCCCCAAAATAATAATAATCCTTTATTGCACAAAAATAATTTTAAATATTACATGAGGTATATAAAATAAAATGTACAAAGGTGGACTTATCTCTAGAAGAGATCTCTACCAGCCAACCCTAGCAGTTGTAAACTAAATAGTTGTACGGGATAAATGTGGTCCAAGAAAAGTGTTACTAATAAAAAAAAATTAAATAAAAATAAGAACAAAATATAAAGCAAATCTCTTATATGCTAATATTATATTAAAATATATACATAGATACATACGTACAACTTATGCTATCATTATTGTAAGATAACGAATGGAACATTTAAAGGGGGAAAAAAAGTGCTAATTATGTGCCGATGTTATAAATATTGGGGAGGCTAATGTTCAACAGTGGTGGTGAAGCGCTCGTAGCTCTGCGGTGCTCGGTGTTCGGAAACGATCACCGAAGTAAAGCAGAGTTTACAGAGGTCAGTCCTTGGATGGGTGACCGTTTGTGTGGCATTTGATATCGGGCGCATCCGTGCTTCGGAAGGCACATTAAGCCGTTGGTCCCGGTTGTCACTAGATGTGGTAGTCGTTAAGCCATGTTAGAAGCCTAATGGGCGGCTTGATAAATTCTAACAGCAGGACGCCATACACCTGCCTCCGCCAATCCGCACTGGGTCAGCGTGGTGGAGTGTGACCTAATACCCTCACACCTTGATATGTGAGAGGAGGCTCGTGCTCAGTAGTGGGACGTTAATGGGCTAAATTGATGAATGTTTAACAGTGGACTTAGCTTAGAATCGGTTTTACAACGACGATATTATACATTAATAACATTTTATTTTCTATTGGCTCACATCTAATATACTTAACAACTGCGGTGTTCTTAAGAATTACTAGAATGAAAGTTTTAAAGTGCCTTTTGCACCAATAATTTAGTTCCAAGACCCATTAAGAACATGTGTTATGGATACTAAATAACGGATAAACATACTTGCTTAATGTGGTTGTGCTATATAAAAATAAATAAATAAATTGGTGTGATTTTAAGATAATTATTTATTTAATCGTAGACTCAGTTTTGACTAAAAAAATCGCAGAACAATGGTAAAGCTGATAAGAGACGCCCTGTCTTATCTGGGTCAGTAGTCGGCACTGTTACCGTTCTGATCTCGTAAAGATAAGGATTGTGTACGTTTTTTCAGATATAGACACAAGATTTGGTAGTTCACGTACGGGTAAACAGTAAACACATCGGCTGATCAAAAACAAAACCTAGCAAGTGACATTTTTTAAGACACGATTTTTTTTTCTTTCTCTTTATTTGGAATAGCAAACAACTACATAGTACAATGTTTTACAAAATGATATTGATTTATGAAATAATAAGGTAAATATGTAGTCAAACACACTATCCACATATTAACAATTTTGAACTTAACTTAATCTTATCAATACTTCCAAGATGATTACGAATTAGTAATTTACAAATCGTGTTTAAACAAAGTGTCTCTTGCTAGGTTTTGGTTTTAGACAGCCGACATGTCACGTAATAAAACATACATGTGGGTTGCAGGCAGCCTTGACATTGAAAACTTTGTGGGAGGCCTATGTTCATCATTTAGTAATCTTTTTTTCGGATGAAGAATGTTTATGTGACCTTCTCCCGCTGTGGGTGGAGCGGGAGGGGGGTATGTCAGATTTTTAATGACTAAAAACCATCCATGTTCTTTCTTGAGCCTGCTACGTACCGAGGCCGCGGTAACCCTTTCGTACAGTCTCGCAACATAAATATTAATCCCACATTACGTCATCATCTCAGCTAACCGACGTCCACTGCTGAACAGGCCTCCCTAATAAATGACTACATTGAGCAATCCTGAGTCGCTTGCATCCCTCGGCTTCCCGCCGCCTTGACCAGATCATCTGTCCATCGAGTGGGAGGCCGTCCTCTATTACGTTTGCCGGTTCGCGGTCGCCTTTGGAGAACCTTATCGCCCTATATTACTTACTGAAGGTAAAAATGTGTCACAGCAAATAAATAATAAATATTTTCCGACAATCCCACCAATTATTTAGTTCCATGATAAGTATCAATAAGAACTTGTGTTATGGTTACTAAATAAATACTATTTTTTTTTTGCAAATACGTAGGTACTTAATATAGGGAAAACCCAGACCAAAACAAATGTTTATTATGCACACAAAGATTTGGCCTGTGTGGGAATCGAACCCACGACCTCGGAAGCGGCGTGCGGGCATTCTCTCCCCATATCAGTCGTAGCAAATAGTAATGCTTTTCACTATTTTGATAACTGATGGCGTAAAGTTCAGTATACTTGCATTACGCTTTTTAGGTCTTGAGTTCGATTCCCATACAGGACAAAAGCTTTGTGTCGATTATCATGATTTGTTCTGGCCTGGGTGTTTCCTGTGTAAGTATGTATGTATGTATGAAATTAAATTGTACTTGTTGTGGAACTTAATAATTGTAGTGATTGTAAGCCAAACTATGTATTGTATTGACTCAGCTGGGATTCCGTGACCTACTTTTACGTGTTGTAATTTTTTGGGTAAGAAGTATCCTTAGTGAGTATATAGCCTTATATTTAACAGCAAGTGAGAACCTGCTATAATACACAGATGTTTCAGAGATTGGCTACATTATCGCACCCCCGGTGCTGCAACGTCAATTCTGCAAACAATTTAATCTTCCAGGAGAAGCGTTTCCAAATTAAATATCCTGTTTTAAACATAAGAAGAACTAATTTAAGAAATTAACTAGTAATATTAACTTATATCATCCGGCCCTCTACAAATGTCCATAAAAATTTACAATCACTTACCTGAGTCCCTAAAAAATGAAGATAATATAAAACCATTTACTAAACAATTAAAAAACTTACTGATTGCGAAATGTTATTACTAACTTATAGTTATTACACACTTCACGAATATTTTAACGACAAACTCTATTAAAAGCCTATAGTGATTTATTAAATAAATTATGAGTTAATGTTATATAATTATATTAATAATACTGTATAAATATTGTATTTTGTTGATTTCATATTTGTGTTTTAGAGAGTTTGTTAGTTTATAGAATAATTAAGTAACGTAGTTTTGTAATATGGTTAAGTTACCTCTCGATTTGCAGTGCCCCTGCGGGGTATCAGTATTCATTGTATTACTTAGGTACCTACTTGTTTACTTGATGCAATAAAGATTTATGATTTATTTTAGCCTTTATTTCAGACTTCATTTCACAGTAAAACGAAACATCTTACAGTTTGATATATTCGTAATTTTTCTCATAATCAGATTTATTTTGACAAAATTTGCATAAGTGACGTTGCAGCACCGGGGGTGCGATATATAGACAGGCAAGGGTACGTTGCCGTGTCTTAAAATATATAGCATACGTGAAGGGTTTTTTTTCGGACGGGACGCGACTAGGATTTGGAAACATTGTTTCATACATAATGTATAAAATAAGCTACAGTCACGGGTATGTAAAGTGGAAAGAGAAAAATATCGTCGGCGACCATGTTTAGCACGTTTCGTTGTAACAGGTTTCGCTACGAATTAATGTTAGTCGTTAGTGATGGCTGACTCGAATCAAATTTGATTAGAATGATGACAGTTGAAATTCAATTCGAATCAATTCGTTTTAATCTAAGTGGTATTTATCCCTTTATGAGGCAGTGGCACATATAGTAGTTTATTTATGGTGGAAATTTTAAGTCCCACCATAATTGGCACTTAGATTCACTTACACCTAATTTTTGTTCATTTGCATGGAAGTGAATCTAAGCTCACGAAGTTTTCATTTCAGTGTAGTATTTAGTAAGCAAGTGATGGATTAAAAATATCTTTGTAACAATTGCCGCGCTACTATAATTTCCCGAATAATCGAGAAACTATTCAACACGACACGTGTTTCGCCCTTACACAGGGGCATCTTCAGGTAAGATAGGAGCCTCAGAACAACGATGTCTTCACGACCAACGCTGAAACGCCTGAATCAATAAGTCATGTAATATTTAGTATTTTTTATTTATATTTTGTTTGGACGTTTTCAACTGATATGTTTAAATGATAGTTTATGAAATAAAGACAATTTTACCTTTAAATTTGAACCCAATGGAGTTGATTTAAGGTAAAACCATTAAAAAACTCCAACATGCCTGCCCGTTAAAGGGTTAAAAAGAATAACCGGTTTACGTTAAACTATTTTACATTAACAATCAATATTACATTGATATGATACGTTTCGTTATCGTCAGTCAGTTCCTATGTTCGTCTGTCAGCGAGTCCTTGACGAACTACATTAATAAAGTCCCACACAGGCCGCTTCTGCCCGGGTGACGTCAGACACATAAAATTTAATTAGTTGTGCTTCATCATCTCAGCCCATGAACGTCCCACTACTGAGCACGAGCCTCCTCTCACATACCAAGGTGCGAGGGTATTGGGTCATACTCCAACAAGCTGACCCAGTGCGGATTGGCGGAGCCAGGTGTGTGGGTCCTGCTGTAAATTTCTTTTTTATGTGACACGTCATAATGACTACATCCTGCCCAATGGTAAGCAGTCGAGGCAGTCCAAAAAATTTACGCGTGTCATACCGTGGAATACGCACTGTAAAAAACGCACTCATTCATGTCGGCATGCTTAAATCTCGTAAAATTACTGAAAATACCTGGGATGCTCTGAGCTCTGCTCTGCCGGCAGAGAATTCCAGAGCTTAAGGGTCTAAGACAGGAACAACTTACCAAGTTTCTTAGTTCGAGTGCTAACAGTCTGCGGAGTAAGTAAATAATAAATAAATATTTTCTGACAATTACACCAATTATTTAGTTCCAAGATAAGTATAATTAAGAACTTGTGTTATGGATACTAAATAACGGATAAAAATACATAAATATTTTTTTGTAAATAAATACTTAATATACATAGAAAAACACCCAGACCAGAACAAATATTCATATTTATACTCACAAATATTTGTCCTGTGTGGGAACCCACGAACCCACGACCTCAGGAGCGGAATGGGGGTATACTCGCCACCACGCCATATGGGTATACTCGCCACCACGCCATATCGGTCGTCAAAAGTGGATGGTTTTTAAGACCTGCACGTGTTGTTCAGGTTTTAATGCTTGCGTGAACTTGGCTTTTTATTGGTAATCGTTACCGGACGAGTACCGGAGTATGTATATTTTATATATTAATATATGACAAATGTTTATCTGTGCTAGATTAATGGAGCGACGTAAAATACACAATTAGGAAGGGCTAGGCCCAGCAGTGGACTTCTAATGGCTGACATGAGAAAACTACTTAATTACAGGAAAAAGGCCGTACAAGTTTATTAGGATACTTAGTGTTAAAGTTTCAATTAGTTATCTTACGCAGTTTTTTACAACTAATAGAAACTGGCCGCGGGTAAGACTGGTATGGATCCTCTACACCCCCCCAGATTTTTGTCTGAAGTGCTGCATTCGTGGGCTTAATGAATATGCCATTTCAGACATCCTAGGGAATTTAGACAGTAGTTACATAGGGGTAACGGAACTAAAAGATTCAGACTGGTTCAGACCACTGGTATAGTAAAACGTATGACACTATTAGCTACATTTTGTCACATTATATGTCTGTCTCTGCCCAATGCCCACATTGCACACTACAGTCGCTATCAGAACCAGTTTGTTGAGATGTTTGCACGCTCAATTTGGGATTCTTGTTGCCCCAGAGAAACGCGTTTTGCTAACCGCCTCGTCGAGATAATAACCTTTTATTATATAACTGGTTACATTTTTAGCCATCCTTACGTTTGAGTTATAAATCAGAACAGATATAATAATAATTCTTCAGTTACTGATTGAGATATATCTAGTCTAAAATTAAGCAGGGCTTGTTCTATGGGTGGATTCAACCAAAAGGTAGAAGACCTAATATCCGAACCGAATATAATTAGGAAGGTAAAAGCATCTTGGCTTCGCTGGTTGGGACATGTGGAGAGCATGGGTGAGGAGCCCTGCGGCCAAAAGAACGTTTCTTGGGCAACCAATAGGGCGTCCAAGATATCGCTGGAGGAACGAGGTCGCTGAGTACGCTGAATGTGCGCGAATGGACCGAACTCATCATCATCATCATTTCAGCCATTCGAAGTCCACTGCTGAACATAGGCCTCCCCAATCGCTTTCCACGTAGATCGATTCTTTGCCGCCTGCATCCACCGGCTCCCCGCCGCCCTGACCAGATCGTCGGTCCATCGCGTTGGGGGCCGCCCTCTACTACGTTTGCTGATTCGTGGTCGCCATTCAAGAACCTTAACGCCCCATCGGTCGTCGGTTCTTCGAGCTATGTGCCCCGCCCATTGCCACTTCAGCCTGCAAACGCGCTTCGCTATGTCGGTCACTCTGGTTCTCCTACGGATTTCCTCATTTCTGATTCTATCACGTAGGGACACTCCGAGCATAGCTCTCTCCATTGCACGCTGAGCGACTTTGAGCTTCCTTATGAGGCCTATAGTCAGGCACCACGTCTCACTGGCAACCGAACTGGCACCGGAAAAATGGCGAACTTTGATGTCGAATGCCAAGACCCATTTAGGGTCGCCGGGCTAGCGAAGTGTGTGCGTGTATTGTTTTATAAGTAATGAACTGATTAACATACATAATCAAAGTAATAAGATATAACACTTGTAATAATAATTCCGTAGACATTTCATACTAAGCTATTGAAAGCCTGAACTAAAAAGATCTATATGTATTGAACTGCGGATCAACATAATCAAATACTTTTCTTTCTCTAAAAAAATAAAAATTACATTTAACAATACGCTTCTAACCTTAAACTATAAAAAACTTGTACAATGGGTTAATTGATTACAATTTTTGTTTCTTTCTTAAAATCTACTTATTATAAAAGACACAGACCAAAACAAATTGTATTTATTCATGGACTCAACTTCACGCCATATAAATCTTCGTCGCTTAGCAGTTCTCAGTGAAACTCATAGAACAATAAACTGCCTCATCATATCCAAGCATTATCCCGGTTGCCCTAGACTTAAGCTTAGGGTCCAGGGTCTGCTCACTAGTTTAACCAGATTTTACTGAACTTCAGTTCTTACGTGGAGCGACTGGCGTCTGACCTCTGCAAACCAGAGGAAAACATCATTCTATGGTTCAATCAGCTGTCAGTGTTAGAAGGCACTGACTTCCTAATAACGACTGTCATAGATGTTCATGACAGCCGGGACCAACGGCTTAACGTGCTTTCCGAGGCACGCAGCTAGCGATTATTATGCACATAACTTCGAAAAGTCATAGGTGCGCCTAGGAACCCGAGACCCTCAGAATGTAAAGGCAAGGGGTCTCGCCACTGGGGTATTGCCGCGAAACAACAAACAGCCTATAACAGAATAATCAGCCACCTAGACAAACTTTATTACAGTAATGACATTCCGTCTGTCACTGTCAGAGTCCCTTTCTCCTTAGGAGCCAAGCATCACTTCAGCCCATCAACATCGTGGGATGTACTTAGCAAGGGCCTCCATTCCACGACGCGAACCCTGTCCGGATTGGCAGAGGCAGGTGTGTAGTGGCCTGGTGATAACTGGGACCGTCATCTTGACGTACCTTCTGAAGCACGGAAGCCCTCGATATTAAATGGTCACACTCCACCACGCGGATCCAGTGCGTATGGGCAGAAGCAGGTGTATAGTGTCTTGGTGATAATTGGGATCTTCTTGACGTATCTTCCAAAGCACGGGATCCCTCGATATTAAATGCCACTTAACGATCACCCATCAGCAAACGTAGTAGAGGGCCCAACGCGGTGGATGCAGGCGGCAAAGGATCTATCTACGTGGAAAGCAATTGGGGAGGCCTATGTTCAGCAGTGGACTTCAAATTGCTGAAATGATAATAAATAATAACGATCACCCATCTAAGATTGACTCGTGCGGACTCTGCTTCACTCCGGTGATCGATTCCTACCACCTAGCAGCGCGGAGCCAACTACTGCTACTAGCATCCACGCAATTATGTTCGTCGTCTCTTTATAGTAAAACAGTCTATAACAAAATGATCAGTAAGCCTATCTAATACTAACTAATGACAACCCGTCTGTCACTGTCAGAGGCCCTTCCTCCTCTGAAGCCGTTAGCCAGTTGCCAGTCAGACACCCTTATATAGCTGCCCCAGATTGGATTACGTTGAGGCATCCAGGGCAGACCACTTAACGTTAACTGTAAAGTGATGTTTAGCTACACTAATGTTCTACTAACTACTTACATGTAAAGACGTAATTATTATAGACGTAAATGAATAGACCCGTGCAATTCTATAAAATTTCTTTTATTTTAAGAAGACTGACAGCAATACAACAATTTAAAGTATCTTTTTAAGCCAATCACAAATCCTCACTTATATGAAATAAAATTTACATTGTTCAGTTATTCAATTTGGTGCAAGCTTTAGCAAAAAAACATAAAAATGTAGTGTAGTACAAGTAAAACATAACGTAAACAATATCATCCTATATCTGCTGTCTCGGGACTGCCCAGCTAAGAATCGTCGTACTGCGCGTGCAGTGCTGCTAAATAAGTCGATATCAGCTAAGTATTTAAGTACAGTTTTGTAATGTTAAACAAATTAATAAATAATAAATAAATATTTCTGACACTTACACCAATTATTTAGTTCTAAGATAAGTATCATTAAGAACTTGTGTTATGGATACTAAACAACGGATAAACATACATAAATACTTTTTTTTGTAAATACATGGTCTGGGTGTTTTCCTATGTATATTAAGTATGTATTTTAAAAAAAAAAGTATGTAAGTAATGATACTTATCTTGGAACTAAATAATTTGTGTAAGTGTCAGAAATATTTATTTATTATGTACAACCAGTAGCTGTGACATTATTTTCTTATGTCTAAGTAAATATTCATTATAACAAGCTAAATGTACAACATTTGAAGGTGTCACAACATGCATATAAATACTCTAACAGGCTTATTATCAAAGTAAACTATAAGAAATAAAAATAAGATATGGGATGAGAACGAATTAAAATTAAGATTGGTTTAAACAATACAACACATCAAAATTACAAGAAATAAATACTAGATTATTATTATTCGGCTTATACCTATACTTTACAAATTAACTCACAATGGTCTGATGTAACCCGATTGTCCTGCCTCCCACTCGTAGTCAAGACCGAGAGTGCGTGCGTGGGTTTGGGCAGCCCAAATTGCGCTCAGGAAGCAAGGAGGCCAGGGAGTAAGGAACTGCTAGTCCAACATTTGTCTCAATTACAAGTGACAGATGTGGAGCACTAGTATAAATTGAAGTTGATGGTACTGAGCTTTTATTTATTTACTAGCTGACCCGGCGAACTTTGTACCGCAATTTTTTAACTGTCAATATTTTGTCAGCTTATGGCGACTCTATTTGTACTCAATAATTGTTGCGTTTTTGCTTAGTTTCTTATTGTGTGAAGTGGCTAAAGATTTATTTATTTCTAGCTTTTCACAGTATAGAGATCCTACTAAGACCAATGGAGCCTTTTTTTTATATAGTGGTATATGCCTTTACGCATACTTAGCGCCGCAGGGACAGCACAAAGCTATGTCGGGCTCCCCGGCCGAGATGATAGTGGCCGGGACTACCGACTAAACCCCACTGTTTCCTGCCCTACGTAAGGTGCCAAGAAGGTGACAGAAAGACCTTATCCTCCTGTAGCACCACGCCAGTCCGTTTCACAGACCCGTCATCTTTTTCGTCAACCCATAGGGTTGAGTGTATAATATGCCTCTGCCTACCCCTTCGGGGAAACAGGCGTGAAAAACATTTCAGAAACTTCTGGACCGCAGTTTCGGCGGCAGCTTTTTTAAAAACAATAATCAAATCTTGTTTTTCAAATAAATTATAAATAAGTACAGAGAACACATTGACAGACAGGGTTATCTAAGAAATGTCTTGTTAACATTGAAATACATTACAAATGTCAAGTTGTTGACGAAAATAGCCCCAGAAACCGATAATGGGGCGTTGACTTAACACGCCACTGACATTCGTAGGCGTCATCTTCGAAATTGATTTGTGCTTCAAATTTGTTGTAGGTATATTACTTACTGTCCGCAGACCTACTTACGAAGCGACAACTGATGGAACAGAGGCCCTACGCTAATTCAAAGAAAAACGAAACTTCGTTATACCCATCTCTTTTACTCTCTAGGTATCGAGTATCGAGTGAAAGAGATGAGTATAACAAAGTTTAGTTTTTCGTTGAATTTGAGTGGGTTCTTAAATCGCGACCGCAATAAGCAAAGAGCTGGAAGTATGAGAATGTATGGTATGACCTACTGGCAAATATACTTCTTTTATGTCAAACTATAGTAAGAACTCGTCAAATTTGTTCTCCTTTTAAAACAGATTGAATCTTTGAGTCAGTAAGCTCCCCTTGTGTATGTCTATCGAAATGTCTCTTGGTAATGGTTAGTCAATATAAATAGGGGTGTGTAGGGATCCTACCAACACCTAAAGAGCCCAAGCCAACCTGTACTGCAAGTGGTGCACCTGCTGTTCAACGGACGAGGCTCTGGCGAACTTAACAGATAATATATACATATATGTATAAAGTCTTTTTCCTGTGAGTTTCTTGCTAGTTCTTCTTACAGAGCAGTGGCTCGAAACTGGCACTTAAAATCACTTCACTTATATATTTTTTGTTTTTTAATTGTTTTGTTGCATATGAGTGAATCTAAGCTTCGTGATTTCAGTGTAGTTATATTTTTTATATTGTAAAAAATATGTTATTAACTGTATTGTATTTATAATTTTTATTTGTTGTTTTATTTTCTATGCATGGGTACTACCTACCTGAATAAATCAGTTATTACTATTTTTAATATATTTAGTTTTTTTTTTAAATATTTATATTAAATTTTGTCTTTTTCAAGTACGATGTGATCAATTTTCCTGTTTGCTGTGTCTTTGTACAACTGAGCCGATTTAGACGGGATTTTACTGGCAGGTGATGTTATTAGGAGTAACGTAGCCTTTTAACTCAAGCAATAACAAAACACAGGTGCAGGTAGGCCATGCTGACAAAGTCACGGGCACCAGATAGTTAATCTATAATAAATAACTAAAGTATATGTACTATAATAAATATAATTATATATAAATTAATATAATATTATAATAAGTATATGTACTATAATATATAATAATATAGTAAATGTATATTATGATATAACAGTATCCTATATTTTTAGTTGAAATGATACCGTCATTTCGAGAAATAAACGAATGACTGGCGTGACCTCAGCACCCGGCCCGATTACTTCATATTTGACTCAGCGTGTACGGTCAGCAGCACAAATAAATGCTACGCGTGTAGGAATTATTATTAATAATATTACTACATTCGACATAAACCTCCATATAATCCCTAGGTTTAAATTTTTTGTAGATACGATAAGACACAAAATATTAAATATATGTTATCTCATTCTAGGTCACCGATTCTATTATTATGTATGGATAACAATATATATATGGGTAACCCTTTAACCGCTAAAAACTTCAAAATAAAATATAAATAAAAAAAATACTAAATATTACTACACCGAAATCACGAAGCTTAGATTCTTTCTTTCTTCTTACATGCAAAAATAATAGAAATTAAGTGTAAGTGAATCCAAGTGCTAGTTCCGAGCCACCGCTCTGTAAGAAGAACTAGCAAGAAACTCACAGGCTATGCTCTTTTAAATTATCAATGAAATATAACAATATAGAACACACACAGTGAATATTCTCCCTTCCCTTCAATCAGGTTTTCGTAAGGGTCGTGGCACAATTACGGCTTTGTTGGATGTAACAGACAATATACTGGCTGAACAAGATGCTGGTCGTGGTACTATTCTCGCTCTGTTAGATTTCTCTCAGGCATTTGATAGCATAGACGTTTCTCTTTTGTTGTCGAAGTTGGCCTATTACGGACTGGATCTAAAAGCTGTTGAATGGTTCAGCAGTTATTTAAGTGATAGACATCAATCTGTTAAACTTAAGCGAAGTGATGGTACAACCACGACTTCACTTCCCTTGGCAGTGCTTCGTGGGGTACCCCAAGGATCCATACTGGGCCCCCTTCTCTTTATTATTTATAGTGCTGACTTAGTAAAGCAGATTAAACATAGTAAGTTCCATATATATGCCGATGATGTACAGTTGTATATTTCTGAGGTCCCTGACAAAATATCCAGTGCCATAAAACTTCTGAATGAAGACCTAAACAGAATAGCTAACTGGTGTACTGGAAACGCTTTGACACTTAACCCCAATAAATCTAAGTTTATGGTGCTTGGATCAAAGACGCACATTCAAAAAATCATTCACAGGGGTCCAGTAGTAAGTATTATTGGTCAGCATATTAGTCAAGTTGATGAGGCTAAGAATTTGGGTGTTCTGTTTGATAGCAAATTACGTTTCGAGAGTCATGTAGAGAGTCTTGTCAAAAGCTGTTTCTATAGGTTGAAAGTTCTGTACAGAATACGCAATTTATTGTCCAGACAAGCTAGAATAAATGTTGTAGAATCGCTTGTGTTATCTCGCCTTAACTATGCAGATCTTGTTTATGGCCCACGTTTGTTATACAAATCGAACCGTCTGATTCAACGAGTCCAGAACGCATGTTGTAGATTTATTTTTGATATTCCTCCTAGAAGCCACATAACACCTTTTTTGAACAATGCATCTATTCTCAACATGGAATCGCGTAGGCAGTTGCACCTTGCTTCCTTAATGTTTGATGTCATCAATTTTAAAAATCCTAATTATCTATTTTCAAAATTAAAATTTATTAATTATAATAAGGTATTTAATCGCGAGGCTAGATCTGTACGTCCTCCTTTAAGTACGCAACATCACCGAACAGCAGCATTTACTGGCAGTTTTCGTTACCACGCAACGAAGTGCTGGAACAATATCCCTCCGCCTGTTAGAGCTCTAAAATCAAAATCAGCATTAAAAACAAAGGTAAAAGCAGTAATCTTATGCAAACAACAGATAGGAATACCGAAGCGCTTTACGAAGGTGGCGAAATCATGCCTTTTATGTTGCAAATGGCGTTCAAATAAAGAATGTACCCTGTATATCTGTGTAATATTTAATTTTAATGTCTGTATTTTAAGTTGTAAATGAAGCTGTAATTTAAGTTGTTAATGAAGTTGTATTTTATGTTGTAAATGAAGTTGTATTTTATGTTGTAAATGAAGTTGTATTTTATGTTGTAAATGAAGTTGTATTTTATGTTGTAAATTAAATTGTATTTTTAGTTTAAGTCAGTTAATTGGTAACCGTGATCGCGGCTCTCTAGGTTGTAGCTGAAAATCAACGTTTTGCTCGCTGAGCAATACTACGTTGAGCTATGACCTTTTCGCATGAATAGAGCACACGTACAAATAATTAATTAATTTTTGTAAGTTTGATATATATTTTTTTCTCTTGTATTGTTTCATGTTAATATTTTGTATGTGTGTTTATTTAGTGCAATAAACGTTTTATCTATCTATCTATCTATCATTTGAAGATATTGAAAGGGTCGAAGTCGGGTAGAAGCAGTAACCAATAAAGTAGCACTAAGGGAACCCTATAAAGTAATACTATGTTTTATTATGACGATTGTAGTCTTTTTTCTTGATTATGGTACCGCTCATATCTCTTTGATTGTTGCTGAGAAAAAAACTATGGAATTTTTATTTTTATTTATTTCACTGTAAAGTGCTTCCAGTTCAAAGTCGGTTTGAATACTCTTTAATAAAAGGAAAAATATTTTGATCACTATCTAGTAGCTACGATCTTCCCTGGGCGTAGTAATGCAGTTAACGATGCTCTAATACTTATAAATCTCACAAAATACATTATTTAGAATTCGACAGAGCTATTTTCTATTAATATTACTACGATATTCTATATTTTTAGTTTAAAAGCACAACTCTTTGCATCGAATTCGCTCTCAGATATCGTCATTACGAGAAATAAACAAATGACTGTCGTGACCTCAGCACCCGGCCCGATTACTTCATACTTGACTCAGCGTGTACGGTCAGCAGCGCAATTTAATTCCGCCTGTTAGTAATAAAGATGCAGTTGGTCTTTTTATAGTGCTTATTATATTTCCCCTGGCATTGCAAGCTGTCATAGGCTGCAATGACGTATTCTTATTCTATTAGATGTGGCAAACATTAAGTTATAAATTCTTGTGACAAAAAAATACCGAATATGTACATGAAGTTGACTACAATATTTTCAAATAATTCTTTTTTTAGTGGCGAGCAATTTTGTTACTAGTTATAACTAATTTTACACTAAGTTATTCACTCGAGATATATAAACTTTACGAAATAAAATAACTTTCGTTGCTGATCGTACACCTCTTCTCGGACGGTTGATATCTAGACACGCGGTAGAGTGTCAAGCCAAGTTCAAGAAACAGAACTGGCGAGCCGCACTGTAACTGTAGCCTAAGGTCTGTCTTGGCTAGTTTTCATATATGAATTATAGCCTTCGCAAGTTCTAAACCTACAAGTATTTGTCGGTTCTTATTTTATAATTCCGAAAATTTGGATTTTTGGTAGAAACTAGCGATTGAACATAATAATTCGTTGGTAGGTTTATAAAAACTAGCCAAGACAGACCTTAGGCTACAATACATTATCTTATGTTATAAGGATATGATATGTTATACTGTTACTTGTAAATTAACTTCAGAACTGACCATTGAACTTGGCACCCATTTAGATCTCACTTCTTTTGTCGTTGAAGTCAACAACCAAGGCATTTATCATAATATTGAACTTGGCTCTCATTTCACACTTATGTTTTTTTGTACCAACAGCAATATTCAGTGTCTAGTATGTAAACCGACTTCAGCAAAAGGTTTATTACCCCATATCCTGTTCTATAAACCGTTTATGATGTCTATGTCTTATTTGTACTAAAAATTAACCCACTTATTTATAAATGTTTTATAGCGACGTTTTAAATTTAAAATAGGTTTGTTGGTCTTAATGCGCTTTCACGCAACATGGGAATGAAAGCTTTTTATTTTGTAATTGAACAGCTGTAAACTTTCCAAATAATAAAAAGCAAACTACATAACATAACGTCACGCCACATTAAAGGTCTAACGAATTTGGTAATTGGTATTGATTTCTATTGCCGTATAAAAATATACGAAGCTCTTTAAAATGAGTTTGTAAGAGGGTTTATAAGTGTAAATGAAATTATGTAAGATGCAGCGAAGGCATCTGTCTCTTACGCGTCCTTTTCATTCAAAATGTATAGAAAAGACAACGACCGATATGGCGTGGAGGTCAGTATACCTGCACTTCACTCCAAAGGTCGTGGGTTCGATTCCCGCACAGGACAAATCTTTGTGTGCATGAACATGAATATTTGTTCTGGTCTGGGTGTTTTCCTATGTATATTGAGTATGTATTTACAAAAAAAAAGTATGTAAGTATGTTTATCCGTTCTTTAGTATCCATAACACAAGTTCTTAGTGATACTTATCTTGGAACTGAAGAATTGGTGTGATTGTAAGAGAATATTATTTATTTATTTAAGACAGGGTTGTCTATAATTATATCCGCGCCCCGTCTTTGTCTTACTACTTTTCTGTGTGCCCAGCGCCAAAGAGTGTGCACCAGGATCGCAGTGAAGGATATGGTCACTGCCTACCCTTTCAGGAATAAAGCGTGACAATGTGTATTTAAGGATTTTTGCCCGGTTCGAATACATCTTAAGTAAGATTTTTTTTTGGGCCTTTTATATTCAGTGCGTTCGTCATTACGTTTTACTCCATACGAACAATCAACCCACACTAAGTCACCGAAAGAAGCCAGTTTAATGCCGGCTCATATATAGTGGAAGGTCTAACCAATTTGGTAATTGGCATTTGAATGGTCCGTCAGAATTATGGCGTCCGCGCCTAAATCGGCCGAAATGTACCGTTAACGACCCCGCCGTAGTAAGAATTGGCTAGACGATTCGGGTCACACAGCAAACGGGAACGAGACGATTCGGAAACGTTTTTTTTTCGAAAACAGTAGCTAATAACAAATATAGAGTGTAAGAGAAACAAATTACTTCTATATAAATATGGAGCGCTGTTCTCCTGGGGTCACAGAATGGCCTGTGTTAGAGAAAGAACTGTGCCGAGTAGAAACTCTGGACGTGTTGCTAGCATGAAGCAAATATCTTTTAAGTTATAAAACATATCATCTTCGTTTGTTTTACCCCGCCATAGTACGAATTGGGTTTTAATTACACATCGACTGTTAATGGGACAGTGCGTAAGGCTGTGTCCCCAGTAGGCAAACTGTTAGCGGCCGACTGAGTTTGCGGCGTACCGATTTAGTACGCCCTTCCATATATTTGAAATGGAGTGTCCACAGTCTGCTAGTTTTGCGCTCACTATACGCAGTTTGCAGCGTCGGTCTCTCAGTCTTGCAACTCAGTCGGCCGCTAACAGTTTGCCTACTGGGGACACGGCCTAAAGGTAAGCCTCCACGGCCACCACGTCATATCGCTTGACAAATAGAAAATATAAAGAAGCAAAGCCTTAGGTATAGTTAAATAATATTAGTCGCGTCTCGCACTCGCTCGCAGTGTGCCAATCGCCCAAAGGCATCCGTTAAAACCTGCAGATCCTACCGGTTCCGAACACTAGATAGATAGACGCGATTAAGGTCAACGACCTGGCTGCGTGTGTTTACTAAGGACCGGCTAATTTTGCAGCGAATGGTCTTAGTTAGCTATATTTACATACATACATTAACGCCTGTTTCCCCGAAGGGATATGTAGAGGCATATTATACGCCCACACTTCGCCAATTATATAGTT
Organism: Musotima nitidalis; assembly: GCA_949126915.1. Classification (NCBI taxonomy): domain Eukaryota; kingdom Metazoa; phylum Arthropoda; class Insecta; order Lepidoptera; family Crambidae; genus Musotima; species Musotima nitidalis. The sequence goes on along the minus strand of OX421435.1, from coordinate 13,618,989 downwards.
GGTCCCACGTAATAGGTGGCGAGCCGGTTGCCGCTGACCGGGCACTGTTATGTTCGCCAGAGCCTCGTCCGTTGATCGGCAGGTGCACTTGCAGGCCGGGCGGGGTGCCAGAAGCTACAAACCCAGGCGTCGGAAGTTTTTCAGTGTGTAGGACTGCGGTAGTCGCATCTGCCGCAGTGAGCCCCACACTCCCCTCTCGGTCCCCCCATTGGCCGGGAGACAGTGCGGAAACAGCATTTTTTTTACCGACGATAAATAAAAAGGTGCACTTGCAGGTGAGATTGGCTTGGGCTTCTTAGGTCTTGGTAGGATCCCTATACACCCTATTAGCTTATATTTATCTATGTAATTCCATGGCGAAAAGTCCAATGAAAATTTAGATTTATTTATCTATGTATAACTTGATTCCACAGCATACAATACAATTAAGAACAAGCTTATTTTACAAAATAAGATTACAATGAAAGGTCTGTATTTACCAAAATGTCATCATATGCACTATAGAATGGTGTTTCCCTCTGGGTTGCGGAGGTCAGGCGGTAGTCGCTTCACAATTTAGCTTAAAATTAGCCATGCGAAGCCTAAGTCTATGGCTTCGCAGCCGGCAACCGGGATAATTTTGGGAAGTGAGGATAATATATATATATATAATCTCAGTATATGAAGGTCTAAGTGTTATCTCTTTATACACATATGGTACAGTTACAGTCATCTAGATGCAAGACTAACTATCATTAAGAAAGTTCAAACAAGTCTAAAAACGTGTGATTCTTCGTCTATTCTTGTTCAATGTAAATATCTAACTTACTTGACAAGTTTCTTTATAAGTAGCGCTTTCTGTTAGATATAGTAAGTATGTCGTTGCCCGATCGTTATAACAGGCAAATAATACAAGACCTAGGCGGTAAATTTTTGGGAAAATTAATAGTGTGAACAAAATTATCCTTATGTTGTCATTTTAAGGTAAAACACCAATTAAAAATTTTAACCTGCACTGCTTTTTAGAGGCATTACATCGACACTTTTGCTTTTATTTTCTGATTATAGTACCGCTCAAATCTCTTTCATTGTTGTTAAGTAGAAAAATTATGGAATCTAAATAATCCTATTGATCTGAAAGACAATAAAGTATATTTTATTTTACACGACTTCGCTGGCACGGGAACGTTGAAATAATGAAAAAAAAATCCTAGGCCTGATCAATCAATCCTGATTGTGGCCAAATTTTCTCGACAACCTCTGCTAGTGAATGGGTGCGATAGTTTTAGGTTGACGTTTATGGAGTCTCACTTCAATAAACTCCTTTGATTCCGACTTGTAGTCAGTATCAAATATTTTGTGGCACAAATAAATAAATATTTTTTACAATCACACCAGTTACTTAGTTCCAAGATATGTATCAATAAGAACTTGTGTTATGGATACTTTTTTTTTGTAAATACATAGGTACGTAATATTCATAGAAAAACACCCAGACCAAAACAAATATTCATGTTCATGCACACAAAGATTTGTCCTGTGTGGGAATCGAACCCACGGCCTAACCTACACGCCATATGGGTCGTCAAACCAACAAAGCGCCATATATTTCGGAATACGACCTAACGCTCTATACAATAGAGACGTATGTTGAACTTTATACCGCTTTGTATGTTAGCAACTATAAAATAAATATAAATATTTCTGACACTTACACCAATTATTTAGTTCCAAGATAAGTATCATTAAGAACTTGTGTTATGGATACTAAATAACGGATAAACATACATAAATACTTTTTTTTTTTTTTGTAAATACATACTTAATATACATAGGAGAACACCCAGACCAGAACAAATGTTCATATTTATAACACACAAAGATTTGTTCTGTGTGAGAATCGAACCCACGACCTCTGGAGTGAAGTGCAGGTATACTGACCTCCACGCCATATCGGTCGTCAAACTACTACTATATGATGCTGCTAATTGCGTAATTAAGCAGTGTCATAGATAGCAATATGTCGCGTAACTGACCATCGCTCACTCAGAACACGATTGATCGTACAGATAAGGGTTTCGTTTTTGCCTTGTGCCAACGGATCACAAAAAACAGCATTACTGCACTGATAATATAGTTTACTAGCAACACGCTTATTGCTATCAGCAATTTATCTAATGGCTGAAGATTCAAATCTTCTTGCTTGGCATCAGGCCTAGGCGGAGGTTACATTGAGCAGCGTTTAGCGACAATCACATGAGCTATGTTAAGCAATAATGTGTTAACCCACAAATAAACAAAGTTCCTGTTAGTGACATCTAGTAACCCGGGACAGTACTACTCAACGTTTGAAAAAATTACCAAACCGGTACATACAAGTGCGGCACTGAAAACTTCGGGAATCGAGGACTTCCCCGTACTGTCCTGAGTTACTAGATGTCACTAACAGGAACTTTGTTTTTTTGTGGGCAGTACTACTGCCATTAAAATGCCCCTGATCTCACTACCGTTTCAAATTTTACCTTTAAAGCCGTTAATAAACTTTATAACTCTATTTAAAAATGAATATGTTAAGTTGATTATAAAAAGGAATCATTATGCAATGGGTTTAACATATTCTCCAAAGTAAAAACCCTTTAAAAACATATCTTTAAAAAAACGCTTGCGCATAATGGGGTTAAGTTTCTTCAAAAAAACGGTGCGCTTAATGTCTGTGTGTATTTTCAACAGTAGTACATACACATGGGTTTATATAAGGTCAGGGTAGAAAGTAGTCACAGCACTATGGACGGTTACACCACCATGGGCATTGGTAGTTTGTTACTCACTCTGCAAATACCGTTTTACGCTCACTCAGGGATCATCCATAAATTACGTTACACGAATTTCGTAAACTTTTGACCCCCCCTCCGTCCTTGTCACAGCTGGTCACACTTGTGAGACTCCCTCTATGACTATGATGTCACATATTTTGCAAATGTACAGCAAGAAATGATAACATTATAACAGCAGTTCCAAAATGTTTATAGGACCTAGATTTTGAATTGTGGCGTCACGAAATTTAGGATCCCTCCTATCCCCTTGTCACACTTCGTCAACCCCCTCCCAGCCCATTAATGTGTGACGTAATTTATGGATAGCCCCTTAGAAGAGCCTTTTTTTTTTGGGATGGCAAAAACATCAAATGACCTTCTCCCGCTGTGGGTCAGAATTCTACTGACTAAACCATCCATGTTCCTTCTTTTGAGCCTGCTACGTACCGAGGCCGAGGTAACCCTTGCAAACAGTCCCGCAACCCCTTAGAAGAGCCTACACAGGAACACTTATTTCGTACATGACTTAAGGATTCGACCCTGTCGCATCTCCAGTGTAGCCGCAGCCATATAGGCAGTTTGCAACCGGCTCAGCGAAACCGGTATGGGGACAGCGATGATGTCATTCACTCAATCTTTAACGGCATCTAAGCATCCACGTACGAAATTACCGCTTATTGTAAACAGCTCAAGTATATTTGTTGTCTGACTGCAGTGCACAGTGCAGTACCGTACCATAAGCTAAGTGTTAGGGTCCTTATTTGACGACCGATATGGCGTGATGGTGAGTATACCAGCCCTCCGCTCCTGAGGTCGTGGGTGCGATTCCCACACAGAACAAACCTTTGTGTGCTTAAACATTAATATTTGTTCTGGTCTTATGTATGTTAAGTACCTATGTATTAAAAAAAAAAGTATGTAAGTATGTTTGTCCGTTATTACATAACACAAGTTCTCAATGATACTTATCTTGGGACTAAATAATTGGTGTAATTGTTAGAAATTATTTATTTATATTTATTGGGACTCGAATAAGCAGACTGTTTTTAGGCATTATATCATTTCAACGTACTACTAATCAGGCCTTCTCTCATAAATTATGGTAAGACGAATTCATGTCATATTTAACTCATCTAATCGTCGGCATCTAAGCATTCACGTACTAATTGCCTCTTATTGTACATATCATCAGTCTAATTAATAATTAATAACGGCGTAACTCCAAAAAAATACAATATTTTACTTTTAATGCCATCTAGTGTGAAGTTTCGAGATCTATCGATCTCTTAAGGCCCATAAATTACACATGAACTAATTGGAATAACACCTATTTTCACAGGCACTAAGCCTTAACTATGGAAAATAAACAGTATTTACTTCCCCCTATAAAGTTTGCTAAAAAGGACATAAGCAGTTTGAAAATTAGGCTGACCATATCTCATGTGTCTTTGTTGTCTGACTGCAGTGCAGTAGCACGAGCTCATTGCTAGGGTTCTTATGGAGACGTGGAGAATACGTGGACTGTACTTTCAAGCACCATATTAGCTCAAAATGAATGAATTTTTAAACTAGTGCTCACTAGCTTCCTCTCACAAGCTGAGGTCTGGAGAATTCAGGTTGTATATATTGCACCAATTTGACTAGACCTGAACCAAGCGGTTTGGCTTCCGTTTTAAATGTTTTCCAGCCTTTCAATGTGTCATCGAGCTCAGGTGCAAAATTACCATATACAGTTCTCATGATGATCTGCACAAATGCCGTTTTACGCCCCACTTCAAAGATAGAAGACTGAAGAAGCTGGGAAACATACGTCAGCAGAGTTCACCTCTGAGTTCTTTTCTTCAGTAATTGTTACTAAAGTGTGTATACTGTATATAGCTCCTACCAAGATCTAAAAAGCCAAAGCCAACCTCATCTGCAAGTGGTGCACCTACAGATCAACGGACGAGGCTCTGGTGAACATAACAGTTCCTAGTAAGCGGCAATAGGCACGTCACATATTAACGTCACATTTTACGTGGGCCCCACATTATAACTGGCGAAATGGTGGCGTATAATATGCCACTGCCTAGCCCTTTGGGGAAACTGGCGTGATATTATGTATGTATGTTACCAGAGTTTTTTTAATTGCCAAATAAATTGAGAAAAGGATGCAAATTTAAAAATAAATGTTTACCGGACGTGACCTGAATTTATAAATAAAAATCAGGTTATACGAGAGCACAGGGAATGCAAGCGCATCGCACAGTTTCAGAAGTGCATCATTAAATATAAGCATCTGATTTCCAACCGACCTCTTAAATTTGTGTAATTTTTGGACTGTAACCAAATAACACACTGCGCACCAATTATTTAAATCCGGTACAAGTATTATTAAGATCTTGTGTTTACGTGCCGTGTGGTAACGGCCTTTGACGACCGATATGGCGTGGTGGTGAGTATACCCGCACTCCACTTCTGAGGTCGTGGGTTCGATTCCCACATAGGACAAATATTTGTGTGTATAAATATGAATATATGTTCTGGTCTGGGGGTTTTCCTATGTATATTAAGTATGTATTTACAAAAAAAAAGTATTTAAGTATGTTTATCCGTTATTTAGTATCCATAACACAAGTTCTTAATGATACTTATCTTGGAACTAAATAATTGGTGTAAGTGTCAGAAATATTTCTTATTATTATTGGATCTGTGTGGATTAAATGGTTCCGTGCTCAAATTTAAATGGCTAGCCACACCTACATGTCATTACACGGCACCTTGACAACCGTGACTGATATGATTATCAGCTGACCATGAACCCCGTGGAAGGTCAACGGTGGCCGTTAAACAGGCGGTAGCTTTTCAATGAATAACTTGATTTTATTTAATTTCGAAATTATGTAAGTAGCTAAGCTCTAGCTGAGCTTATGTTAAACTGGATTCAATTTTTTTAGCGGCTATCTGGTTACCTTCGTGACACAGAGATTATAAATAAATAAATATTTTTTTAACAGTTACACAAATTATTTAGTTCCAAATTAAGTATCATAAGAACTTGTGTTATGGATACTAAATAACGGATAAACTTACATAAATACTTTTTTTTTGTAAAAACATACTTAACATACATAGAAAAACACCCAGACCAGAAAAAGTGGCCCATTTCTCGGAGGGTCCATGGTTAGACATCAGGGGCCCCCTGCCCCTACTGCCTAGACCCTCCTGGCGCTGCTAGACGGGCCCTCCTGGCCCGCCCGCTGCGCCCTCCACAGGTCCCTCTTAGTTTTCCCCCCGCTAGTCAGTACTAAGGGCACCCAGAGTCGCTAATCTCTGGGTGTTACTTTTTCTCTAGCGCCTCCTGCGCCCTACCAGGAGGTACTCAGCCCCCCCACCACGAAAAGGTGGAGACCAGTCGGGGAGGGCACTTTTTGAACTGCATCAACTGCTTTTAGGCATTCTGTCGTTATTTCGACAAGTCACATAAAAATACTATGTATAAATTTAAAAAAAATGGTTTTTAAAAATAGATACTTCGGATTACATTTACCTGCTTTATAATATGATATTACCCGCTACAAACTTATATTTAACCAGGTCGCGGTGTCGCAGGCAGGAGCTGCAAATTTAAACAATATCAGTGTTTTGAACAACATTACGTGGTGCAGTGAATCTGGGACGCGATATTATTGTGGATGATGTCACCCAGCCCGCACTCCGGCTAATTGAGTCTTATTCTGGCTTTTTGTATTATTTTAATGGACTCAAGAGCTTCTGTTTCTGATTTAAATGAAAATGAAAATATTTATTCATAAAAGATAATGTTGCAGGGATCTTAAAACAATTTCTTAAAGTTCTATTACTATCTTGCCAACGCAGGGCGTATGAATGTCAAAGAATGTTGAAAATTATGGTCACAATAAAATGTCAGATAAAATCATTAGAAGTGTAAGTACATAACTTCTTTTTTTATATTGATATCTAAATATTCCTGGACTGAATAAAAGCACTTCAGTTTGAGTCAGCGAAACAACTCAATTAAAGTAAAAGGCTACTTATTAATCTTATTATATATTCCAATACAATTGGGGTAACTACTTTTCCTATAGAAATATGTGTGCATTTTGGGTAACACTAGATGCTTTAAATTATTTATTTAAGTTTTAAGCACTGATAACGTTGTGGCGACACTAAAATACTGCAAACCAATGGTCTATCATTTTATAAGTCAATTTACAATAATAACATAAATTTTAATTGGAAAAAATATATATTACAAAAAATATAACACACTTTATAAGTTAAATGAATTAAATCAAATAGAATTAATAAAATAAAATCAATCAAACGAAATTAAACCAAATCGCATAATGTAACAATCTATATAGCTATAGGTTTTTAAGTATTTCATGTTTTTAGGTTTAGTCAAGTTCTTTATGTAACTGATTATTCCTTTATAAATAATATTTTATGATTTGTGCGATGACTCAGAAACGCGCCCTCCTATGAGCAAAAGCCCTTCGTGTTCATAAAATGTATGTCATTGATGTCACGCAAATGTTATATCTAAATAGGACATCGTCACGCCATTTAGACGGATTTGGCGCGGAGGTCGATGTACTATACCTATTCTTACGCTAGTAAGGTCGTGGGTACGATTCCCACTTACAACAAATATATTATGTACATATAAACATTCACGCCTGTTTCCCCGAAGGGATAGGCAGAGGCATAGTTGGTCCCACATAATAGATGGCGAGCCTATTGCCGTTTACTGTTATGTTCGCCAGAGTCTCGTTCGTTGATCGGCAGGTGCACCACTTGCAGTTGAGGTTGGCTTGGGCTCTTTAGGTTTTGGTAGGATACCAATGTACCCAACAAATATATGTGTCGTTCTTATTATACCACAAGGTAACTAAGCATCAGCCCAACTGAAGGTACTTGGTATGCTTTCAACCCCATAGGCATATCTGGCGCGTTGCAGATGCTATAATCTCTTGGAAAAACCTCGACCGGGAGCTCATTCCACAACCAAGGAGTGCGTGGCAGATAGTTTCTTTTGAATAGCTGTATACGCGCACCTGTCTTTTTGTATGTTTGCATGTAATTTTGTCGTGATCTGAGTGTCTTCTTGCATATTTAAATAAATTCTTATAATTAAGTAATTTTAATTAAAACATTTTATAAAGTAAATACCTTTAATTTCCTTTATCGTTTTGTTCCAGGTAAATTACGTGAGACTTCTGTTGTCGGCGTGTTAAAAGTATGCTCCTGACAGGTTTGTGAAGCGCACCAGAAAGATGAAACATACATTTTGCGGTCCACCAAGTAAAGTCCGCGGCGTAGCTCAAAGAATGACCATCGATGCGCAGTAACACATTATTGGGTCTCAATCGAAGTGCGGCATGAGAGGGGGGGGGGCGTTACTATAGCAACGCGGCTATGAGTCACTTTTCGTCCCTTTCTTTCTTTTCTCTACGATTGTAGCCGCGCAGACACCCGCTGTTTTTGTGCAAATTACGTACTGCCAAATATAACCCGTGTAAAGGATTCAGGCGACCGAACTGGTTCAACGGTGCAGAATAAACACATTCATCGCTTCCAACTTTTTGGGTTTGATTCCGACACATTAACAATATTTATCGGAGTTTTTAATAATATGTATATTAATGTTTATGTAAAAGCTCTAAGAATGGTTATCCCCTTTCTAGAACAGAGATTTCTAAGAAGATTCCGCGCAATCTAGGAACAGTTAAAAAGTCACCACAGGTTCTCTGAATATATATGTTTTGGTTCTTACTAAAATATATAGTTTCATTAATTTATAATTATTTGACATGGGGTTCTATGAAATCTAGCGCATTCATTGTTTGTCTGCTTAGAGCGCCGATAGTTAAGCGTCGAAGACCCATAGCCTTGAAATTCTCGGGTTCAAACCCTGATGGTGGACCTATGACCCCTCGAAGTTACATGCGTAATAATCGTTTGCTCCGTATCTCGGAAATCCCGTCAAGCCGTTGGTCCCAGCTGTCATGAACATCTATGGCAGTCGTTGTTACAAAATCAGTGCCTTCTAGCCTCACAGCTGGTATAATCATGATGTCTCCCTCTGGGTTGAGGAGGTCAGACGGCAGTCGCGCTATGTAATAACTGAAGTTCAGCCAAACTGGTTATACCAGAAAGCAGACCCTGCGCCCTAAGCTTAAGTCTAGTGCAACCGGGATAATGCTAGGATATAATGATGAAAACTATAATCTCTGCTTGGTTTTAGGCTAGATTGAGCTGTGTGAACTGTCGAAAGGTTGCTATTATTATAACGGTAACCACGACTGGCATCCTCGTCAAAACTGCGGCCATTAAAAAGCGTTTTGTCCACAATGTGCATAAAATGAAAGCACGCTTACCAAATCCGCTCTTAATGATACTTTCTTTGTCATCAGTAGCTAGGTAGCACGAATGTGTTTTAACCTTTTTATGTAGTCTTTTAAAATTTTGCTACTGTGGTAATTGACCTTTATTCATGTTAATGTAGTGTTAGGGTGTATAGGGATACTACCAAGACCTTATTTTTTACGTCGGTAACAAAATGCATTTACGCACTGTCTCCCGGCCAAAGGGGGTGTGGGGCTCACCACCGGCAGACCCGACCGCCAGCAATAATACCCACCAAAAATCTTCCCACGACGCCCGCCGCTTGTTGAGAAAGAGGCGGGGGGCTAGTACCTAGATTGCAGCTCTGACACCCCGCCCGCGGCCAACGTCCCCCGGACCAAAACCGGGAGGACCTCCTCAGAGAGACGCAGTGGACGCGCCCCTTGTGCGACCAGAGCGTGTGTGGCCGACTTCTCGGAGGGTCTATAGCGGGGGCAGGAGGCCCCTGCTGCCTAAGATCCTCCTGGCGCTGCTTGACGCGCCCTCCTGGCCCGCCCGCTGCGCCCTCCACAGTTCCCTCTTAGTTTCCCCCGCAGTAGTCAGTACTAAGGGCAACCAGAGTCGCCAATCTCTGGGTGTGACCTTTTCCCTAGCGCCCTCTGCGCACTACCGGGACTTACTCAGCCCCCCCACCACGACAAGGTGCAGACCAGTCGAGGGGATCCTACCAAGGTCTAATGAGCCCGCGCCAACCTCACCAGCAAGCGGCAATAGGCTCGCCACCTATTACGTGGGACTAGCTATATTATTGGCGAAGTGTGGGTAATAATAAATAAATAATCCTCTGTCTATCCCTTCGGGGAAATAGGCCTGAATGTATTGATGTATGTTAATGGTTTAAACACACAAACACAGAATCCCTCAACATCAAATTCCTACGGCCCACAATTAAATTTACAGCAGCACATTCCATGGTTTATCGATGGGCCAATTTAAACGCCAGATGCCACGAGCCGCAGGGCGCGGTGTAAAAATACCGACTCGCTTAGGGATATGATGTCAGAACTTGTGACTGTGTGATCGTCTATATTGTCTCACTATTTTAACTTGCTAAATTTACGAAGCGCTCGCAGCTCTGCGGTGCTTGGTGGTCGGAAACGATTAGCGAAGCACAGCAGAGTTTACAGAGGTCAGTCCTTGGATGGGTGACCGTTTGTGTGGCATTTGATATCGAGCGCTTCCGTGCTTCGGAAGGCACGTTAAGCCGTTGGTCCGGGTTATCACTAAATGTGGTAGTCGTTAAGCCATGTTAGAGGTCTAATGGGCGGCTTGATAAATTCTAACAGCAGGACGCCATACACCTGCCTCCGCCAATCCGCACTGGGTTAGCGTGGTGGAGTATGACCCAATACCCTCACACCTTGATATGTGAGAGGAGGCTCGTGCTCAGTAGTGGGACGTTAATGGACTGTGATGATGATGATAGTGAAATTTACGAAGCTTAGAATGCAACAAAACAATCGAAAAGCAAAAATATTTAAGTGTATGTGAATCTAAATGCCAATTCCGAGCCACCGCTCTGTAAGAAGAACTGGCAAGAAACTCACAGGCTATGCTCTTTTAAATTTATCAATTTAAAAAATACAATCAATTAATATTAAAATACAATCTTCATTTGTCTGTGAAGCTATTTGTTATTGATTTGACGACCGATATATCGTGGTGGCGAGTATACCCGCATTCCACTTCTGAGGTCGTGTGTTCGATTCCCACACAGGACAAATCGTTGTGTGTATAAATATAAATATTTGTTCTGGTCTGGGTGTTTTCCTATGCATATTAAGTATGTATTTACAAATAAAAAGTATATATGTATGTTTATCCATTATTTAGTATCCATAACACAAGTTCTTAATGATACTTATCTTGGAACTAAATAATTGGTGTAAGTGTCAGAAATATTTATTTTATTTATTTATTTTATACAATGCAATATAATATAACATTAACAATATTCATGTTTTAAGTCATTCATATTAAAAAAATTATCAGAACAATTTTTTATTCAAACTAATGTGTAAACTTAAAGGCTTTAGGTACGAAGGATTTGGGTAACTGCGTTCTCTTTCATATATAAAGCCACGTAAACAAATAATTTACAATAAAATGTCTTACTAAAAGCCTCAATGTGAGAACTAATCAATGATTCCCCGAGCGTCGCCGTGGTCGGTGTTGTCATTTCCGTTTCCGAGCCTTATTTAAAAAAACAATGTCTTGTTGGTGTGTTGGCCTTGAAGGGTTCAATCGATAGTAGAACGGCTTTCTTACTAGCTTTAATTAAACGGTGTTAGTAATTAATTGAGGGGCTATAGCCTTTTAATTCAGATGGTCTCGTTTTTGCCCTGGTGGCGAATCTATGACTTTTCAAGGTTATATAGTTACCGCTTGCTCCATGTCAAGGAAAGCACGTTAAGCCATTGGTTCTGGCTGTCGTTATCATATGCGGGAACCTAAATTAAGAAGTCAGTTGTAAATTAATAAGTCAGTGCCTTATCACATCCTGAGAAATACATGTAAATAAAGTTCATCGCTCTTTATTAAATAACTACATTTATGAGGTGACGGTAAAATAGTAGTATTGAACGGTGAAATAATAAGTGACATGACATTCTGTGTCAAAGATTAAAATACACCGTCGAATATAAAAGTATATTAAGTAAAATTAATTATTGCGAATTAGTAGCTTTAAATGTTGTTTCTCTATTTTCAGGTAAGTTTATGTTTATGTAATTAAAGAAACCTGATAAAATAATGATTGAATTGTATACAACATTTATAAAAAAAAAAAAAACTCTATTTACAGAGCAACGCAGTTGAGTTTGATTTCGCAATTGAACCAAGGGTTATAAAACATATTATATACATACATAAGATCACGCCTGTTTTCCCGAAGGGGTAGGCAGAAGCATATTATAAGCCCAAATTTCGCCAGTTATATTGCCGGTTCCACGTAAGAGGTGGCGAGCCTATTGCGGTGTATTTTGGGTTATTATTATGAGTGACCAAGTAGTTCCATGAGATTTTCCCTTTTCTAGTATAATTAGTAATTTCTAGCACTCTTTATAATTTTATTGTCCTACTATATTTTTGTCCATGAACATCTTCATAAAAGCTCTTGATCAGAACTTTAAAAGCATGCCAAGATCATTTAAGCGGTATAAATAAATATTTTAGCACCATCCTACGGATCAAATTGTATCACCATGGCTTCCGAGAACCACTTGAAACGGTCTGGTGCAATAAAAAATGAGTTAATAGCAATACGATCGTCTATCAAGTTTATGGAGGCGTCGCGCTGACGACGGATGAAGTCATATTACGAGTGGCTCTCTATATAAAAGTTTATAGGAATTTTACATTTCCTCCGTTCTGTAATTTCAGTGCAATAGGAGAGAGCCAGTGAAAAACTGGAATGCCTTCTCTCACTGATATTTTCTAACAATTACAAGAAATATTTTAGTTCCAAGATAAGTATCAGTAGTATAGTATAAGTAACGGATAAATATACATTAAAACTTATTTTTGTAAATACATACTTAATACAAAGACCAGAACAAATATTCATGTTAATGTACTTCATGATTTGAGCTGCGTGGGAATCGAACTCACGACCACAGGAGTGTTAGGCGGCAAGTGTGTGTCAGCCGCGACACTTGCCGCTTAAAGTTGGACGCACCTTTACTGTTATTTTTAATTGCTTTGTATAGCGTCATAGATAAAATTAAATATAATATATTGTAATCTAAATACCTAACCAATTGATAATTTAAAAGAGCCTATGAGTTGCTAGTTCTTCTTAAAGAGCCGTGGCGCGGAATTGGCACATACTCTAAGGAACGTAAGTGAATCTTAAGCTTTGAGATTTTAGTGTAATCATATTCGATTGTTCGTATATTAAAATTTTGGCGTTTTTAAGTACTATGTAATGATAGTTGTAATAGTTTATGAATTAGATTTTGTCTTTTGTTATTTGGGTGTACCATCAAGAATTTCTATTCTATTCCCCTGTTTCTTATTTGCTATTTTAAAGCGAGCCATAGAATGTGACTTAATCAAAGACTCGACAACGTCTGCGAACGAGCTGCATCATCGATTAAGGATCGAGCCAAGAGGCTCTCGATTCTAGATTGGATGCGTCATCGATAAAAAGATTATTGACCTCAATTACACCTCGGACACGTAATCGCTTCTCGTTTCTAGATAGCCAATCTTGTGGATTATTAGTATAGCAATGTGGTATCTACCTACAGGAAGAGGTCGTAGCTTCGCGGTACTACATACAGACATACATATAAAGCGTGGTGGCGAGTATACCCGCACTTCACTTCTGAGGTAAACTATTTGTTGTGCATGAACATGAATATTTGTTCTGGTCTGGGTGTATTCCTATGTATATTAAGTATGTATGTTTTATTTAGCACTTCCAAAAAACTTCACATAGTTATTTTATATAATACAAGACGTGCTGAAACGGTACCTACCCACTCAGCAAAAAGTCGGACAATCAATGAATGTCACGACGCTGATCTTCCAACCCAAAATTCATACAACTAATAAATAAAGATGCATAAAACAGACATTTATAATAGATATACTCGTATAAATCTAACAAAAAAATAAAGCTAAGAAATTTTTGAAATCAATTTTGTTATAGTTAAAGGATACACTTTTGGTATTTAAAGATAGGATATCATTTTATATGATATAAAATGTATGTAAATTTTAATAAAAATAATTATATGAAAAGAAAAAGTTTTAGTTTGGTTCTGGTAATCTTAAGATTACCTTATCTGTGTGACGTCTTCGGAGTGGAGGCGACCGGGCGTTGCCACCATCGTGACTGCGCGGTGGACACTGCGCAGCACTCTTTGATGGCATGCCCTGCGTGGGCGGGGCCGCGGTCGACATTAGCCGCGGTCCTCGTTGGAGTGGCTGTCTCGCTGCCGATTATCATGCAAAAGATGGTCGACAGCGAGACGGCGTGGGAGGCGATAGCTGCGAAGTAGTGATGTCGCAGAAGAAGGCCGCGGAGCGGGAGAGGGAGCGGGAGCCGTTCTCTCTCCGGCTACGCCGTTGGCGCAGCAGGCGGGCCAGGAGGGCCCATCAGGCGGCGGCCGGGGGGTCTTAGGCGGCGGGGGCAGGGGGCCCTTGCTGTCTAACCAAGGACCCTCCGAGAAGTCAGGCCACACACGCTGTGGTCGCACAAGGAGGTAGGAGGGGCACGTCCATTGCGCCTCTCTGAGAAGGTCCTCCCGGTTTTTAACGGCGGCGTCGTCGGAAGATTTTATGTGGGTATTAATGTTGGCAGTCGCGCTTGCCGGTGGTGAGTCCCACACCCCCTTTCGGTCCTCGTTTGGCCGGAAAGCAGTGCGTAAACGCATTTTATTATCGATGTAAAACGAAAAAAAAGGATGTAGCAAGCTCAAGAAGGAACATGGATGGTTTTTAGTCAGTAGAAGTCTGACATACCTTCCCGCTCCACCCACAGCGGGAGAAAGTAATTTAATTATTTTTCATCCAAAAAAAATCAAACTATTAAACTCTTAAATATTCAGTTATCCTCGATGTTCGCCATCTAAGCTATCCTCAAAGCAAGGTAACAAGATTCAGCCCATCTCACGTCACCTGTCATTCGATTAAATCAGACGCGATCGCTAACGAGCAGAGCGTCTACAGGTCGTGTCAAGTAAAGCCTTCACGCTGCGATAACCAAGGCAGGCTACTGTTCGACTTAATTAAGTGGGGTATTAGTTAGTAATGGTATTTAACGCGTCATAGAACTTTGTGAATTGTCAACATAACCTAACGCTTTACGTATGTAACCTACAAAAAAAACCTGCATAGATATGAGCAGGCGATGCAGTCAGAAAAATGAGAGAGCTATTTTGATATCGTGGATGAAGCACGGGAACAAATTTAAGTATTTTTGTTCGTAATAATATTTATTTATTTATTTATAATCTTATGCGACCATTACAGGTGTCTTAACCTAATGCGATAGCATAGCAATTTTTATAATAAACTAGCGGCCCGGAACGTGCTTCGCTACGTATAAGGCATAGTAATAAAAAAAAATGATTATTAAGTTAATTTATTCAAACAAAAAAATATTGTAAATTGCTAGCTATTTAAAATTCCAAATGACCCAAATGATATATTGTTTATATATTATATTTATCAGCAAAGAGTAAAAAATAAAAAAGAATTGGGTACTCTTACTATGGTGGGTTTTGTTTTCCTATTTTGAGCATGAATAAATAAACAGTTGGGGGTTCTGGAACAGGCAACATAAAGTTGGCCATGTGAAAAACATTTTGCCATCACCAATTTCTAACAATTGTTTTAAAAACTCATGGGCAGTTGCATCATTATGTAGGTGAATGCGCATATTAATGCTTATTGTAAATTTTTGTACATATCTCCAAAGAACTGATGACTTCAAACATGCGCTTATTTCATCAGCAGGAGTTGATCGAGAAATGACAGGCAATGTTTGACGAAAGTCCCCTGACAGCAATATCAGAGCACCACCAAAAAGCTGTTGATTACCGCGTAAATCTTGCATTGTTCGATTAAATGCTTCTATTGATTTTTTATTCGCCATTGTGCACTCATCCTATAAAATAATTGACGTTAATCGCAGAACTTTTGCCATAGCAGAATTTCTCGAAATATTGCATGTTTGAGTTTCAATCACCTGTACATTCAAAGGCAATTTTAATGCAGTGTGCGGTCCGACCACCTTCTAATAATGTAGCAGCAATTCCCAAAGATGCAATGCAATTTTCTGTTCCGATCGAATAGTCGCTAAAATCAATGATACAACGAAAGTTTTGCATTAGAATTGAACTCCTGCTCATATTTCAATTCACGATCAAAAAAAATCATGTATCTCACTATATGGTGCGGTCATACCCAATTGTGCTATTGCTTTATTTAAAATCTTTAGACACATATCTTCAATTATTATTAAAGCTTCGTTGTACATTTCCAAGGTAATCAACAAAACGGGATTTCTTTCATGATGACGCATACGAATTAAAATGTCTTCTGCCATATAATGTTCATATTTGTTCAATAATTTTGGCATACGATCGAGAGCAATTTTGAACAATTGAACTAATGCGTTATGCTGATGGAAAAGCCTTGGATGGTCTTGTATTTGAAACAATTGCACAACGTTCATCCAATTCACGAAAGTTAGCCGCATCACAATGTGGACATATTGCGTCCATCATTCCAATGTATCCGTATATACTATAATCAATCTGACTGTTGTAATTAAAAGCAGCACGCAGCATTTCATCCAAAACAGCACGACGTATTCTTGATCGCCGTGCAATCGCCGGCCTATGTTTTGTCGTCTTGCTCATGGCATTTTACCTTGCAACAACTCAATAATATTTTGGAAAATATAAACACAAATCAATAACAACAATATTTTTGAAAATATAAACACAACAAAGCAATAATTATCGCTGATAAAATGAAATGACATATGATGACAATTTTTTTTGATATAACTAACGTCACTTTTGACATTAAATTTGTTTGATAAGGTTCAAATTGACTTTTAAGTATTAGTACAAATTGTTTGTATATGGGAGTATAGAAATATGTTGATTTTACACTTTTTCAAGATTTTTTTTAATTTTCTCTACGTACAAACCTTCTCTGGACTTCCACAAATAATTCAAGACCAAAATTAGCCAAATCGGTCCAGCCGTTCTCGAGTTTTAGCGAGACTAACGAACAGCAATTGATTTTTATATATATAGATACAATATTCTATCTTTTTAATTATCAATCTACAATATTATTTAAATATAATATAATAAAACATAAACTAGCCTACCTGATATATAACTTTAGTATTACATCCTATATTTACAAAATAAGTTCTAAATCTAACGTAACTGATAGTGATAACTTGTTATATTTAACGCAGTTCTGGCGAATTCACTAAAAGTGCATGAAAATATTTATATCCACCGTGTCATGAACCGTGTTTATAATATGAAACGCGTTATAATATAATATAATAACTAACAAGAACACATAATACGCTCCCAAATGCCTCTTCGAATGCTCAATTAGTAATTTGAATTACTAGGGTTATTATATTTCATTAGGTAGTTACACTATTAAAATGTTGAAGAAGGAAATGAACAGCATTAGAGTTATCAGAAAAATATACCATATGTACCTTCCTAATAAGAACTTAAGTGATCATCATCTGAGTGCAAAGTTGGGGAGTGAACTGCTGAACAGACCTCCCCAACTCTGCACTCTACGTTACGATCTCAAACTGCCCGCCTTGAGGCCATCCTCTACTACATTTGCCGGTTGTCGTAAAACTAAAAGTTACGTAGATGATTATATATACGGATGATTATATGAATAGCGACAGCTCAGTGGCGAGACCCATATCCTTCAAAATTCAGTAAGTCTCGGGTTCAAACTGTATTGAGTTTGACGCACCTCTGACTTTTCGAAGTACTTGCCCCGTGCCTCGGAAAGAACGTTGAACCGTTGGTCCCGGCATACATGAATATCTACGGCAGCCGTTATTAGGAAGTCAGTGCTTTCTATCATCCTGACAGCTGGTTTAACCATTAAATGATGTTTCCTTATGAGTTACGGAGGTCAAACGGCAGTCGCTTCATGTAATAACTGAAATTCAGCCAGATCAGGTTCGACCTTATTTCTGGTGGTAAGCTTATTTCTGGGGCAACCACGATTATTCTAGGATACGATTATGACATAAAAGATTATACGGAATATAGAGCAGTTAATAAAAATAGACCCTCCGCAATCTAATTATATAACTGTGCGGGATTATTACTATAGCGAAAAGAAATAAAGTCGGAACGTAAACATCGGGTGTGTAAACAAACGTGCCAAGTTTACGTGTCGGCACGGCACGCCGGCTGGCGCACTATTTCTGTACTAACCCGATGTTTGATAAAGGTTGCAGGATCTAATTGGATGCAGGCTCTCAAAGTAGTCACATTGGAAGTTTATAGGGAAGGCCTATGGCAACAGTGAGCTCGAGCTGATGAAGGTTGCAGGATTAATCTGATTACAAGCTATCTAAAATCGGTAACACTAGATGTCTTGAGGGAGGCCTAAGTTCGTCCCCCTCAAACAGGTCTACCTAGTCGTGAGGGGGGAGCTGAGTACCTCCCGGAGGCCGGAGAAAGGTAACACCTAGCGGTTGGCGACTCTGGGTGCCCTTAGTACTGACTTTTTCTTCTGCGTCGTTACACTCTTGGCAGAGTGGTCCTGGTCGTCACTTCAGTTGCAGTGACCCGCATCACAACTCGCCGCCATTCCTTTCTGATGCTGGCCTTCCTGGTACATACTTGCAGAGCACTGTCCACGGATGCTTTGATTTGGTCCGTCCATCTCATATATCTACCTCGTGCTCGGGTGCCTTCAACTTTGCCCTGTACCACTAGGCGCTTTATGGAATCTTCGCCACGTCGGGATACGTAACTACCGGGGAGGAAACTAAGAGGGACCTATGTGAAGCGCAGCGGGTAGGCCAGGCCTATTCCTGTACTAACCTGATGCCTGATAAGAGGTAGCAGGATCGAGTTAGATGCAGGCTATCTAAAATAGGTCACATTGAAAGTATAAGAAAGAGGCCCATGTTTAGCAGAGAACCTCCTTGAGCTCTTTAGACACTACATGCTGCATTACATAGGCTTCTTCATACTGTTGAAGAAAGGAGGATTATCTCGAACCGGTTAGTCGTTAGGCCGCAACTTGGATTGAAACGCTTGGATAATGATGACGTCATATGGGTTGCAAAAGTCCGTACGTGCTGGTTTTAGGAACCACCCATATATACTTGGCAGAGTCATCATCATTTCAGCCAGTTGAAGTCCACTACTTAACATAGGCCTCCCCAATTGTATATCCGCGTTGATCGATACTGTGCCGTCTGCATTCACTGACTCCCCGCCGCCTTGACCAGATCATCCAGCAGCGTTTTTAGACTATCCTGCTTCGGAATGCACAATGGAATGGAATGGAAGGTGTACAGGGTACCAAGACCTAAGGAGCCCAAGCCAACTTCACCTGCAAGTGGTGCACCTGCCGATCAACGGACGAGGCTCTGGCGAACAACAGTTCCGGGTAAGCGGCAATGGGCTCGCCACCTATTACGTGGGACCATCTATATAACTGGCGAAGTGTGGGCGTATAATATGCCTCTGCCTACCCCTTCAGGGAAACAGGCGTGAACGTATGTATGCTTCGGAATGCACTACCAGCCCACGTGTTTCGCTGCTTCTATATTTTATGTTATTTTGTCGCTGTACTGAAAATTTTACACAACCAATTCCTTTTGTTACAGGTAATACTCGTCGTTTATATATTATACCGGGATTAGGAAGAGGTACTTTACCCAAGTAAGTGATTCTAAATCCCTTTAGTTAAAAAGGAGGCCTGGGGCCTTACCATGAGCTCTTATAGCAGTATTATTGCAGTTGTGGAAAAGAGACGCGTGTAGATACGCCACTACACGCGTCTCGCTTTCTCAACTGCAATAATACTGCTATAAGAGCTCATGGTAAGGCCCCTGTGGTTAGTATTGGGCCGTTAATGGGCTGAAGTGATGAGAGGGAGTGATTATACCATCTAGCTGTAATGTCAGCAGCGTCTAGTCTAAGATATCTTAGGTTAATTTTAGTATTAACTAAGATGTCATCAGATGGTTGCTGCAGTTTTTAATTTTTTTATTAATAATGGCTTCGTGCTGTTAGCACATTAAGCCAGTGTCAAGTAAAGTAATTAATAATAAATAGTAAATGAGAAAGAGTAGTAATAAAGATGATAAATGAGATGCCCTTCACCTAAGCCACTGAGTCCTCAGTAAAGATGTGGGACTAAATTGAGATCTCACATGGACTTCATGGATGATGCACATCTCATGTTTAATATCTCTTATCCTAAACGGTTAATAAACCACCGTTATTACACATTAATGTACGAAATATCACAAATTATAGAAAATTAAACAAAACTGCAGACACGACGCTTCACTTTTCTGCCAAGAAGTCCCTTGCTGCAGTTTGTTAGCTTCTCGCAACATTTTTTGCATCTTAATAGATTTATGAACACTTTATTGCTCACAAAAGTTGTTAAAAATAACAGAATTAAGTGTTGTGATATAGTATAATTTTGTAAGTAAAGGCGGTCGCACTATTTCAACTGCTAACCCTAAAGGCGCATTTTATTCTGTTATAACAATACCATCAAGTTGGTTGGTTGGTGAGTTATAAAAATGAAACTTTCTTTGATAACTAAAGGGGACCTCCCTTTTCCCTCCACCCTACTCCATACTTCCCGTCCCCATAGTTTACAAGTGATAGAAGCAGTAGGGTAACTTTCATAAATATAAATAAATAAATATTTCTGACACTTACACCAATTATTTAGTTCCAAGATAAGTATCATTAGGAACTTGTGTTATGGATACTTAATAACGGATAAACATACATAAATACTTTTTTTTTTGTAAATACATACTTAATATACATAGAAAAATACCCAGACCAGAACAAATATTCATATTTATACACACAAATATTTGTCCTGTGTGGGAATCGAACCCACGACCTCAGGAGTGGAATGCGGGTATACTCGCCACCACGCCATATCGGTCGTCAATCATTATAAGGTAACAGTAAGGTTTCATAGGTAACTAAGTTTAACTTAAAATCTTTTTTAAAAAATTTA
Source organism: Musotima nitidalis (assembly GCA_949126915.1). NCBI lineage: Eukaryota > Metazoa > Arthropoda > Insecta > Lepidoptera > Crambidae > Musotima > Musotima nitidalis. Next base: position 13,598,038 of record OX421435.1, on the reverse strand, counting down.
ACAAAAAGCTCGCCTACAATAAAGCTTATAAGGCTTATTATAAAACAAGATCTAAACTCAAGCCAGGTTTAAAACTAGTGTCACTGTCACTGTCTTCATTTTGTCAAATAAAAGTCTAGTTTTGTGACAAGCCCCTATGACTTAACTAATATTTCCACGTCGAAAAGCGACAGAATATGTTGGAATAAGAAACCTGAACATGTATATGATAACCATATTCTATGAAATAAATGATTTATTATTATTATAAATCTATTTGAAACTTTGCTAAAGAAATAACTAACTTCTTTCTTTGAAAGTCACTAAAAATACTTGAGAAATAATTCTATTAATATTATAAATGCGAAAGTTTGTGAGTATACCGCCCGCGTGGTCCCCGTTCCCGTGGGAATAACGAGATAATAATCCTGTGTTACTCCAGGCCTGCAGCTATACACATACCAAGTTTCATCACAATCGGTTCAGCAGTTTTTTGCATACATACTTACAAACTCACCTCGCCAACCTCACTTGCAAGTGGTGCACCTGCCGATCAACGGACGAGGCTCTGGCGAACATATAAATTCTTGGTAAGCGGCAATAGGCTCGCCACCTATTACGTGGAACAAATAATATAATTGGCGAAGTGTGAGCGTATATTCCGCCTCTCTCCCCCTTTGGGAAAACAGTTTGATATTAATATATAAAATGTTAACGTAAGTTCAACATCAACAAATAACTTCCATTTTAATAGAAAACGTTACATCCACTAAGATTTTACTGATTCTCCATTAAATGCCGGAAGTGCCCCTTCCGAAGCGGCATCCCCCCCGGGAGATTGCACGCGACATTGCGGTATATATACATAATTTGTCTAGCAACATTGCGTACGAATCTACGCCCTATTACCTGGCCGTGATCGGCGATAATTGCGTGGGTTTTTCGTCTCTTGTCTGTCAACACGTAATTTTTCTGTTTTATCTGTAGGGTTGCGTCTATTGTGATTTTGGTGGACAAAGGAATGTTGATGGCTCTAAATTGGTGTTTGGCTTGCATTTTGTGTGCCATTTCTCTTTTGTATTCAAAATTGACTAGACGTGTGATAAGTTGATAACAATGGTACTTCGACCTTTAATTGGACGCCGTAAACTTGTATTGATCGTTTATATTTATTATTGATTCAATTTATATACACACAAAACATGTATAGGACAACAAGCAATTTGACAAGACTATTCAACGGAGCTGCTTATTCCAAAGGAATCCCAATCCAACAGTCCGAAATACTCTTTCTCTTTACGTTACTCTTTCACGCAAAAACTACTGGAGCGATTGTGATGAAACTTTGTACGTGTATAGCTGCAGTCCTGGACTCTCTTTATCTCGATATTTCCACGGGAACAGGGACCACGCGGGTAAAACCGCATAAGCAATAAATTCGCCTGTCAAATTAATTCCAAACCGTAAGATTATTCCAAAATACACAAGCAATGTTTGATCAATGAATTGTATTTACGTTCCATAGAACCTGTTGTACTGAGGGGACAGGCCTAGGCTGCGGTTACATTATACAAGCGGGTAGCTACGCGACAAGGAATGCGATATGATGTAGATAGCAATACGCATAGTTGCAATATCTATACCAGCTTTATTATAGATAAAAGTCTTATTGTAACGCTGTTGGTCGTAAAACAGCCTAAGAATGTCTTGATAATTCAAGCTTGAGTGTGATGCCATCGGATCAGAGCTTATACTATGGGTACTAGACATCATTACTTATTTTATTTTTATTTAGTTTAGAATTGTAATTTTTGCAAGTTTTAGGTAATTTTTTTTCTCTATTATTTTCTTTTATTATTTATATTTTGGTTCACTACAAAACATTTGGTGCATGTTGTGACACCTTAAAATGCTGTACATTTAACTTTATACAGTGTATTTTGATGTTTAGATGTAAGAAATGATGTAACAGCTACTGGTTGACAACCAGTGGTTGTCCATTTGACGACCGATATGGCGTGGAGGTCAGTATACCTGCACTTCACTCGAGAGGTCGTGGGTTCGATTCCCACACAGGACAAATCTTTGTGTGCATGAACATGAATATTTGTTCTGGTCTGGGTGTTCTCCTATGTATCTTAAGTATGTATTTACAAAAAAAAAGTATTTATGTATGTTTATCCGTTATTTAGTACCCATAACACAAGTTCTTAATGATACTCAACTTGGAACTAAATAATTGGTGTGATTGTATGAGAATATTTATTACCAATAGTACAAGCTCTACAAAGCTCAGGGTGTCCCCAAAATCGCTTGGGGACACCCTGAGCATAGCTTTCTTAATTGCACGCTGAGCGCTCAGCTTCCTTGTAAAACGGATAGTCAAGCTCGTCTCAGTACCGTATATCATCGCTCGCAACACACACTGGTTAAAGACTCCGTCTTGACATTGAGGTATTTTGAACGACATTTCTTAGTTTCCATAATACGGCTTTAGCATTGCTTTATATGAATATAACGACGCTTCCCCAACCCCTCAACTGTCGACATCCAATTTTATTGTCCGGGTAAAGTCGGCTTTTGGGTCTTGATAATCCCTTCTAAGGATGACATTATGAGTACTTGTCTGATTTTTGTTAGGGGGTGGCTCATTTTAGTGCCTCGGGGTATTCTTTTCTAATTTAATTCTTTTGTCCCGAGAGAAACACAAATGAAATTATATAGTACATATAAAAGTAAAAAGTTCTTTATTTCATAAACTATTACATAGCACTTGAAAACGTCAAAACAAAATATACATGAAAAAAAATTTATATCAACCCTGAAATCACGAAGCTTAGATTCACTTACATGCAAATAAATAAAAATTTGGTGTAAGTGAATCTAAGTGCCAGTTCCGAGCCTCCGCTCTGTGAGAAGAACTGGCAAGAAACTCACAGGCTATGCTCTTTTAAATTATTTTTGTTACATGACACACACAGTGTAAATTTGATGATACTGAAAGGGTCCCCCGAAGCTGTAACCAATAAAGTAGCACTAAGGGAACCTTCCATCACAGTCAAGCAAGTATGTATTGTGAAACTGAGCTGAGCCTGTACAATAATACAATAAATACCTGTATGTCACGCCTTTTTCCCGTAGGGGTTAGGCAGAGATCACATCTTTTCACTTGCTACGATCTTGGCACACACTTTTAGCTTCATTTACACTCATTAACCTTCTCATAAACGCACGTTTAGGGTACTTTTGACCTGCCCTTTCTCCAAAACTTTCTGGATTTGGTCATGGAAGGTCTTTCCCACCCAACACTTCCATTTACTTGTCCATCATAAATCACTTTCGTTAGTCTACTTTCATTCATCCTCTCAACATGACCAAACCATCTTAGCATTATTCAATTCTATTGTTTTCTGTTTTTTTTCCTAGTAGTAGCCAGTTCTCAGATTGTTTTTAATTCATAATTATCTCAGCTTATTAACGTCCCACTAGCAGCCCTTGCTAAGGTAAGACATATTCCGTGCAGATTAGAGTAGACAGGTGTCTTGTGGGAGGCGATGGCCTCCTTCTGCGAAGTGGTGATGTCGCAGAAGGAGGCCGCGGAGCGGGAGAGGGAGCGGGATCCGCTCTCTCTCCGGCTACGCCGTTGGCGCAGCGGGCGGGCCAGGAGGGCCCGTCAGGCAGCGCCCGGGGGGTCTTAGGCGGCGGGGGCAGGGGGCCCCTTCCGTCTCGCCATAGACCCCCCCCGAAGTCGGTCAGTTACGCCATGGCCGCACATAGAGGTAGGGGGGGCGCTGCAAATTGCGCCTTCCTGAGGAGGTCTCCCCGGTTCTGATCCGGGGGACGTTGGCCGCGGGCGGGGTACCACAAGCTATAAACCCGGGCACTGGTGCCTCGCCCCTTTTCAACAGCGGTGGGCGTCGTCTGAAGTTTTTTAGTGGGTAGGACTGCGGTGGTCGCGTCGGCCGCAGTGAGCCCCACACCCCCTCCCGGTCTCCCCCTTTTGGCCGGGAGACAGTGCGTAAGCAGCATTTTTTTACAGACGATAATAAAAAAAAAAAAATAAAAGACAGGTGTCTTGTGTATTGCTGTTCGAATATGCTGCCCAATAGTACCTCCAACTTGGTTTAACTATATTCGGTGACATTTTTTACCTAGCACCGCGGAGCAGCGAACGTTTCCCAAGACTTTACAAGTTCACAATATGCATAGCTTTTACAAAGACTTTGCAATATATATACATACATTCATACATTTACACCTTTATTCCCGAAGGGGTAGGCAGAGGCATATTATAAGCCCACACTTCGTTAATTACGTAGTTGGTCCCACGTAATAGGTGGCGAGCCTATTGCCGCTTACCGGGCACTGTTATGTTCGCCAGAGCCTCGTCCGTTGATTGACAGGTGCACCACTTGCTGGTGAAACCTAACCTCCTTTAGTCTTAATAGGATCCCTAATCAATATATATCAAGCTATTAATTAATATACGCATCTTTGATTCCGTACATCCTGCCAAATTGTATCTCCAGCTCGTCGTGATAGGTATCGATCTGCAATCCGGCCGGCCGGGTCACCCAAACTGGGTCAGTGCGCCCGGGCCGCTCCTGGCTAAATTATTGCAGCTGCGTCGGTTTAGCCGACACTCTTTGCTCAGCTGACTGAGTTTAACTAGATCTGAAAGCCAAATGGAGCTTGACATGTAGAATAATGTCTAGTTAGATTTTCCCGGTAAGCGGCGATAGGCTCGACACCGATTACGTAGGACTAAGTTATAATGGCGAAACGTGCGCGTATAATATGCCTCTGCCTTTCCCTTTGGGGAAACAGGCGTGAATGTAATAGCACTCACACACACACACACACACACACACACACACACACACACACACACACAAACACACACACACACACACACACACACGCACACACGCACACACATACACACACACACACACACAGACACACACACACACACACACACACACACACACACACACACCAAAACTTATTATCAAGTTTTTTAGTTTTTGTTGTGTTATTGCAATACTGTTATTATTTGTTTTTCAAATTAAAGGGCAAAACCTAGATGCGGAGGCCAGGAGACTCATAGCACAGGGCTAACTGTTGGAGAAAAATAAATAAATAATTATATTATCATTATTATTATAGAAATTACACGAGATCAGATCAGCCTTAGAAAGTCTACTGCTGAATATTGACCTCCTCAATAGATTACATTCTACATACATCCACGCCTGAATCCCCGAACGCGTAGGCAGAGGCAGATTAAACGCCCACACTTCGCCATATAGTTGGTCCTACGTAATAGATGGCGAGCCTATTGCCGCTTACCGGACACTGTTATGTTCGCCAGAGCCTCGTCCGTTGATCGGCAGGTGCATCGCTTGCAGGCTTGGGCTCCTTAGGTCATGGTACCCTGTACACCTTCCATTGCATTCCAGCAAGCAGGATAGTCTACAAATGCTGCTGGATGATCTGGTCAAGGCGGGCGGGGAGTCAGTGGATGCATGCGGCACAGGATCGATCAACGCGGATATACAATTGGGGAGGCCTATGTTAAGTAGTGTACTTCAACTGGCTGAAATGATGATGACTCTGCCAAGTACATATGGGTGGTTCCTAAAACCAGCACGTACGGACTTTTGCAACCCATATGACATCATCATTATCCAAGTGTTTCAATCACTTCAACACTCTTTACATGCCCATAATCACCACTATGGGCAACAGCGTCATCCTGTTTCCCAGCGTGAATGCATAACTAGCTATACGATGGTACTAGGACGTCATCTTGTCAAAATAAAACTAGCACCTAATACAGATCAAATAAAACTAACAATTCTCATTGAAACTGTTGATTCATGAGCTCCATCACCAATTGATGTAGCCTTGAACGAACATGGAGGTGACTCACGGTGCCAATTGTGCTATAAGTGTTTAATGAAAGATGTCTTGTAATTATTTGCGAAGTAAGTAGGTAATTCGATGTTACTTTTTATTGTAGCGCTCGTCATTTTGCGATACTAGGAAGCAAATGTACTACCGATATGGCGTGGAGGTCAGTATACCTGCACTTCGCTCCAGAGGTCTTGGGTTCGATCCCACACAGGACAAATCTTTGTGTGCATGAACTTGAATATGTGTTTCGGTCTGGGTTTTTCCGATGTATATTAAGTATGTTTTTGTAAAAAGCAAGATATTTAAGTATATTTATCCATTCTTTAGTATCCATAATACAAGTTCTTAATGATCATCATCATCATCAGCCCTTACTAGTCCACTGCTGGACATAGGCCTCCCCCAAATCGCGCCATTTTTCCCTGTCTTCGGCTTGCCGCATCCAGCATCTGCTAGCGACCGCTCGCAAATCGTCACCCCACCTGGCGAGGGGACGTCCTACACTACGTTTGCCAAGTCGCAGTCTCCGCACAAGAACTCGTTTACCCCATCGGTTGTCGGTCCTTCGGCAGATATGGCCAGCCCACTGCCACTTCAGCTTGCTAATCCTGTATGCTATGTCGGTGACTTTGGTCCTCTGTCGGATAACATCATTTCTGATTTTATCTCTCGGAGAGACTCCGACTATAGCACGCTCCATAGCTCGCTGAGTGACCTTAATGATACTTATCTTGAAACTAAATAATTGGCGTGATTGTAAGAAAACATTTAGAGTTTATTGCACAAAAATGTTTATACAAAACATCAATCTATCTTTTATACATTAATTTGAATCGCGAAATGTATTCGTATTTATTACAGTCAAAACAAGGTTTGTTTAGTAATTTTAATTAAGAAAATAACGATGTGACTATACAACTTTCTCATGTCACGCTTTTTAATTTCAATATTTTTCATTGTAACCATGGCTTTTGATACAGCTGTCAGTAGTTTGATAAAAGCGCCATTGACAGAATGAATTATAAGACAGGACAACGGTATGCCGGGTCAGCTAGTTAGATGTAGAAATGGCATGCACAAAGTCGAACTTATCTCTATAAAAGAACTCTTCCAGCCCATCTCAATGGGAGTTAATTTAAAACCAGGATAGGTTACATATTAGGGGCTATTTATAAATTACGTTACACGTTAAGAGGGTAGGAGGGTTGACAAAGTGTGACAAGGAGAATGGGAGGAATTCTAAATTTCGTGACGTCACATTTCAAAATCCAGGTCCTATTAAAAATTAAAGAACTGCTGTTTTAATGTAATTATTATAATTGCAAAATATGTGACATCACACTATGGAGGAGGGAGTCTCACTAGTGTGACCAGCTGTGACAAGGACGGAAGGGGGTCAAAGCTTCATGAAATTCGTGTATCGTAAATTATGGATGACCCGTTATGATACAAATCAATTTGGGGACTTTACAGTAGGCAGTTGCTATTGTCGGCTGTTGCAATAGGTTAGCACGAAAAAAAAGATAGGACTGAACAGTAGTACCCTAAAGAGAAGTGTATCAGGATCGTAGCAAGTGGAAGGATGTGATCTCTGCCTACCTACACAGGAATATAGCGTGAACAATAAAATTGCTTTATTAAATTCGGGCTCGATTCGATGGAGCACTTATAAATGTAAATTTACTTAAAACCCATTTACTGATGGAAAATAATAAATGGTTTTATAATAGGTTGGGGAAAAAGTCTTTTCGTATTTTTGTATGAAAAGTCAAGACATTTTTTTCAAAGTTTATTTACATTTATTTACAATATATATGTACCGTTTTGTTGAATAACTTTCTGCCATTTTGTGGGCAGAGACATTATCCCGTTACTGTAGAAACTTTGGGACTTCTGATCAAAAAAACGGGACAAATAGTTTTGGCAGTCCTCTCTTGAGGTCAACCTTACAGAACCTAAAGAATTCTGCAGAGACCGAAACAGGTGAAAATCTGAAGGCGCAAGGTCAGGGCTATATGGTGGATGCACTAGGACCTCCCAGTCGAACTCTCTTAATTTTTGCTGAGTGGCTAAAGATGTATGTGGTCTAGCGTTATCGTGATGAAAGACCACACCCTTCCTGTTGATCAATTCCGGCCGTTTTCTCTCGACTGCTTCCTTTAATCTCATCAGTTGCTGGCAGTAAAGATCAGAATCGATGGTTTTGCCGGGCGGTAAAAGCTCATAATAAACAATGCCCTTCCAATCCCACCATACACACAGCATCACCTTATTTCGTGTTAGGCCAGGTTTGGCCACAGTCTGTGAAGCCTGGCCAACTTTCGACCACGACCTTTTTCGCACGTTCTTGTCGTACGTGATCCACTTTTCATCGCCAGTTATCAATCTCTTCAAAAACGGCTCGGTTTCATTACGTCTCAATAATGAATCGCAAATGAGTACACGGTTCATTAAGTTTCTTTGAGTGAGCTCGTGTGGCACCCAAATATCGAGCTTTTTTTGTATAACCAGCTTTCTTCAAATGGGTCAAAACTGTTTTGTGGTCAATTCCCAGTTCTTCAGCTGCATCGTAACTACTAATATGCCGATCTTGCTCTACTCTTTCAAAAATGGCGTCCATTTTATTCGTAACAGGGCGACCAGAGCGAGGTGTATCTTTAACATCAAAATTTCCGGACTGAAAACGTTTGAACCAAATTTGTGCTACTCTTACTGACACTGCATCAGGTCCATAAACATCACAAATTTTTTTCACTGCTTGAGTTGCATTTTTGCCTTTTTTATAATAAAATTTTAAAATGTATCGAATTTCTTCATTAGATTCACTCATTTTAACGGAGAGAATAACAAATGAAAAATAGCGGGAAACAACTTTTTTTTATTTTTTTCTTTTCTTTATAATGGAACCTTTTTAATGTTACCAAAACCAGCCAGACACAAATAGTACAGTCAAAAAAAAATTATAATAAGTTTATACCTACGTTATGCGAAAAGACTTTTTCCCCGACCTAATATTATCCTTGCAGGTGTGGTTGGCATGGTTTGGGAATCTTGATAGGATCCCTATATACTCAGGCAATTTATTCGGAATGAAATGGAATCCCTGATACCTTCATTTGTCAGAGAAGGCCTGTATCCAGTAATGCTAAGAAGATTTACTACAGATACAAGGCAATAGGTTCAGAAAGGAATGCCTCATTCGTTGATTTGTGAGAGGAGGTCTGAGCCGCAGTGGTGCTAAGAATTGTTTGCCTATCGTACAACTAATAGGTACCGCTATACATACATACAAACATTCACGCCTGTTTCCCCGAAGGGGTAGGCAGAATCATATTATACGCCCACACTTCGCCATTAGCATAGTTGGTCCCACGTGATAGGTGGCGAGCCTGTTGCTGCTTACCGGGCTCTGTTATGTTCGCCAGAGCCTCGTCCGTTGATCGGCAGGTGCACCACTTGCAGGTGAGGTTGGTACCGCTATAGTTGTACTGATAAAGTGTCTTTGAACTCGGACAATTGATTGCCTCATTCCTTGATTTGTGAGTGGAAGCTTGATCTCAGATGTGCTCAAATTGAAATAGCTTCATACTATTTTATAGCTACGTCTTTCACAATCAACAGGTAGCTACAGTTGGTTTGATAAAGTGCCGTTGAACTCGGTCAACTGATTCGAATGGATGGGCTCGGTGCCAAGTCTGCGCTCTACGAGAAGGGATGGAGTCATGATTTATTTCTTGGGTGGTTCCTTTTTAATAGTCGTGTACTGGGTAATTTATTGTGCTGTGTTATTAATGAGATCATAAAGAAAACTATCGGGAATGTCTGTGGAGAATAATGAGCTTTATGAGTTCATGATCAACTAACTAATGCATGATTAAACATGAAACTAGATTTTTTTTTGATGGGTAGCAAACTTTTATCATGGAGTGCCGATAGATTAAATGCTATATGCAGGTCCCTCTTCCCCACTGGGCACTATGGGCACGTGCCCAGGGCCCCGCGATCTAATGGGGCCCCCTAGTTCCTGCCAGATTACCAAATGATAACCGATATTTAGGTATTACCGAAAAACATTAATTTTGAAAAATCTGATGATAATGACTTACTCCAATACCTACTTGCTTATTAGCTTTAGCTTGCTGCATGCGCATAGCTATACCGTGTACAACATAGCTTGAACTTTTTGACAGATGGGAGTGAGTGAGCTTTCTCAAGGTCATAGAGGCCCCATGATCCTAACGTGCGTAGCCTCAAATAGTTTAAAGACGGCCCTGGCTATATGTCCTGTCTAATTTCGTCTGTTATTTTTGATTTTGATGAAAAGAAAAAAAAACTTTTTTAAATAATTGAATCATAGAAAAGTTATAAGTAAAATTTCGATGGATTAAACACTTACTACAGATGTAAATATATTTTCGAAATTCTTTTAATAATAGAAACTAGCACTAATATTTAACCTGATTGAACTTTAGATCTTGTTTTGTAAGGCCTTAAATCTTTTGAGTTGATTTCACAAGTCTGTGATTTCACAAATGACCATTTCGCGAATTAGTAATTCCTAGACTTGACCCCTGTGTGCTTTAGTGTAGGAATGACTAATTGCTGCTAGGTATAGTCTTATTTCTGCAAACATGTAGCTTTTTTTTTCTTTTTTTTTTTTTATTGTTTCAAAAACGTACAGTTTTAATAAAATAAAATACATCTGCCAAACTGCATAGCAGTTTGTCGGCAGCTCGTAGTCCTCGTGGACGCTAACATACATTATTATCTTAGTCTATTTAAATCTAACCGCAGACACATTACATAGGTACCTAATACTTATATTCCGCTAATTACTTTAATATAGGCTTATATTACATTACAAATAGAAACTTCTATTTACTTACTAGCTCCCTCAATCTCGTTCACGCCGGCTGCTCAACTGCAACCAGTCTGTCATAACTTTCATTAAATTTCCAACTTCAATCTGCCCTATTTCATCATCGAGTTGTATCTATTTTCCTTTTATGTTAGGTTGATATGTTCCTGGTGAGTTAAGCTTAAGCTGTAACTTGAGTATTTCATGCTTACTTAAATGTCTTTGCCGTGGTCTTTGCTTTGGTGGCGTCATGCGTCGGGTCGTTACGTTCCCTAAAAAAATGGTTGAGCGAAACGATGGCTGGTTCATGCGTCATACTAGTGAACTGGTGTCGCCTGTGGGGACTTGTATGCTCATGTCTACTATGTTTATTCGTAATTATGCTCGTAAAACAAAAAAAGATTTATTCTTTAAACACAGGTTTTGTAGACTTGTCAAATTGTTTTACTACTAAAACATTTTCTTGTAACTGGCGGGAGAAAAAACTAACCTTGACGATTTTCTTGCCCGTTCTTTTACGATCAAGCTCCCGCCCGCAGTGAATGGGCGCGCTAGTTTTTAAGTTTTGACCTTCATAAGAGCTCTATTGAGCCAAACTTGACTAACAGATTTTACTTTAGACTTTAAGGTTCTTCAATGGAGACCACGAACCAGCAAAATGTAGTACACTTGTATAAAATTTATTAATTTGTCGACTAGATTGGCATTCAATTTTTTTTTTATATTGTAATCTGTAGTTTTTAAGTTTCTTGGTCAATAAAGAGTATATCTATCTATCTATCTAATTTAATACTTTTCGGCGCAAGTGGATTTGGTTACACGAAAGTACGTAGTGGCGATGAGTTATCAATCTTAGATCACGTAGCTCTGCTCTGTACTCTGGTTACGTCACCGCCATAATCATTCATTAATGTTCAGTGTGGGCGTTGATTATGTCAGCGTTTACATATTAGCTTCTACGTTGTAGGCTGTACTGTTGTGCCTTATCTTGACCCTGACCTAGACTGAGTAACTTGTTTCATAAACATCCAATATTTGCCTTATAAAGTCCACTGCTGAACTTTAGCTTCCCGAATAGATATCAATCTATTGGGGGGGTATTTGGCCACAACCACCACTCTCAGTTCAAGCCAGTACGCAGGGTGACGTTGCTGCTCACCATCCGGTAGGATTTCTTTTCATCGACTCTTACGATTTACTGAATACTGTTATTTGTGGTATACATGGTCAAAACACAAATTCACTGCGGACAGGTGCTTGATTGTAGAAGAAACGGGCAAAAAACGCTTTTAGATCTGTCCTCCAGGCTGTACAAAATTGACTTAATATTAACACAGTACTTAAGTATTTCATTTCAAGTCTGTCTGCAGTCACTAGATTTTTAAAATACTTTTATACGCCGGGTACTTCGTTTATATCGGATCAGTCAGAACTTCTGACTGACTCTGACTCAGAAGTCATAACCTGAATGTAGTCAAGTAGAATAAAATACAATATTACACATTTAATTTAGTTTTAGTCCTACAATTACTACATAAATACGCTCGTTCTAATATAGCACCTTTCATATTATTATATATATATATATTTTATATTATATTGCATTGTATAGCGTCACAGACAAATGAAGATTGTAACTAACCAATCGATAATTTAAAAGAGCATAGCCTGTGAGTTTCTTGCGAGCTTTTCTTACAGAGCGGTGGCTCGGAACTGACACTTGATTCATTTACATATTCAGATACAGTATAATTATATTTTGAATGTTTTTTTTATTTTTTTATAATTTTGACGTTTTCAAGTACTATGTAATAGTTTATGAAATAAAAAGTTTTGAATGAATGAATGAATTATACTATAGGGGCCCAATTCGAAAATCATGATTTTTGGAAAAACGCGTTTAAAGACTTGAGCCCCTGTATTTTTACAAAAGCGATCATAAAAAAAAATTTTTTTTTTGAGATGTACCCCTATAGTAGGAATTCTGGGATATGTAGTGATGTATAAAATTAATACTACCTCTAAGTCGCTTCATATCATCCTATAAACCGTTGTAAAGATCTATTTGAATAAATCATTCAAGTCGTTAAATAAAAGCCATTTCAAGACAATGAGGCAAATAAACAGTCAGGGCAACGGTTTGTCTTGTAACCATTGTGCGGTAACAATACTAAAGCGTATTAATGATTTTTTAAAGCCATATCTCATATATTAATACCTCTTCGACGGTCTTCCAGATTTATATAGAAAAAAAAAATGTTTACATACATACTTACATACACGCCTGTTGCCCGAAGGAGTTGGCAAACGGATTGTGCCCACGTATCAGGTGGCGGGCCTATTGCCGCTTACCTGGAACTTTTATACTTGCGAGAGCCTCGTCCGTTGATCGGCAGGTGAGGTTGGACTTCTATGGTCTTAGTAGGATCGTACCACCCTCTCTCATCTCATAGGAAGTCTTAAGAGTCGACGAAAAGAAATCCTACCGAATGATAAGCAGTATGCAGCGTCATCCTGCAGGTGGAGTTGGCTTGGACTCCTAAGGTCATGGTAGGATCGTGCCACCCTCTCTCATCTCATAAGAGTCGACGAAAAGAAATACTACCGAATGATAAGCAGTATGCAGCGTCATCCTGCAGGTGAGGTTGGCTTGGACTCCTAAGGTCATGGTAGGATCGTGCCACCCTCTCTCATCTCATAAGAGTCGACGAAAAGAAATCCTACCGAATGATAAGCAGTATGCAGCGTCATCATGCGTACTGGCTTGAACTGCGTACACTAATCCGCCTGCCCAGCGTGGTGGTTAGGGGCAAATATTACCAATATAACAAATAATATAATGTTGGGGAAGCCAGAGGGGAGGTATGGTTGAAATTATAATGTATGATGATATTGGTCTTAAGACAGCTGTCTTGGCAATCATAAGCGTAATTCGCTGTTTTAGTTAATAGCATATGGGTGTATAGAGATCCTACCAAGATCTCAGAAGCCGAAGCCAATCTCACCTGCAAGTGGTGCACCTGCCGATCAACGGACGAGGCTCTGGCACATACAAAAGTTCCCGATAAGGTTAGCCTGCTATTACGTGGGAGCAATAAAAAAATTGGCGAAATGTAGGCATACAATATCTGCCTACCCCTTCGGGCAAACAGGCATAAATGAAATACACATAAACAAAAAAAGAATTCAAATCAGTAAACAATTTTTACACATAAGCTTACATATAGTATGCCTAAAAAGGACTCCACTCAGCATGTGTTGCAGTGGAGGACCACAACAGCGCTGGTCTTCCGTGGAGACCTCATAACTTTCGTGTGCAACAGCCACACAAAAGGCAGAAACTTAACAATAAAACAAAATATTTAAATCACAAAATACAATTACATGAAAAGTTTAAGTAGTAAAAGTAGTGAGTTACAGCAGAATTACACTTACTTATGTATATCATATGAAATTTTCTAACTTAAGATTAAATAACATAGAACAAACACAGTTTGATTTAAGTTTAAAAGATTTTTTGTTTTTTATATTTATTGAAGATAATAGAGAGATCGACAGCATTAAGTATTACGTAAATATTTTTTAATTTATATTTAAAAGCACCAATAGAAATGTATGTATGTAGTTAATAGCAATCCCATTACGAATAGGAATCCCATCATGTTCTATTAGTAAGCACCCACGCATTATAAAAGTTAATGATTTACATCACGCTTTTGACTTGAACAATAGTTATAGTTACCCAGCTGATAACGCCGTTTCCTGGACGCAAGCCAAAGTGCTAACGTTTGTTTAGCCAATTTGAAAACAGATGGTGGTTATGCGGTCTGTTTAGGTTGTGGAGTGTTTTATGTGGAATTAAAATTACTCATCCAACAGTCTGAGCGTCTAGTTATAAGAATATCAAGGATAGTGGTTCCTCCGCGTAAAATTCGATTATAAAATAATGATAACAAATATTATCTGACAATTACACCAATTATTTAGTTCCAAGATAAGTATCATTAATTACTTGTCTTATAGATACTAAATAACGGATAAACTTATAAAAATACTTTTTTTTATCAAAACACACCCAGACCAGAACAACATTATTCATGCACACAAAGATTTGTCCTGTGTGGGAATCTAACCCACGACCTCAGGAGCGGAGAGCGATACTCGCCTCCACGCTATATCGGTCGTCAAATAATATATCGCGCATCTTGTTTTTAAGTAATTTTAAATATTATATTTATATTTCTGACACTTACACCAATTATTTAGTTCCAAGATAAGTATCATTAAGAACTTGTGTTATGGATACTAAATAACGGATAAACATACATAAATACTATTTTTTTTTGTAAATACATACTTAATATACATAGGAAAACACCCAGACCAGAACAAATACTCATATTTATAGACACAAATATTTGTCCTGTGTGGGAATCGAACCCACGACCTCAAGAGTGGAATGCGGGTATACTCGCCACCACGCCATATCGGTCGTCAAAATTTATATCAATCAGCTAATAATAAACATAACATAACTGCGGTGCTCGGTGGCCGGAAACGATCACCGAAGTACAGCAGAGTTCACAGAGGTCAGTCCTTGAATGGGTGACCGTTTGTGTGGCATTGGATATCGAGCGCTTCCGTGCTTCGGAAGGCACGTTAAGCCGTTGTTCCCGGTTATCACCAAATGTGGTAGTCGTTAAGCCATGTTAGAGGCCTAATGGGCGGCTTGAAAAATTCTAACAGCCGAACGCCACACACCTGCCTCCGCCAATCCGCACTGGGTCAGCGTGGTGGAGTATGACCCAATACCCTCACACCTTGATATGTGAGAGGAGGCTCGTGCTCAGTAGTGGGACGTTAATGGGCTGTGATGATGATGATGATAATTACAAGTGTCTAAAAATGAAGACTTTCGAAACAAATTTTCATTCAATTTCTCAACCCTTTGCTTAATAATAATATTTTATTTATTTCTTTACAACACTTTTTTCGATTTAAAAATTAGCCTAAAGAATAGGCATGTCCCCTTTTTACAACCCTTTACAACTAACTCTTCCCTTTTTCTAATTAAAAGCCCTAACGGCATAAGCAGACTCTAGGCTATCTGTGTACCAAATTTAATTTAAATTTGTTTAACAATTTTGGCGTCAAAGCCAGACAGAGTTACATTCGCATTTATAATATTAGTATGTATTTCATTGAGAACTTAAAATGTTGGGAGGGAAAACCGCATAAGACCTTCCATGACCGAATCCAGAGGGCTTTGGAGAAAGGGCTTAGGAGTCGACGAAGTGTGTGACAAGAGGGTGGTAAATGTCCAAAATTTATTGATATCACATTTCAAAATATTTTATAATCTAAGTGTTGAATTCAATAATTTCTGTATATTTTATTTCAAAATATGTGTAGTCACATTATAAGTTCACAGTTTAACATGTGAACAGCTGTGACAAGGTGGGCTGTGAAAAACTCCCCCCCCCGGTTTAATAAAATAATGAAATTCGTGTGACGTACTTTATGGATGGCCTCTTGTAACATCTCTCAGCGCAGGGTATTAAAAATTACCATATCAAACCTATCTTTAGAAACGCATTCATCGGAATCCCGTAAAACATAAACTCGAGGTATGCCATTGAGTACCGCGACCCCGTGCTCGTAACGCGAATCTATTGCGCGTAAAGTTACTACAAGTTACGCAAACGCAAGTGACCCGTGCTGCGGTGCTTCGCCTTGCCTGCGCGGGTCGTTGACCTCAGGTGCGTGACGTCATGCACGCCTCTACCTTGCCTTTGCCAGTACCTTTGGGGGCGTCTGGCTGTGTGTGTGTTTGTGTCTGTATGTTAATTTGGTTTGTAGCTCGGTTGAGGTTCACTTATAACATTTTAAACTTACAGCGATTACAGGCTACATAGGCCAGCTACTTTATATATGTAAATAAAACACACTGGACTATAAATGAGTAATTCTTTTAGAATGCGCCGCGGACTAAGTTAATTTTACCTTACCGTCTATTTCACTAAATCAGAATTAAGTAGTTTTTGCTTTCTTCTAAAATCTTGCTTGAAGTTCATTAGTTAGCTTTGCCAGCCAAAATTTATAAAACAGTTTGACTTAGTATTTTATTCCCCGACAAGTTTTCTGAACGTTTGTGATTTGGGCATTTTTACCAGTTTGTAATATTATAAAGATAGCAGTAAGTGCATTTTTACCTTACTGAGTAATTATTGAAAATAGGCGTGGTTACAAAGGTATGTCCGGTTCGTATAAATGTCGCCCGATGTCCCGCGCCGCCCGTCTCTCCGCACCCCGGCGCCGGCGCCGCCCTTCGCGCCCCTCTTTACGAGCCTGGCTCAGCGCGTGTATGTGTGTGTGTTAACACAGTCCAAGACGTTTAATACTCAAATATATAATTTTATTCAATTAAATTTTGACTACAACTTGAGACAAAAAAAAATACACTGAGGTAGGCAACCTCTTTAAATATGTGGTGATCGATTTACCCTTTTTAAAACAAGCTTTTATTAACTTGACCTGGCAGTATTTAATCAACTCATCATCATTATCTCAGCCATCTGACGTTCACTGCTGAACATAGGCCTCCCCAATAGATTTCCACTATGAGCGATCCTGAGTCGCCTGCATCCATCGGCTTTCCACCGCCTTGACCAGATCATCGGTCCATCGCGTGGGAGGCCGTCCTCTACTACGTTTGCCGATTCGCGGTCGACAGTATTTATTCCGTCTAAAAAAAGTGTTATTATAAATATTGAATATATTATAATAGGTTGGGGAAAAAGTCTTTTCGTATTTTTGTATGAAAAGTCAAGACATTTTTTTCAAAGTTTATTTACATTTATTTACAATATATATGTACCGTGTTGTTGAATAACTTTCTGCCATTTTGTGGGCAGAGACATTATCCCGTTACTGTAGAAACTTTGGGACTTCTGATCAAAAAAACGGGACAAATAGTTTTGGCAGTCCTCTCTTGAGGTCAACCTTACAGAACCTAAAGAATTCTGCAGAGACCGAAACAGGTGAAAATCTGAAGGCGCAAGGTCAGGGCTATATGGTGGATGCACTAGGACCTCCCAGTCGAACTCTCTTAATTTTTGCTGAGTGGCTAAAGATGTGTGTGGTCTAGCGTTATCGTGATGAAAGACCACACCCTTCCTGTTGATCAATTCCGGCCGTTTTCTCTCGACTGCTTCCTTTAATCTCATCAGTTGCTGGCAGTAAAGATCAGAATCGATGGTTTTGCAGGGCGGTAAAAGCTCATAATAAACAATGCCCTTCCAATCCCACCATACACACAGCATCACCTTATTTCGTGTTAGGCCAGGTTTGGCCACAGTCTGTGAAGCCTGGCCTTGGCAATGTCTCCTCCATTCAACATCAATTTATCGTTTTGATGGTAAGTACAAACGCATACCATATGTGTTCCGGAGTCGCCGGCGAGTATACATTGTTTAGGTCTTAGTGTAAAAAACTTTGTTAAGCCTACCTTGATGTTCGGATATTAATATTTAAACTTCTGATAAAGTTCGTCAATGTTACAAAGCAGGAACCCCGGTTTGCGTCTACAATCACCATTCCAGAAACCTGAAAGTTTCACAGCTTTATTCCAACAACCAGAGGCATTCTTGTAAAGAGGACCAGTTCTGCCATAGAGTCCCATTGTAAAATTGTGAAAATTACAAAATAAACTAGTTCTTGTGTTGTTAAAATGTTGTTTTATTATGTTTTAATTATTTTATCACAGTAATTTATACAAGCCATGTTGTTTGACGCACACTAGCTGATCTAACCAAGCGCCACATATGACCCCTCTTGCGACGCGGGTGTATATTATTTAATGTAACTTCTAAACTAATAGAGATTCCATTTCAAATTTTCTAGTCCACTTTTAATATCCTTTAAGCTATAATTTGAATGAAAAAAAAGGAAAATAAAATTGGTCGAAGTGACTGTAATTCCGGTTTTAATAGTTCACTTCCGGTTTTGAACAGGATATAAATATTTTTTTTAAAATTTTATTTTATGGTCAATAAGAACAGTATATTTTTAATATGTGCCGCTATGAAAAATATTTATTAATAAATTTGTGGTATTCGAAAAATTACTTAAGAAAAATAGTAATTAAAATCACAACAATTCTTTAGAAACCTATAACTTGGTAAATATACACTATACAAAAAAAATATTTTGTGTACCCATTCATACTTGCTAGAAGTACATGTGGACCGAAAATGGTCGATTTTTAGAACCTCACTTTTTTTTCCCTGTCCGCTTCACGTGAAATGCCCCAGTTAGTACTGGCAAAGGGCCTGCATATACAACGGCGTCCGGAACTTTTTCCAATAAATCTTTATTGAACTCATCATTCAGCCACATGACTTCCGCAGCTGAACACAGGTTTCCCCAATGTTTCCTAGTTGATTGATCTTGTGCCACCTGTATACACTGGCTTACCGCTACCTTAACCATACTTCCAGTCTATCTGGTAGCCTGAATAGAGGAAGGCCTCCTCCTCTATTCAGGCTATTCTAATATGAATGACTTAAAACAATAATGTTATATTATATTGCATTTGCTTCACAGACAAATGAAGATTGTAATTCTAGTACCAAACCAATGGATCTATTTAAAAGAGCATAGCCTCTTAGTTTCTTGCCAGTTCTTCTTACAGAGCGGTGGCTCGGAACTGGCACTTAGATTCACTTACACTTAATTATTTTTTGTTTTTAAATTGTTTTGTTGCATGTAAGTGAATCTAAGCTTCGTGATTTAGTGTAATAATATTTCGATTGTTTTTTTTATATTTTAATTATGACGTTTTCAAGTACTATGTATAATAGTTATGAAATAATGTTTTTTTAAACTTTTTACTTTACTTTTACTTTATTACGTTTGCTGATTCGTGGTCGCCATTAAAGACCCTTTAAGCGCCATCGGTCGTCGATTCTCCATGCTATATGCCTCGCCCACTGCCACTTTAGCTTGCAAATTGTTCTTGCTATGTCGGTCACACCAGTTCTACAGATTTCCTCATTTCTGATTCTATCAGGTGGGGACACTTCTAGCATAGCTCGCTTCATTGCACGCTGGTCGATTTTCAGCTTTCTTATGAAGGCTATAGTCAGGTCAGATACCACATCTCAATCGTATGTCACCACTGACAAAATTCACACTTATATCAAAACAAATGTTCAAAATGTTGAACTTAGACGCAGAGTCATTAAAGGCGGTTCTAGAGGTAATCCTTGCTAAATATAAATAAATAAATAAATATTCTCTTATAATCACACCAATTATTTAGTTCCAAGATAAGTATCACTAAGAACTTGTGTTATGGATATTAATAAAGAACGGATAAACATACTCAATTTTTTTTTGTAAATACATACATAATATACATAGGAAAACACCTAGACCAGAACAAATATTCATGTTCATGTACACAAATATTTGTCCTGTGTGGAAATCGAACCCACAACCTCTGGAGTGAAGTGCAGGTATACTGAACTCCACGCCATATCGGTCGTCAAAATTTCTATTTTCTCTTAGATCTTAATTGGAGCTATATTGGTGGTCTGGGTTTTAAATGTTTTCAAAACGTTAGTAGTTTTTATTGTAAGAAAACTGTACTGCCCCGTACTAACTCGAACTTAATTATAACAGATCCAAAAAGCTGACTCCGGTCACTGAGTACTCTTTTGGCATGTGTACACGTTTCGGGTATTTTGCTTCTTGTCCTCGTTGCCAGATTTGAGAGATGGCAACCCTATTTCGAACTAGCATTGTAATTTGAGCCTTGTTACTAAAGTTCTAGAGTTTTAGATCAGCAGTGCAATAAACTAGCTAGACAATTTTTCTCTAGCCGATCTCAATCGATTGAATGTAACAAGAGGGCTATCCAAGCGTGACTTACATCCAAGCTTATGTTCAGACTATTGAAATCAGCTCGTCCTGGATTTGTGTGTAGGTTTAGTTTAAACAAATGGCTTGGCGCTCTGAATTTGATTCTACAATTTTTTAAGACAACATATTAAACTAGTCCTCTTAAAATGTCTTGTTTCTCATCAAAAATACTGATTGAGCACCTAATAGGAGAATAGACGGCTGAGTTAGGAAGTATTTCTGGCGTACAAGAAGGTTAGGTACGGTTGGCAATTTATAAACTTTGATGCCAAGTTAAATATAGGCTTTTTATAAGCACTAGTTTTGCCTGCGGTTTCTTATGCGTTTGTAAATGACATCTATGGTTAGTCAGCTATGAATGGCGAAGACGGGGGGACCATAAATCTTTTATAGACTCATCATCATGTCAGCCTTGTAAAGTCCACTGCTGAACATTGGTCCCCTTAATAGATTACATTATATTGGGGCTGGGGAGGCGGGATGGTGATCGTAGTTCAAGCCAGTACGCAGAATGACGCTGCTGCCCATCATCCCGTAAGATTTCTCTTCGTCGGCTCTTATTACTTCCCGTGAGACGAGAGGGGGTGGGACTATTCTAGGCCGGCACCACACGGCGCCTATTATGGACTGGTACCTAACTATAGACCAATAATTTGGACCAATAGAATCCACCAATATTATAGATAGATAATATTTCATTTCTTTCTCTAACTATACTAATATTATAAAGATGAAGAGTTTGTTTAATTGGGTTTAATTGGATGTATAGCGTTAGAGACCAAGACCTAAGGAGCCCAAGCCAACCTCACCTGCAAGTGGTGCACCTGTCGATCAACGGACGAGGCTCTGACGAACATAATAGTGCCCGGTAAGCGGCAATAGGCTCGCCACCTATTACGTGGGATCAACTATATATTTGGCAACGTGTGGGCGTATAATATGCCTCTGCCTACCCCTTCGGGGGAACAGGCGTGAATTTATGTATGTACGTTCTTTTTACAGAGCGGTGGCTCGGAACTGGCACTTAGATTCACTTACACTTAATTATTTTTTCTTTTTAAATTGTTTTGTTGCATGTAAGTGAATCTAAGCTTCGTGATTTAGTGTAATAATATTTCGATTGTTTTTTTTATATTTTAATTATGACGTTTCAAGTACTAAAGGCGCTTACCTCAGAAAATTACTGGTTTGAATTGAAAGAAATATGATCCTGCGTTTTCTGCGATGCTATAAAACCTGCGCAATTTTGGTACATATTTACCAAAGATATTAAACAACGATTTCCCCCATTCGACGGTTGGTATGTAAGTGCCATTAGACATGCCATGTTAGTGCACGTACATACAGCACTCACCAGCTTACAGAAAATACCTTTAATCCATTCTCTTCGTCATGCAAAGTCAGTATGCACGCGAATATGCTATAAACAAATAATTGCACATTATTACTTGTAATGGTGGAGTTTAGTAAGTGTTTCGCGGAAAAGTTGCTAAGATTTAAAAATAATTAAAAAAATTTGGACCGTCTTTAGTTTGAATTTCTTTCAATAATCTTAAAATAATCCTTATCCATCTCAGCCCATTTACGTCCCACTATTGAGCACGAGCCTCCTCTCACATATCAAGGTGTGAGGGTATTGGGTCATACTCCACCACGCTGACCCAGTGCGGATTGGCGGAGGCAGGTGTATGGCGTCCTGCTGTTAGAATTTATCAAGCCGCCCATTAGGCCTCTAACATGGCTTAACGACTACCACATTTAGTGATAACCGGGACCAACGGCTTAACGTGCCTTCCGAAGCACGGAAACGCTCGATATCAAAATGCCACACAAACGGTCACCCATCCAAGGACTGACCTCTGTAAACTCTGCTGTACTTCGGTGATCGTTTCCGACCACCGAGCACCGCAGAGCTTCGAGCGCTTCTTAATCCTTATAGATTTATTTAAAGATTTTTATTGCTGTTTATTGCTCTACGTTACCCCTAACGACGCGACTGATACGCGTTGTAGTTGCGGAGAAGCGGCGATAGCCCAGTGGCGAGACATATTGCCTTCAAATTCAGAGTGTTTCGGGTTCAAACCTTGGTACCTTACTACCTTGGTACCTACTTTTATGTGCGTAATTATCGCCTGCTCTCTCTGTGCCTCGGAAAGCACGTTAAGCAGTTGGTCCCGGCTGTCATGAACATCTATGGCTAGTCGTTATTAGGAAGTCAGTGCCTTTTAACATCCTGAAACGACGACACCTGGTTAACCATAGAATGATGTTTCCCTCTGGGTTGCGGAGGTCAGACGGCAAATTCAGCCAAATCTGGTTAAATTAGTTAGCATACCCTGGGCCCTAAGCAAGTCTAGGGCAACCAGGATAATGCTAGGATATGGTGATGATGATAAAATAAAGGTCATCGCCTGAGCGGAAAACAGATAGGACTAACCTTCAATTGATATTAGTGGTCAAAACAAGTAGTCATAAGTAAATATGTAGGTATTAAAAAAAAAGAAACAAAATAAAGCAGTACACATTAATCTAATTATATCAAATTACGAAGTCCGATGTCCTACAAGTGTTTTTTAGCCGGTGACACCTCAACTATAATACTAGTAAATTAGTTAATATTCCACATGAAATACATACTCATCAGTCATCCTCACGTTACACGAACCGTGCTCAAGGATTAGTGTGTGTTTTTTGTGAATAAATAAATATTTTCTGACAATTACATCAATTATTTAATTCCAAGATAAGTATTATTAAAACTTGTTTTATGGATACTAGGTAACGGATAAAAATATATGAATACTTTTTTTTTGTAAATACATACTTAATATACAAACACCCAGACCAGAACAATTATTCACGTTTATGCACACAAAGATTTGTCTTGTGTGGGAATCGAACCCAATACCTTCGGAGCGGAGTGCCAGTATCCTCCACCACGCCATATAGGTCGTAATAAAAATAGCAAGTACTAGACACTTTCAAGTTTGCCCTCTTGCTCGTACAAATTGAATTCCTTCAAGTGGGGATTGGTATGTAGTGTGTTCATGTTTATTTCTAAGTAATATTTCTTCTACTTAATAGTGTTATTTATTTTTGAACACCTTTGTATATAAAATCCTGAATCCTTACTGTGTTAATAGTATTATTAATTTATAAGTTTATAATTAATTTATGTTTGAATTTGTGTTGGTGTGTGACCGTGGCAGTGCACTTAGGCCCCTTCGGAATACCAGCGATATGGTTTCACAACCATAGCTTCAAACTGAGAAGGGGACCTTTTACTAATCTACGTATTCTAGTTGGGGTTTTTTTGTTTTTCTTTGTTTTCTGTTGGCATTGTTATGCCTGATTTAAAACAACATAAATAAATGTAAGGGGACGTCCATTAATTACGTGAGGTGTTTTTTTTTTAATTTGGACCCCCCTCTCCCCCTTGGTGAGATTTGGTCGGACCCCCCCCCTCACGTGAGATTTACCCAATATTTTTTAAATAATTTAATTAATAAAAAATAAAAGGAGAATAATGATACCACATTTAAGGTGCACTATAACGAATAATGACCGGTATTGATATTGTAATACAAAATTTTACTGTGGTATAAAAATTTGGACCCCCCGCCCTCCCCTTGGTAAGTTTTGGTGAGATGTGGCCGGACCCCCCCCCCCCCCCTCCCCTATTTTAGACTCACGTAGTTAATGGACGTCCCCTAAGTACGTAATTGTGTGGACCAATGTGCAATTTTATTATGAAGTAATTTTTGTACGGGCTGGAAAACAATATTTTACGATTTTCTTTTCTACTCAAGCTCCTGCCCGCAGATAATGGGTGCCTTAGTATTTAAGTTGACGGTCATAACAGCATCATTGAGCTAAACTGTCTTCGATTTTAATCGATTAAAACTGGAGTATTCAAAGGTATCCAAAACTTACTGCTTACCATAATTCAATCATGTATGTAAAAATAGAAGTCAAGTGGGCACAACCGTGGTCAGAAGCTAGTCTAAATAATGTTGAAAGGAGGGTGTGGCAGAATGACAGTGTCAACGTCAGAGCAATGACGGTTGTATATAAGATTACAGGTGGGCGTGCCACCCAGGCGGGGCATGAACCATCAGGTTAATTAATGGCGTGTAACAGAAGTACAATGCGAATAATAATAATATTTATTCCATAAAAACTTATGATAGGCGTATGTACAGATATAGCTTAAGTCTATGGTACCATTGACGTGCAGGACTTCTGTTTCTGGACTAGATAAATAATATCTGTTTTCCAGAAAGCAGCGCTCTTTCAATAAATAGTGACACACTGATTATCGCTTGCTCCCTACCTCGGAAAGCACGTTAAGCCGTTGGTCCCGGCTGTCAATGGCAGTCGTAATTAGGAAGTCAGTGCCTTCTAACAGACTGACAGCTGGTTTAACCATAGAATGATGTTTCCCTCTGGGTTGCGGAGGTCAGACGGCAGTCGTTCACTGTAATAACTGAAATTCAGTCAAATCTGGTTAAACCAGTGAGCAGACCCTGGGCCCTAAGCTTAAGTTTAGGGCAACCGGGATAATGCTAGGATATGATGATTGATAAGCTGATACTGATTCGAAAATAATAAGATACAAAACATTATAAAGAACAAAGCGGTGGCTCTCAACTGGCACTTAGATTCACGTAAGTGTAAATCTAAGCTTCTTAATTTCAGTGTAATTATAATTCGATTTATTTATATGTCACTTTGAAGTTTTCAAGAGCTATGTTATAGTATATAAAATAAAGAGCTTTTTACTTTTTATAAACTGCAGGCGTCTGGCTGTCTGCTCTACGAGACTGGAGTATCCTGATTCACGCTCCAATTATATCGGCTTTAAGTCTGAAATGTAATTATGTTCGCCTCTTATCAGAACACATTTTCCTTGTATTGATCCATGGCTGGTTGCGGAGCAGTGACTCAATGGAAATGAGGCTATTTTTGGGTAAGCGTTCAGAAGCACACGGCGTTTTAGTTTAAAATAAAATATACTTTATTGTTTTCAAGATCAACAGGATCATTTAGATTCGTCAAATTTTTAAACACAAAATGGAAATTATGGTACCATAATCAAGAAATAAAAGCAAATAGATTCTTTGTTTGAATTTGTCACGGTTATGAAGTCCATCTGGAACTCCTCTGCCGCGGGCGCGGATACGCCTTGCTAGGCTTCTAAAAGTCAGCAACATTCACCGTCCCCTGATCAGAGTTTAAAGGGGCAAAATGCTTAGATGTGTGACCCTTGTTGTGTCAATTGAATACCGAGCGCTTCCGTACTTATAAATTTAGTCTAGTAAAATTCTAACAGCAGGTAGCTACACACCAACCTCATCCAATCCGCACTGGGTCCGCGTGGCGAAGTACGACATCAATCCCACTCACCTTGCTTTGTGTGAGAAGACCAGTGTTTGTTCAGTGTAATTTACCATCAGGCGAACGTCTCATTCATTCGGGTCGATTCTAGATGAAATATCATGGCGAAGGAAGTCGCGGCCAGTCCATGGGTTTAAATAATTTATGTCTCATAAACCGACGATCATTGACGACCGATATGGCGTGGAGGTCGGTATACCTGCACTTCACTCCAGAGTTCGTGGGTTCCATTCCCACACAGAACAAATCTTTGTGTGCATCAAAACGAATATTTGAAATGAAATGTATTTATTTGCCATTTAAACACGGTATACAAAAGGTCATATACATATTAAAAGGTCAAGCGTGTTTTGTCGAATTTCGACATGCAAAATTCAATTAATAAATCTAATTATTACATAAAATCTAAAAATAAAATCAATTAAGTAAATACATTAGATAAATTATAAATTTCAATAAAATAAGTTTCAATTACAATAGTGATAACAAAATAATAATAAATGCATTAGCGAATGTCAAAATATTCATTTAAGTTATAAAAACATCTATCAATCAACCAGGTTCTTAGTCTGCGCAAAAATTGTATTGTAGGCAATTGTCTTAGCTCGGCAGGAATATTATTATAAATGCGTATTGGCATCACGTCACAATTTTTCTTATATAAAGTTGTATTGCATGGTGGGACGACCAGTCTGTATGGATCTCTCGGACGTAGACGTTGAATGTAAACAGGGCTTTGGTAAAACTCCATATTGTGTCGTATAAACTTTCCTATCTCATAAATATATAAAGATGTTATAGTTAATAAATTGTATTTCTTAAATAATTGTCTACAACTTTCCCGGGGGCCAAGGCCACTTATGGCTCGAATACATTTTTTTTGTATTACGAAAACTTTATTCACGTCAGTCGAGTTTCCCCATAGGATTATTGCGTATCTTAATACTGACGACACATACCCATGATATGCGAGGAGGGCCGTTTTCTCATTTGCAGTAACTCTTAAGCGATAGAGAGCAAAAACGAATCGACTTAACCTGTTACAAATGTCGTATACATGACATTTCCAATTGCAATGGCAGTCTACTACAATGCCCAAGAATTTAGTATTTTTTACCTCATTTAGCATTTGCCCTTGACATTGTATATTAAGATCATACATGTTTGCTTTATAATTTGTGAATTGTATAAAATTAGTTTTGGAGATGTTAATACTAAGATTGTTTGACTCTAACCATTTGTGAATTTTTGCAATAGTTTCATTAATAACAGTTTCGTATGGAACTTCCTTATCGACGTATGGTATTATCAGCGAAATATCGTCTGCAAAAAGAATTGTTTGGAATTTAGTGACTTTCGGCATATCATTTATATATATTAGAAATAATAGAGGCCCGAGAACACTTCCCTGAGGAACACCAGACTCATTATGCAAAAACGAGGACCTGTAATCAACAGACTCATTGTTCTCATTAACTTTTGTAATTTGGACGCATTGCGTTCGATTAGTGAGATAACTTCTAATCCAGTCATGCGCCGTTCCCCTGATGCCGTATCTTTCACATTTGGTGAGCAACATGTTGTGATTGACAAGATCAAATGCTTTGCTCATATCAAAGAATACTACAGTTACTGGGATCCTATTATCTATGTTGAGTGTGATGTTACACATTAACTTGTATGCAGCAAGAGTGGTAGATTTACCTGTTCGAAATCCATTTTGTTCAATTGCTAATATTTTATGTTTTTCTAAAAAAATTACTAATCGTTCTTTTATAGCCTTCTCAAATATTTTTGAAAGTATGGGTACAAGGGTTATAGGTCTATAGTTGTTTAAATCTTGTTTACAGTTTTTCTTATACAGAGGTTTAACTATAGACTGTTTCTTTTTGTTCTGGTCTGGGTGTTTTTCTATGTATATAAAAATAATTTATTTCTGTACAATAACTAGCCTAATTACAATAATTTACGATCATAAATTGGGTTAGTAATGCAATTAATTAAAGTGTTGTGTCTTAGGTATCCACAATAAATACGTGTTAGTGCTTATTTGACAAAATTCCTTACAAATAACAATAGAGTGTTTAATTTATTTTTTGCAAAATTTCACTTATTCTATCTAGCATTATTTATATTACTTACAGACTATCGTACTACTTATATATATTCAAGCATATATTTACAAAAAAAGGACTTTAATTATGTTTATCCGTTAACCATAACACAAGTTCTTAATGATACTTAAATTGGAACTAAATAATTGGGGATTTTAAAAAAAAAAATATATATAAAAATAAATATATAATAGTTCACTTATAATGAGAAATAATCAATTATGTAGATTACTTACTTCAATTAACAAATAAGGTTTATGTACAATTTTAGAAACAAAGGTATAATATACTTAGTTGTGTGACAAAGCATGTTTGTATAATGTAGGTACACATACACAAAGAAAAAGAAGAAACAAGCTAATTACACCGGGTGAATCAACCAACAAAACTTACTTCAACCACCCTCCTTGACAATTTGTGTCAACTTATAATCTGTACTATACTAATAGTCTAGGACAGTGGTTCCCAAACTTATTTTGTCTTTACTTTTTTTTATGTAAATTATTTATTATTTCGCCCACTTTGGGAAAGACTGGTATAGGAGGTGAAGATTTTACCTTTACCATCCTTGGTTCAGTCATAAATCACACCGACCTGATAAACCAGCTTGATTTATAGAAGTGGCGATCCGCGCGGGTCCATTGTACTGTCACCACAAACTACCGTATGGTGTATTAATGCAATGTTATTATGATATGTAGAGAGTAGTAGATAGATATGAGTAAATAAATACGAATACCACAACAGTGATAAAGAATAAAATTCGAAAAAGTTGTAAAAAATGTTTTTTGTGTTCATAATTGTCCAGAAGTTGTAAATGCGATTTTGAGGATTTTCTTAGGTATTTTTAAGTAGTTTTTATGAAAAGGAGCAAAAGCCAAACCTATTTTACAGATGTACGATAAAGTTTCATTAACATCCGCAAAATGCATTAACTATAAAGTGGGATGTAAATTAGTAAAAAAAATGTGTGTGAAATAGTGTGTTACACCTACCAACATCACTTGCATTTGGTGCACCTGCCGATCAACGGACGAGGCTCGAGCGAAAATCAAAGTTCCCGGTAAGCGGCAATAGGCTCGCCACCTATTAGGTGGGACCAATGTTATAATTGGCGAAATGAGGGCGTGTAATATGTCTCTGTCTCAGGCGTGATTGTATATATGTATGTATGTAAAATGATTTTCTTGGAGACACACAGACTATTTGTAATGACAGATATGTATATATAGCAAGGATATTATAGCCTTCTTCTTTTAAATAATGGCTTCGTGCGGTTTGCACATTTAGCCAGTGTCAAGTTAGAGATATATTAATATCAAATAAATTATAGTAAATGAGAATGAGTGGCTATAAAGATAATAAATGGTAAATGAGATCCCCTCCCCTAAGCCCCTTCAGTCCTCAGTAAAGATGTGGTACTATACTGAGATCGCACATGGACTTCTTGAGAGAATTTGAAAAGTTATGTTGCACTGTTTTATTTCAATTACCAACACTCATTTACGTTCACAAACACTTAACGGTTAATAATCCACCGTTATTAAACCTTAATGTTAGAAATATCACAAATTTTTGAAATAAAACAAACTGCAGACGTGACGCTTCACTTTCCCGCCAAGAAGTCTATTATAGCCTTAGTATATCCTTACTAATATTATAAATGCGAAAGTAACTCTGTCTGTCTGTCTGTCTGTCTGTCTGTCTGTCTGTCTGTCTGTCTGTTACTCTTTCACGCCAAAACTACTGAACGGATTTGAATGAAATTTTGTATACAGATGGTCTAGACCCTGAGAAAGAACATAGGCTACTTTTTATTTCGAAAAGAGGGTTGTAAAGGGTTAAAAAGGGGAGGGAGTGAAAAGTTGTATGGGATTTCTTAATTTTAAAAGATAAAACCATGAAACTTCATATTTAAGCACTTGATAGGAAATAATTAAACATTTGTTCTGGCGTTTTTGAAATTTCGTCCTGTGAGAGATAAAATAGGGGTTGAAAGTTTGTATGAAGTTCGTCATTTTTGATAATAAAAATATAACATTTTGTATTTAGGCACTAAATAATAAACAAAAAATCGTTTGTTCTAGCATTTTGAAATTTTTACCAGTATGGGGGTGAAATAGGGGTTGAATGTTTTTATGGGTGTCCTTCATTTTTTAAGATAAAACCATGAAACTTGGTACGTAGGTCTCTTAGGATGTGCAGAGTTTTTCTACAAACGGAATTCTCGAAATTCTAACGGAACGGAACGGATTCGGCACGGGAACTACGACGCCAAACTATTCTAGGAACGTGATATTTAAAAATTTTGGGTGTATCAAGTTTAAAAAATATTTTGGCTTTTGAAGTTATAGTTCCTTTTAACGAATTCTCTGCATCGCCGCCGCTGATATCTACTATACCTACTAATGAGTCTTATTAAATAATAAAAATGCTACCCAAAGATACTATTCCACGCGGACGAAGTCGCGGGTAACAGCTAGTATGACTATGAAGCGCTCATAGTTCTGCGGTGCTCGGTGGTCGGAAACGATCACCGAAGTACAGCAGAGTTTACAGAGGTCAGTCCTTGGATGGGTGACCGTTTGTGTGGCATTTGATATCGAGCGCTTCCGTGCTTCGGAAGGCACGTTAAGCCGTTGGTCCCGGTTATCACTAAATGTAGTAGTCGTTAAGCATCGTTATCCTCTCACATACCAAGGTGAGAGGATATTGGGTCATACTCCACCACGCGGACCCAGTGCGGATTGGCGGAGGCAGGTGTATGGCGTCCTGCTGTTAGAATTTATAAAGCCGCCCATTAGTCTCGTGCTCACTAGTGGGACGTTTATGGGCTAATGTATATATATATGTAGCAATAGTAGTATTTTATTTAAAAAAAATATTTTTTTTATGTATCCATTTTTTTTATGTAGGATAACATTTCTATGTTCATATTGTTAATAGTATTTTTCTTTTAAGATTTTTTTGTATATAACCAGGGTTTTAAAGGACAACGTCAATTATCTTTTATCTGGCAACTTGCTGTTACTTCAGTCTGAGTCAATGACTCCACAATCACATACACTAGGCCGTCATTCATTCGTGCATCCATTCAATGCTCAATACTCATTGATTGATTCAATCATAAAGCAGGAATGTTGCAGTGAGTGAACTCGGCTAATTAGCACTCAATTACACATCGTCTGTGCTCATTAGTATTAATTTAGGAACGCCTTATAAAGTGTTGATTGAAGGATTTGTTCCGATATGTGCGTTCGGTTTAATGAGGCGTTTTTTTAATTGGATGTTAGGGGCTTTGAATTATTGGCAGTATGTAATCGATTGTATAGAAATTATAGGGGTGTTTAAAGATCCTACTATAATCTAAGGAGCCCAAGCCAACCTCACCTGCAAGTGGTGCACCTGCCGATCAACGGACAAGGCTCTGGCGAACATAACAGTGCCCAGTAAGCGGCAATAGGCTCTGCCCCATCTGGGAAACAGGCGTGAATGTATGTATGTGCATTTTGACGTTTTCAGGTACTATGTAATCGTCTATGATATATTTTTAATTTTTGACTCTTTTATAGTTTTTATGACGCTGTGAATGTTACTAACTAAATGACACTGACTATACGTGTGCTATTCTTGTAAACATATTAACGAAAGATCCAAGTCGCCAAAATGGCGGCCAAGTTTGTATTGCCGATCCATTAGGTAAATGAGAAATCGTTAAACTGTGATAAGTCGCCAGAGGACAAACAATAGATGTTTTTTGCTGTCTTGGCACGCTGTGCTTATCGGTTTTATATCGAGAGAGAAATCCTTTGTAGTAGGTACCTTCTTGGCAAAAAAACTAGTTTTTGTTACAATTTATTCTATGTGAAGGTTTTTCATAATTTGCTGTAATATGAATCAGTTTTATATCTGCACTGTTTTGTATTGCCAATATTCTTACATTCCATTACGTACATTGTTATCGTTCTATGGCCTCAAAAAGACCTTATTAAATAAAAATATATTTAAAAAAAAAAATATTTTTTTCCAAGATAAGTATTATTAAGAAATTGAGTTATGTATACAAAATAACGGCTTTTTGTAAATACATACTTGATATACATAAGGAAACACCCGGAATAAAACAAATAGTCATGATTAAGAGCACAAGATTTGTCCTGTGTGGAAATCGAACCCACGACCTCAGCAGCTGAAAGCTAGTATACTTGCCACCACGCCAAATCTGTCGTCAAAACTACCCTACACTAGATCAATTGTTGCAGCAAGGTTCCTTCCACTGCGAAGTGGTGATGTCGCAAAAAAGAGGCCGTGGAGCGGGATCTGCTCTCTCTCCGGCTATGACGTTGGCGCAGCAGGCAACATAAATTATGTTAATTCATGTTTGTTTATTAACTACCGCACAGCCTTTAAAGTTTTCTGCTAACCCTAAGGTTAACTGGCAGAGAATGCCATATGGCATTAAGTTCGCCTTTTGTAATACTTTTAAGTGTGCAATAAAGATGAAATAAATAGTGCCCCACCCTCTCTAATGTCATGGGGAGTCATAAAAGTCGACGAAGAGAAATGCTACCGGATGATGGGCAGCAGCGTCATCCTGCGTACTGACTTGAACTGCGCCAACCCACCTGCTCAGCGTGCTGATTATGGGCAAGAACCAATAATAAAATTTAACTATTGGTTAGGCCAATGTTCAGCAATGGGCTTTTTTATGGCTTATATGATGAATACCTAAAAAAACAGAAAAATAAAAACGGAATGAAATGATGCCTTAAAAATCATTCAATAAAGCAGATGGTCGGATCATCACTTTACCACGCAGCAATGTTCAGAGGCCAGTCCTTTGTGACTTGTGCTTATGGTGATAATCCCAATTATCACCATAAATGTAGTAGACGTTACCCTTTAGTGGCATGACACCTGCCTCTGCCAATTCTAAACACCCACCACACGGACGAATGTGTATTAGCGGAGCCTGGCCATGGTAGTAAAGTCTGAGCTACAAACCCAGGCACTGGTGCCTCGCCCCTTTTCAACAGCGGTGGGCGTCGTCGGAAGGTTTTTTAGTGGGTAGGACTGCGGTGGCCGCGTCTGCCGCAGTAAGCCCTACACTCCCCTCTCGGCCCCCCTGTCGGCCGGGAGGCAGTGCGTTAACAACATATTTTTACCGACGATAATAAAAAAAATCTGATATGAAAAATTTATGAAGTTGGACTTGTTTTCTGCAAGCGTATAAAAAACTACATGGCTTCTCGGCTATCTATTCTGTGCAATGTCGGGCCGTGACAATAGACCTATTTATGACATCAGCGCGAGGCTCATTTGGTACCTATAGCCGCAGTACAATAGGGAGCCTCAGCCGAGGACAGATTATTGTTATACCAATAGAGAGAGCGTTGTACGAGTGGTTTACTAAGTTATTTACTAGCTTGATTTTTAATGCGAGGGGTACCGAGGAGATTACATCATACGGCCGGCAACGAGCTGGTGGTGCCCCTGATATAGCAAGCGTCCATAGGTTTTTTTTTAATGGAAAATCAACAAATGACCTTCCCCCGCTGTGGGTGGAGCGGGACGGTGTGTCAGACTTCTACTGACTAAAAACCATCCATATTCCTTCTTTTGAGCCTGCTACGTACCGAGGCCACGGTAACCACCATGAATCTGGTAGGCCACATGATTGGTAGACGTACTGTAATACAAAGTTAAGATCATCTCAGCACTTAAATGGATCTATCTATGACATCAGCGCGCGAGGCCAACACACAATAGAGAGCCTGGAACGTTGTCCGAGTAGCTATTAACATAATGTCAATCATGATATACGACTAATAAAGGTCAGTATACCTAAACTCTTCTAATGTCGTCAGTCGGATTATAACAGTGCCCGGCAAGCGGCAATAGGCTCAGGCCTATTACGTGGGACTATATAATTGGCGAAGTGTGGGCGTATAATATGCCTTTGTCTATTCCTTCGGGGAAACAGGCGTGAATATATTATTAGTATGACACTATATCAAAAATGCAAAACTAAAGTGTTAGCGGCTTATCCCACACCAGTTTCCTTTCTCCAGGGTGTGGTAGAAAGAAGGCGACCAAGGGAGTGGAATCTCGTCAGGTTCCAATGTGGGCAAAGAGTTGGCTATCACCTCACCATTTAGAATTTTCATCTAGAGATCACTGAACTCTTATCATTACTTTTTCTACTCAAATATCTTGGATATTCCAGCAAGCTCAAATATCAACATTAAAGAATATTTAAAAGAAAAAAATATTATGTTTAACGTTATGTTTGAATTGTTTAATTTTAATTTTCATGCAAAGTTATACATATAGTTTATTTAATTGTTGTGCGTAAATTTATAACATTACAATATCTTAAAAAGGTAAATTTTAACATGTAAAAACATCTCTGGACTCTCGTTTCAGCGTTGGTCGTGAAGATATCGTTCTGAGGCCTATCCTATCTTACCTGAAGATACCCTGTGTAAGGGCGAAACACGTGTCGTGTTGAATAGTTTCTCGATTTTTCGGGAAATTATAGTGGCGCGGGAATTGTTACAAAGTGATATATTTAATCCATCACTTGCTTACATTTCTAGCATAAATAAATAAATATTTTCTGACAATTAAGAACTTGTGTTATGAATACTAAATAACGGATAAACATACATAAATATAATTTTTTTTTGTAAATATATACTTAATATACATAGGAAAACACCCAGACCAGAACAAATATTCATGTTCATGCACACAAAGATTTGTCCTGCGTGGGAATCGAACCCACGACCTTAGGAGCGGAGAGCGGGTATTCTCGCCACCACGCCATATCGGTCGTCGAATCAAACATTATTTATATATTGTACCATTTATTAAATGAATATAAAATGTCGAAGGCGATATCTAGTCTCATCACAATGTGTTGCTATGGTCGTGACACCCATTAGTCCAGTGGATGCCCAGCGCGACTGGGTCGACCTCTTGCGGGGCCTAATTATCCAATTGACGCCTGAACTCATTCTGGCGATGATGTAAGTGGGAGTAGGTAGGTATAGTGCTTGAATACAGCGATAGTGATCTAGTGCGTTTAAAATGTATGTTGAAGAGTTGATGTTTAATAATCCTACTTAATATTATAAACGTGAATGTTTGTATGTGTGGATAGATGTTTGTTACTCTTTCACGCAAAAACTACTGGAGCGATTGTGATGAAACTTTGTACGTGTATAGCTGCAGTCCTGGACAAACATATAGGACACTCTTTATCCCGATATTTCCACGGGAACGGGGACCACGCGGGTAAAACCGCAGGGCGCTGCTAGTAAATAATAAATGACGACCGATATGGCGTGGAGGTAAAAATAATCGGGTTCGATTCTCACACAGGACAAATCTTTCTGTGCATGAATATGGATATAATAGGTTGGGGAAAAAGTCTTTTCGTATTTTTGTATGAAAAGTCAAGACATTTTTTTCAAAGTTTCTTTACATTTATTTACAATATATATGTACCGTTTTGTTGAATAACTTTCTGCCATTTTGTGGGCAGAGACATTATCCCGTTACTGTAGAAACTTTGGGACTTCTGATCAAAAAAACGGGACAAATAGTTTTGGCAGTCCTCTCTTGAGGTCAACCTTACAGAACCTAAAGAATTCTGCAGAGACCGAAACAGGTAAAAATCTGAAGGCGCAAGGTCAGGACTATATGGTGGATGCACTAGGACCTCCCAGTCGAACTCTCTTAATTTTTGCTGAGTGGCTAAAGATGTGTGTGGTCTAGCGTTATCGTGATGAAAGACCACACCCTTCCTGTTGATCAATTCCGGCCGTTTTCTCTCGACTGCTTCCTTTAATCTCATCAGTTGCTGGCAGTAAAGATCAGAATCGATGGTTTTGCCGGGCGGTAAAAGCTCATAATAAACAATGCCCTTCCAATCCCACCATACACACAGCATCACCTTATTTCGTGTTAGGCCAGGTTTGGCCACAGTCTGTGAAGCCTGGCCAACTTTCGACCACGACCTTTTTCGCACGTTCTTGTCGTACGTGATCCACTTTTCATCGCCAGTTATCAATCTCTTCAAAAACGGCTCGGTTTAATTACGTCTCAATAACGAATCGCAAATGAGTACACGGTTCATTAAGTTTCTTTGAGTGAGCTCGCGTGGCACCCAAATATCGAGCTTTTTTGTATAACCAGCTTTCTTCAAATGGGTCAAAACTGTTTTGTGGTCAATTCCCAGTTCTTCAGCTACATCGTAACTACTAATATGCCGATCTTGCTCCACTCTTTCAAAAATGGCGTCCATTTTATTCGTAACAGGGCGACCAGAGCGAGGTGCATCTTTAACATCAAAATTTCCGGACTGAAAACGTTTGAACCAAATTTGTGCTACTCTTACTGACACTGTATCAGGTCCATAAACATCACAAATTTTTTTCACTGCTTGAGTTGCATTTTTGCCTTTTTTATAATAAAATTTTAAAATGTATCGAATTTCTTCATTAGATTCACTCATTTTTCGGAGAGAAAAACAAATGAAAAATAGCGGGAAACAACTTTTTTTTATTTTTTTCTTTTCTTTATAATGGAACCTTTTTAATGTTACCAAAACCAGCCAGACACAAATAGTACAGTCAAAAAAATTGTATAATAAGTTTATACCTACGTTATGCGAAAAGACTTTTTCCCCGACCTAATATGTTCTGGGTATTTTCTATGTATATTAAGTATATCTTTACGAAAAAAAGTGTTTAAGTATGTTTTTCCGTTCTTTAGTATCCATACCACAAGTTCTTAATGATCTTGGAACTAAATAATTGGTGTGATTGCAAGAGAATATTTATTTACTATATGTATATATATCTATTTTGGTTGATTTGAAGATTGGACGAGCAATATGGCGTGTATGTAGGCAATTGGTGTAATAGTCAGAAAATATTTATTTATTAATTATTTTATTTATAATGATATTCCTCAGAAAATTCTACTTTAAGACGATTCTTTAATTCGTACTAATACAAGCAGTAAATATATATTACCTATATAGCCTCAATAGCAAGCCTCTGAAGTTTTTTGCAGAATATAATATTTCCTTAATTTATAAGGAATATAATAAACTGAACCTCTAAAAAATACTTTTTTGATCATCAAAAATACTGATCTAGCATCTAATAGGGGATTAGGTGCTCCATCAGAATTTTTTGATGTACAAAAAGGTTAGGTTAGGTTGGTAATTTATTAATTTTGATGACACATTAAATATGAGCCATAAATTAATAGGCGTCGATATCCCATTGGCAAAATCCCTTGCCTTTAAATTCAAACCATGTCGCACCAATGACTTATCGAAGTTATATGCGTAATTATCGCTTGCTCCGTGCCTCGGAAAGCATGTTGAGCCGTTGGTCCCGGCTGTCATGAACATCTATGGCAGTCGTTATAAGGAATTCAGTGCCTTCTAACATCCTGACAGCAGGTTTAGCAATATAACGATGTTTCCCTCTGGGTTGCGGAGGTCAGACGGCAGTCGCTATAATAACTGAAATTCAGCCAAAATCTGGTTAAACCAGTGAGCAGACCCTGGGGTTTCAGTCTAGGGCATCCGGGATAATGCTAGGATATGGTGATGATTAGAAATATTAACAAGCATGGAATTGTCATGTTTTATTATGTCAGTCTCCAGCCTCCGCCAATCCGCACTGGGTCAGCGTGGTGGAGTATGACCCAATACCCTCACACATTGATATGTGAGAGGAGGCTCGTGCTCAGTAGTGGGACGTTAATGGGCTGAGATGATGATGATGATGATGATGATTATTAATATGTCAGTTCCCCAATTTAACCTTCAAACGTTTTCACTATATTCACAAACTTCTTGCATTATTCTTTTTTTAAATATTTTTTTATTTATTTAAAATTTCTAACATAAATGTATTTACCGAAGCCTCCTTTTAGGCTTATAATTTCCTGTGCTAGGAGACAACGCTCTGCTTTACAAAATGATAAAAATAATGCTTAAACAATAAACACTAAAAATACTTAAGTCTTATTATAGGTATAAATAAATATTTTCTAACAATTTCAAACACCAATCA
The DNA here is from genome assembly GCA_949126915.1 of Musotima nitidalis. NCBI lineage: Eukaryota > Metazoa > Arthropoda > Insecta > Lepidoptera > Crambidae > Musotima > Musotima nitidalis. The sequence continues at coordinate 13,559,747 of OX421435.1, read as the reverse complement.
TTTAGGTCCAAGATAAGTATTATTAAGAACTTGTGTTATGGATACTAAATAACGGATATACATACAGAAATACTATTTTTTTACAATTATACCTAATATACATAGGGAAACGCCCAGACCAGAACAAATATTCATGTTCATGCAAACAAATATTTGTCCTGTGTGGGAATCGAACCCACGACCTTGGAGCGGAGAGCGGGTATTCTCGCCACCACGCCATATCGGTCGTCAAAGGTATATGTAGTGAGTTAATATTATTTTTTATCCAATGACATACAGAGAGATCTCACTACTTTTACTAATTCGTTTTGTAGTAGTCTAGTACCAGCATATACCCAGCAGTGTCGTGTGGTACCGTTAGAATACGTCCCACCCCCTCTCATCTCACGGGGAGTCGTAAGAGTCGACGAAGAGACAGTCTACCTGATGATGGTAGCAGCTTCCAGCGTGATGCCCAGCGTGGTAATTACGGATATTATTGGGAAAGCAAATGTCAGCCGTGGACTATATAAAGCTATGATGATGATGGTGATGTTATAACCCGCAGCAGGAATGGTAACCGTAGTTGAAGCCCATTCATTCGGGGAACACCGGCGCATGCGCATTTTCCCACGTCTCACGTGTCGGGTACTAAATAAATACAAGCAGAAAGTCAAATACAAATACTTATTTATTGGTAATACAACATTACACGTCACAGAAAAGAAAACATACATAATTAATAGAATATCATGAGGAATTAATAATGTCAAAATAAAAAATGTCAATAACAAATGAATCAAGAAATATAAATGCAATTAATAAAAATAAACGGTCAATAATTATGAAAATTAAAATAAAACAAAATGTCATTACTTCATAAAGTCATTAATGTGTAACATAGAACGTTTGCTCAAGAAGATTTTTTTTTACCTCCCTTTGAAAGCGGCTCAAATGTCAGCTCAAATCAAAGCATTTGTTTCCTACAAAACATGCTAATACAAATGCTTCTTTGCTCTAACTCAGGCTGTATGGCTGTATTGCTGGAATTCTTGTTATTATTTCAATTAAAATTTTATAAAATTAAATCAGTAAGTCCTTTTTTTTTGATGGAAAATCAGCTAATGAACTTCTCCCGCTGTGGGTGGAGCGGGAGGGTGTGTCAGACCTTTACTGACTAAAAACCATCCATGTTCCTTCTTGTTCCTGCTACGGCCGGAGGCCGCGGTAACCCTTTCAGACAGTCCTGCAGCTGAATCAGTACGTCCTGGAATGGGGTTTCATTGATGAGAAACGTAGCATGAGACGTTCAACCGCAAATTGGACGAACAAACTGATAAAAGACGGAAAATTACTCTAGATTCAGTCTGCCTGTAATCGGACAAATTGGAATTGTATTGTGATGTTCTGTGTTGACTTGTTAAGACTGTAATTATGATGATCAGTATAAGATAATGTAGTTTAAAGTTATATATCATGTAGATATATCTAAGACAGTACACCCAAGGACAAAATGCGGAAAGGAATATCAATTTCATCACAAAGTTCGCGAACATTTGGAAAGTTCAAATTCAGCTACTTTAATTATTAAGAGCTATGTATTTCGTAGGATAATTGATTATAAGCGGGAGTTACGAAACTATTTCACCACAAAACACGACCTTATACCTATGGTTGCAGTGAATGGGCGCTTTAGTTTATAAGTATGACATTTATAAGAGCTCTATTGAGCCAAACTTAAATAAATGAATTTTGAAATGTTGCCGTTCCCTAACAGTATAGTATGTGACTATATTTTTATAGGACCTAGTGGTATGTGTCGTTTATTTCGAGGGTAGGTTTACTGTTCAGTGCGAACCTGGGTTTCTGCGGTGATGTATGGCGGGCTCGACGGGGCGCTTATTTGTGATTTATGCACCCATTGTGAATGTCGTGTCCGTTGCTGTGTTGCGACAACTGTTGAATTATTTGCTAATCATAAGCACTTCGTACAGCTTAATTTGGCATAAATTTACTCATGAATCGTCCACTTTTTTTTTACGAAAAATTTAATAATAACATATTTAAAAAATCTATTAATTCAAAAAATAATTATAGGCGGTAAGCTTCTTACTCACAATAAGTTTGCGAAAATGCCACCATTAATAAAACCAATTGAAAAGCAGCGCTGAAAATTTGATGGCACAGTACATTTAATATTTTTGAGGAAATTTATTTGGATCTATTGTTATTTGAGTTTTTGAATACGCTGTTAATTTACCACTAGGTTATTATAGATTACTTATAATAATAAAGTCTTTTGTGAAAGTCAAACTTAAAAACTAACACAGTAATAATGAAATGCTAGTTTAAATAATTTAAATTTAACTTACGCTAAGCAATGTATTGATTCAGGCGTTACTTTAGCAAGTGATGGATTAAAAACATCTTTGTAACAATTCCCGCGCTACTATAATTTCCCGAAAAATCGAGAAACTATTCAATACGACACGTGTTTCGAAACGTTTCAGCGTTGGTCGTGAAGACATCGTTGTTCTGAGGCTCCTATCTTACCTGAAGATGCCCTGTGTAAGGGCGAAACACGTGTCGTGTTGAATAGTTTCTCGATTTTTCGGGAAATTATAGTAGCGCGGGAATTGTTACAAATATATTTTTAATTCATCACTTGCTTACGCTAAGCTCCCAGGGTCTTCTCTCACTGGTCTAATTTGTAGCAGATAAAGCAGATGTTTTACTAAATCTATATTTCTTTCTTTCCAGTTGTTGAAGGCAGAGCGGCAAAATGCCGGAAGGCGTTGCCAAAGATGGCGGCGGCAAGGAGGAGGCGAAGGTCAAGCCGAAGAGTAAAGAGGGCAAGGAAGGCTCGCCGCGCCGCCGACCCTCGGGCAACACTGCCAAGGTCAACGTGCAGCTGTTAGATGGGTCCATCATGGACTTGCACGTCGAAGTAAGTAAAATACATTGAGACGATAGAGTCAAGGAAATCTAGCAACATTTGAAAATATACATGTTAATACAGCCATTCTAAACATAATTATATTATAAAAGATAATTTATTATATTTCTTTTACAAAGCTTAGATTCACTTACATGCAAATAAATAAAAATTAAGAGTAAGTGAATCTAAGTGCCAGTTCCGAGCCCCCGCTCTGTGAGAAGAACTGACAAGAAACTCACTGGCTATGCTCTTTTAAATTATCATTTATGATATTTCAATATGATATTCATCATTTATGATTTCGATATGATATTTCAATCAAATATAACGATACGGAACACACACAGTGATTATTCGAAGATATTAAGGGCCTCCAGATGCCGTAACCAATAAAGTAGCACTAAGGGACCTGTAGAAATTTGTGTGATATCTTGAGTAGAAACATAAGCCTAAGGTGAACGCCATGTTTAACGTGCAGCTGTTGAATGGATCCGTTATGTTGAAGTAAGTGTAATAGCTAAAGTAGGAACCAGCATGAAATTCGTCGTTGGCAATCGGGTGATACGTCCAAGGTGAAACTTCAGCTGTATGCTCCAGTCGCCGGAGTCTAGCAGCTTACAAATTAATGAGCGAGTTGACGGAGGTAGGTATAGGCTTCTTCCTAATCTCCGCAGAAGTCGGCTAGTTACGCCATGGCCGCACAAGGAAGTAGGGGGGCGCATCACATCGCGCCTCTCTGAGAAGGTCCTCCCGGTTCTGATCCGGGGGACGCAGGCCGCGGGCGGGGTGGCTACAACCCAAGCACTGGTGCCTCGCCCCTTTTCAACAGCGGTGGGCGTCGTTGGAAGTTTTTTAGTGGATAGGACTGCGGCGGTTGCGTCTGCCACTCCCCTCTCGGTCCCCCCATTAGCCGGGAGGCAGTGCGTGAACAGCAATTTTTACCGACGATAATAAAAAAAGACTTCTTCCTAATCTGTACTAAGTCCATGGGTTTAACTAGCCTTCTGGTGCACGGAAGCTTTGGATATCACCCAGTCACCCATCCAATGTCTGACTTTTGTGAAAACTCTGCTTTACATTAACTATTTCTTCTAAGAAAGAAAAGTTCTTAAAAAGATGAATCTATATAATCATCTTAATTGTTCCAGAGAAAGATTCGCGGCCACGAGCTTCTGTCAAAAGTGTGCGACAATCTCAATCTGGTTGAGAAAGACTACTTCGGGCTGCAGTACCAGGACAGAGGAGACCCCCGCGCCTGGATAGACCTGGAGAAGAGAGTTTCCAAGCTCATTAAATGTTAGTAGTTAAAGTTATTGGTATACCCTAGGTCCCAGTTAGGGAACATCAGATATAAGCTACTGAAATAAGAAAACCAGTGTTGTTGTACTTATAAATACATACATACATAATGTCACCCCTCTTTCCCGTTTATTATTTATTCACACTCATAAACACAACAGCCATAATCTGTTTTTCTACCGGCAACGCTGGGCTCCACCCGATAGAACGATAATCAAGGTCAACGTGGATGCAGACTACTCAGGATAGCGTAATGTGAAAGTCTATTTCTATGTTCAGCAATGGACGAGCGTTATGAGCGGGGATAGCCCAGTGGCGAGACCTATTCCTCCCCGACTGGTCTCCACCTTGTCGTGGTGGGGGGGCTGAGTACCTCCCGGTAGGGCGCAGGAGGCGCCAGGGAAAAGGTAACACCCAGAGACCGACGACTCTGGGTGCCCTTAGTACTGACTACCGGGGGGGAAACTAAGAGGGACCTGTGGAGGGCGCAGCGGGCGGGCCAGGAGGGCCCGTCAAGCAGCGCCAGGAGGGTCTTAGGCAGTGAGGGCAGGGGGCCCTTGCTGTCTAACGACAGACCCTCCGAGAAGTCGGCCACACACGCTATGGTCGCACAAGGAGGTAGGAGGGGCGCATCCACTGCGCCTCTCTGAGGAGGTCCTCCCGGTTTTGGTCCGGGGGATGTTGGCCGCAGGCGGGGTGTCAGAAGCTGCAACCCAGGTACTGGCCCCCGCCTCTTTCTCAACAAGCGGCGGGCGTCGTCGGAAGATTTTTAGGTATTACTGCTGGCAGTCGCGTCTGCTAGTGGTGAGTCCCACACCCCCTTTCGGTCCCCCTTTGGCCGGAAGGTAGTGCGTAAACGCATTTTGTTACCGACGTAAAACAAAAAAAAAAAAGTGGCGAGACCCATTGCCTTCTAATTCAGAGGATCTCGGGTTCAAACTCTTTTTTTTTTCGGATGGAAAATCATCTAATGGCCTTCTCCCGCTGTGGGTGGAGCGGGAGGGTGTGTCAGACTTTTACTGACTAAAAACCATCCGTGTTCCTTCTTGTGCCTGCTACGTCCAGAGGCCGCGGTAACCCTTTCGGACAGTCCCGCACGGGTTCAAACCCTGGTGGCGCACTTTTTGTTATGCGCGTAATTATCGCTTGCTCCGTGGATCGGAAAGCACATAAAGCTATTGGTCCCAGCTGGCATGAACATCTATAGCCTTATATTAGGAAGTCAGTGCCCTCTAACATCCTAACAGCTGGTTTAACCGTAGATGTTTCCCTCTGGGTTGCGGGGGTCAGACGGCAATCGCTCCAAGCTATAACTGAAATTCATGCAAATCTGGTTAAAACAGAGAGCAGATCCTGGGTCCTAATTCTAAATCTAGGGCAACCGGGATAATGCTAGGATATGATGATGTTCAGCAGTGGACGTCCTATTGCCGAGATTACGATAATTAGGCTAGATGAGGTGAGAAACCGATATGGAAAAATTATGGTATTAATATGGACTTTCCTAGCACATCTTTAGTGGTGGAACCCAGCAAAAGATGGGCAGATTTAGCATAAGAATAAGAATAAGAATATTTTTTATTGACAAAGTAACATTACATAAACAAATTAGATCAAACAGTTACAAAGAAAAAACGAACACAGAAAAAAACAAAAATATAAAAAAAAAATTACAATAATAAAAACAACAACATAGGTAATGTTGCCTGTCAAAAGGGCGATACATCAGCATAATGCTGCTGCATCTAATAATACAGCAGCGCTGGTGTTCCTGCACCGCCCTTTTGAAGTAGAGTGGCGTAGAAGTAATAAAACAATTAATAAGACAAATATAAAAAACTAACATTAAAATGAAAACAAAAAATTTTAAACATAACCTATTACATAATATGACAAACACGTTAGGTACATCTAGTTAGGTAGTATGTTCTGTAGAACTTTACCGTACAGTACACTCCCATAGATTCTTTTGCTTTCTTGGTCCTTTTCTATATAACAGAATAAATCTTTCATTGGGAATGTACCCAATGAACATTTTTGCATGTAAAAATAGTATTAGAGAATGGTTAAAAACCAAAAACTACACAGCAACAGTGTACTTATTATTGGTTGTTAAGTAGTACGATAGTCTGTAAGTAATATAAATAATGCTAGATAGAATAAGTAAAATTTTGCAAAAAATAAAAATAAATTGCGTAAGCACACTCCATTGTTATTTGTAAGGAATTTTGTCAAATAAGCACTAACAGGTATTTATTGTGGATACCTAAGACACAAGTAATTAAGTTTACTTAGTTTAGGTAGATAACACTTTAATTAATTGCATTACTAACCCACTTTATGTTCGTAAAATATTGTAATTAGGCTAGTTATCATATAGAAATAAATTATTATTATTATTAACTAGAAACATCATAGGAGCCCAAGCCAACCTCACCTGCAAGTGGTGCACCTGTAGATCGACAGACGAGACCCGATAGACGGAACTAGGGGAGCAACCCATTATGTGGGACCAACAACATCATTGACAAAATGTGGTCGTACAATATGCCTGTGGGGGAAAAGAGGGGTTATATGTATGTAGTGCTTACGCGAGAAGAGTTTTGATTATATTGCTGCATCTGCTAGTGATCAATTTTTAGTACATACATACATACATAATGTCACGCCTCTTTCCCGTAGGGGTAGGCAGAGATCACATCCTTCCACTTGCTACGATCTTGGCACACACTTTTAGCTTCATTCACACTCATTAACCTCCTCATACACGCCCGTCGGTTTAGGGTACTTTTGACCTACCCTTTCTCTAACATTTTTTGTGTTTGGTCATGGAAGGTCTTACGTGGTAATTAATTTTTAGTAAGTGTGTGAAATATAAAATGTATTAGTGATCAATCGTTTGTAACTCTAATGCTTGGTATTGTGACCTCCAGACGAGCCGTGGGAGCTGAAGTTCGTGGTGAAGTTCTACCCGCCGGAGCCGGCGCAGCTCCAGGAGGAGCTCACGCGCTACCAGCTCGTGCTGGCGGTGCGCAGGGATCTGCTAGATGGTAAATATCTGGAGTTCTGAGATACAGGCAGACTTACTGCCTACTTTAAACACAATTCTCCCACAATAAATAAAAAAATAATTGAATAAATATTTTCTGACAATTACACCAATTGTTTAGTTCCAATATAAGTAAGATATAATTCATAGATAGGTTTTGTGAGTTGTTTTTGGTGAAAAAATAAACATTATTATTATTTATTGTACTATACATATGTATAGATATTTCACACTTTAACAATTCAAATTTCTCTTTAATTTCTTTAATAGTGTCTTTAATCCGAAACACTTGTGAACGTCACTCAATTCAATCCTAGGAGCGCCACTTTACTAGAACGGAAGCCTGCTGGAGAAGCATTTAGCAAGAAACTAAGCAAAATTACTACGCTTCCTAGCCCCTTACCAGGCAGAGTTTGTGCTAAAGAGCTGCAGAGAGGTTCTAGACATCAGATCATTATGAAATAAATTTATTAATTAATTTATTTTTATATATACATATAATTAAATATAAAGGAAACATCGAGACCAATATTAGTGTGAACTGGTAATCGAATCCACGCTCTTAGACCTTATAAATACGTTTGATATATCCGACCCTTAGTGCTACATTGCTTGGTTTTTAATCGGGGCGTGAAACGGCTTTTTTCATGAGAGTGTACGTTTGAAACCATGCTTATTCTAGTGTATGAAGGTCTAAAATTCTGAATCGACTGCTTACCACTGGGCAGTATGCAGTTTTTAAACGTGGCACCCTAACAAAGAGGTTTGTATATTTATTGAACTCATTTTAATCATCCCCCCCCAGGTCGTCTACCATGTTCGACAGTCACCCACGCGCTGCTAGCGAGCTACCTGCTGCAATCAGAAATGGGGGACTATGAGGATTCGGAAGTTGGCGCTGGTCTCTGCAAGCAGTTGAAACTGGTGCCGCCTGCTGCATGTACGCCTGAACTTGAGGAGAAGGTCATCGAGCTGCATAAGACACATAGGTATGATTGATTTGAATATTTAAGGTGACACTTCAGTGAGATCGTTGATAACCCAGGGGCGAACCCCTGATGCACATATCGTATTCACTACGTAACATTTACCCATAAGGGGCTATCCATAAATTACGTCACACGTTAAGAGGCCGGGAGGAGGTTGACAAAGTGTGACATGGTGTGACAAGGGGATGGGTGGTACCTATTCAAAATTTCGCGATGTCACATTTCAAAGTCTAGGTCCTAAACTAATTTGAAACGAATGCTGTTTTATTGTAATTATTTCCAGCTCTCTTTATTTATTTATTAAGGAACATTAAGGATACACAGTATATACAATATTATATAAAGTTGTGAGAAGATTTGTGCTCCTTCAGTTACAGGAGAACACATCATGCATACATCATCTCTGAAACTTAATTTTTAAATATGTTTATTTATAATATACACAATAAAATAAAACTCAAAATAAAGTAAACAACACAAGATAAAAAACATTTAAAATGAAAATACGGAATATTATCTTAAAATATTACACAAAAAAAATTCAAAATAACAGAAAAAAAAATACAAACAAAAGCAATACAAGAAAATAAGACGAATAGAACGAAAGAGAAATTATAACAATTAAAACAAAATTTACTGTAATTGTATTGCAAAATATGCGACCACACTAGGAGGAGGGAGGGAGTCTCACAAGGACGGAGCGGAGGGGGGGGGGGGTGTCAAGAGATCATGAAATGAAATTCGTGTGACGTTATTTATGGATGACCCCTTAGTAGTTAGGTCACATTTCAGTTACGCATATATACATTTCTTACTGAGATCTCGCCAATATTAATTAAACATTTAAAATATAAAAGCAGTAATAATTAATAAGTCAGCCTATAATTTTTGCGTCTACAAGAGTCATCGGTCCTCTTAACAAGATCTTCCTTTGTGATCTTGTTTTTTGAGTGAATTCAGAATGCCATTAAGCATGCGATATGACCCTTATATCTTACCTGCGTAAGGTCTAGGATCTGCTTACTGGTCTCACCAGATTTGGCTGAACTTCAGTTATTACATGAAGCGACTGCCATCTGACCTTCACCATCTAATGGCAAAACATCATTCTATGGTTTAAGCAGTTGTCAGAAGAAGGCACTGATTACCTAATAGTTACTGCCATAGTTGTTCATCACAGCCAGGACCAACGGCTTAACATGCTTTTTGAGGCACTGAGCAAACGATAATTATGCATATAACTTGTTCATCATTCATCAGGTTGTTTTAATATTGAGTATTTTTTATTGTAACTGGCGGGAGAAAAACCAAACTCAACGATTTTCTTGCCCGTTCTTTTGCGATCAAGCTCCCGCCCGCAGTGAATGGGCGCGTTAGTTTATAAGTATGACATTCATAAATGTAAAAGTAAAAAGTTCTTTTTTTCTTAAACTATTACATAGCACTTGAAAACGTCAATACAAAATATAAATTAAAAAAAAAATACACTAAAATAACAAAGCTTAGATTCACTTACATGCAAATAAGTAAACATTAGGTGTAAATGAATCTAAGTGCCAGTTCCGAGCCACCGCTTTGTGAGAAGAACTGACAAGAAACTCATAGGCTATGCTCTTTTATGAGCTTTGATGAGCCAAACTAGAATAAATTACTTTTGAATTTGAATTGAACTTCCGAATTTGATTCTTATGGATCTCGCTAGTGTATAGGGTTCCTACCAATATCTAATGAGCTCAAGCCAACCTCACCTGCAAGTGGTGCACCTGCAAGTGGTGCACCTGCAAGTGGTGCACCTGCAAGTGGTGCACCTGCAAGTGGTGCACCTGCCGATGAACAGACGAGGTTTTGGCGTACGTAACAGTTCCCGGTAAGCGGCAATAGGCTCGACACCTATTACGTGGGACCAACCATTTACTTGGCGACGTGAGGGCGTATCAGGCCTTCAGGAAAACTGGCGTGAATGAATAAAATATTTTTTGACAATGACACCAGTAAGTAAGTTCCAATATAAGTATCATTAAGAAATTATGGATACTAAATAACGCATAAACATACATAAATACTTTTGATTTGTAAATACATACTTAATATACACAAAAAACACCCAGACCAGAAAAAATACTCATTTTCATGCCCACAAAGATTGGTCCTGCGTGGAAATCGAACTCACGACCTTAGGAGCGGCGAGCGGGTATTCTCGCTACCACGCCATGTCGGTCGTCAATTTATGAATATATGTATAGATGTAAGCAAGTAAGTTTCTCTAATAGTCGTTGTTTGTTAACAGAGGACAAACCCCGGCGGAGGCAGAGCTAAACTACCTTGAGAACGCGAAGAAACTAGCCATGTACGGGGTAGACCTTCATCCGGCTAAGGACTCCGAGAACGTGGACATCACGCTAGGAGTGTGTTCCTCAGGTCTGCTGGTGCATCGCGAGAAGTGAGTGCTCTCAGGGTCTTATTGTAGTGTGGAGCATCATCAGATGTCAGTATATAGTCTGTTTTTGTTTATCAAAATATAACTTGTGACATTGTATATTTTATTTTCTATGTTCTTGTAAGAGTATTGTGAATCATGTACCTTTACCAGTGTATGTGCATATTACAGTCTTTAATCCATACTTTGTGCGTATAATTGCGGTCACCCACTTTAGACTCCTACCACAAACTATATATTTATATTCTTTTCATTTAATTTCAATCACTCTCCATCCTAAGGTTGCCTGGAAGAAATCGCTGTAAGCGATAAGGCCGCCAGTTGTATCGCTTTTCTTTTGCAATTGTTTTCTTGTTTTATTTTTAATTTGGTGTACAAATAAGAATTTTCTATCTATCTATCTATATAGAGGGCTTTTTAAGTACCATGTCAATCTTAGCATTGTATGAAGTACCACGTATTGATTTTGTATAAAAACTGTTTAACTTCTCCTAGGTCTAATTTATCTTTATACAAATTTTTACTAAAATCTATTAGCACCTTTTGAATTTTTTGTAATATTTTGCACCCGAGTCTAACACAGATTTTTCGTAACAATTTTTTAATTAATACTTACATACATAATGTCATACCTCTTTCTCGTAGAGATAGACAGAGATCACATCCTATCACTTATTACATATATATACCTATATACACATATTAATCGCATACAATAATGAAAACTGTAAAAAATCTTACTAAGAATCCTATGTTTACCCAAGGTTACGCATCAATCGCTTCGCATGGCCCAAGATCCTGAAGATCAGCTACAAACGGCACAACTTCTACGTGAAGCTCCGACCAGGGGAGTTCGAGCAATTCGAGTCCACAGTCGGCTTCAAGCTCGCCAACCATCGTGCTGCCAAGAAACTGTGGAAGACTTGCGTGGAACATCACACGTTCTTCAGGTGAGGACTTTTACACCCCTCATCACCATCATCGGACTCCTATACCACAGGAGAAACTAACCACCACCATCACCATCATCATGATAATCTCAGCCCACAAACTTAAGACTCTTCTTACCTTAATTAATTACTTAAGCCATTAATATCATGTGAACTATGTATTACATTAATTCTTATCCAAATAAACTTCATAGCAAGCTTGGACATTAAACATAGATTAAATTTGTCTTTTACATCATGTAATTTTGATCATTACTTTAGAAGATATCACACTTACGCTAAATCGAAAAATTATGGTTGTGGCGGTGGTAGGTACGGGTAGGCCTATATAAATACATATTTTCTTACAATTACACCAATCAATTAGTACCACTAAGAACTTGTGTTATGGATACTAAATAACGGAAAAACATACTTAATATACTTATGGAAACACCATATAGAGACATTCTGTAATTATGTAATGTAATGTAATTTATGTTATGACGACCGATATGGCGTTGAGGTCAGTATACCTGCACTTCACTCCAGAGGTCGTGGGTTCGATTCCCACACAGGACAAATCTTTGTGTGCATGAACATGAATATTTGTTCTGGTCTGGGTGTTTTCCTATGTATATTAAGTATGTATTTACAAAAAAAAAGTATTTAAGTATGTTTATCCGTTGTTTAGTATCCATAACAAAAGTTCTTAATGATACTTATCTTGGAACTAAATAATTGGTGTAATTGTATGAAAATATTTATTTATTTATTTATTTATGTAATACAGGTAACTATTCATATAAGCATGCCACCCGTGCAAAGCTAGGACGGGTCGCTTAAAAAAGATAATAAAAATATAATAAGTCTATTATAATAACACTTTAACAGGCAGAGCATGTCGAAAATATTAAGTTAACTGCATAAGGTTCAATTGATGGTGGTCATTTTGACCACTGCCTGGTAAAGGGTTAATATGTGGTTGCCCCTGCTGTCCAACCGTGGACCCTCCGAGAAGTGGGCCACACACGCTATGGTCGCACAAGGAGGTAGGAGGGGCGCGTCCACTGCGCCTCTCTGAGGAGGTCCCCCCGGTTTTGGCCGGGGGACGTTGGCCGCAGGCGGGGTGTCAGACGCTGAAACCTAGATTTCCCTTTCTCAACAAGCGGCGGGCGTCGTCGGAAGATTTTTAGTTGGTATTACGGCTGGCGGTCGTGTCTGCCGGTGGTGAGACCCACACACCTTTCTCGGTCTCCCTTTGGCCGGGAGACAGTAAAAATTAAAAATATATAGGTACTTTATTGTCTTTAAGATCAACATGATCATTTAGATTCGTCAAACATTTACAAAAAATGGAAATTCCATATATTTTTTTAACAACAATGAAAGAAATATGAGCGTTACCATAATAAACTATCTTAAACTGATGTATTTAGTCACTCTCATTGTTTTATGTAAGTACACTGTACTTAGTATTTAGTTTGCTATACCTTGTAATTTTTTAGTATATAAACGTCGTGGCAACTTGTAATGGAAACTGCACTATTGTTTGAGCCATTAACTTCTGTGTTTGATTCTTGTCTTTGTGTGTGTTTTGTAAGTTGTCCTAATTATTAATAAATAAAGGAGTAAAAGCAAATGGGTTTTTTGTCAGAATTTGTCAGTTTATCTGTCTGTTGTGGTTTTCTCAAGTGCATTTCTCATCTCAGAAGTATATTCCACCTAACATGGGTTATTGCTCTACATTTTGTAAGTATTTACAAATATTTTCAATCCGATGTGTATCATAAATTGTACCACACCCAATGATTAGCGTTAATTCTCGCGTCATTCCGTCTCAGGTGACTTATTATTTTTCTGACTACCCTACTATTCTTTACATTTTTTGTTAACAAAGAGAACTAGTGTTCTTGAACGCTAATAACTCACTTGTATAATCTTCAAATTATATAGACGTAAGGCTGTCGTTTTTAGGTGAAATGTACTTAAAGTTACCCCTTTAAAAACTTCCATGATACAGGCCTAGCCTAGTATGGGAGTTTTATTTTTAATATCTCAAAAATAGGTACCGACGTAAATAAAAAAGAGGGTTAATATGTGGTTATATTGACAGACTGATGAGCCCGGAGCCAGCTACCAAGAGCAGCCTGTTCCCGCGGCTGGGGTCCCGGTTCCGCTACTCGGGCCGCACGCACTACGAGTCTCGCGCCGCGCCGCCCGCGCGCGCCCCGCCGCGGTTCGCGCGCACTCTCTCCAGGCGACCGGCCGACTCGCGGAGTGTTGATGGTACGTATTTTATTTTTTATTTTATTTTTTATTTATTCAAAATCCACAGCTCTTAAAGATAAATTATAGAGTTTACACTGAAACTTACAGCTAATGACGGATTTTATATACACAGGTTAACATCCTGATTTTATATACAATATAAACCTCCTCTGTTAATTACGGGATAATTATCAGAGGAGGTGTATAAGGACATATTAGGAATAGGTATTATATGAGGTAGACACAACTAAGAAACACATTATTAAAACATTACACACACGCACAAAGTATAAGTAGATAGAAAATGCAAATAAAAAGATACACATATATTCCAATAAATAAATATAAACATATAATTTACATCATATATTATTATTTAGCGTTGGCTATAATCTGGCCAATGCCTTCCCTAAAGGAAGGGAGTGACAAACAGAATTACAGTATATATAGCACTCGTACACGCCCGTAGGAGCAGGCCCCTCTTCCCCACTGGGCACTATGGGCCCCCTAGTTCCTGCCAGATTACCAAATGATAACCGATATTTAGGTATTACGTACGTTAATACCTAATAAGGCAAAATGTTAACTTTCCAAATATGTACATTGTGTTTATCCTTTAGACTTAAGATTTTTTACTTCTTTTGTTAATTTTTATTTTACTTTGTCGTCGCCCGAGCATTGTATGTGGACAATTTTAAAACGTATCGGGTACCCACAGGACAGGCTTGCCTAGTGTGGGGCCACTGTAACCTCTATTTTGTAAACGTTATGGCAATAAACTAAATTTTTTATTTTATTTTTATTTTTTATTAAAAACGTACGTATTTAGGTATTAAAAACATTAATTTTGAAAAATCTGATGATAATGACTTACTCCAATACCTACTTGCTTATTAGCTTTAGCTTGCTGCATGCGCATAGCTATACCGTGTACAACATAGCTTGAACTTTTTGACAGATGGGAGTGAGTGAGCTTTCTCAAGGTCATAGAGGCCCCATGGTCCTAACGTGCCCAGGGCCTCAAATAGTTTAAAGACGGCCCTGCGTAGGAGTTCGACGTAAATTCAAATTCAAAATCAGTTAGTCAAGTTTGGCTCAAAAGAGCTCTTATGAAGGTCAAAACTTAAAAACTAGCGCGCCCATTCACTGCGGGCGGGAGCTTGATTGACCATTCGATAATTTAAAAGAGCATAGCCTGTGAGTTTCTTGCCAGTTCTTCTTACAGAGCGGTGGCTCGGAACTGGCACTCAGATTCACTTACACTTAAATATTTTTTGTTTTTTTTAATTGTTTGGTTGCAAGTTAATCTAAGCTTCGTGATTTTAGTATAATTATATGTAGATTGTTTTTTTTATAATTTCGACGTTTACTATGTAATAGTTTATGAAAATAAAAAGTTTTGAATTTTAAATTGCAATCTCAAAATTTTAAGAAAAAAAATTGTATATAAATTAATCTCTCAATCCTTAGCAACATGAACATAATTAAGGATAAAAATTGCAGAAATGAGTAGACCAGTTACACTGGCATAGGTCTGTGTAAGATCTTTTCATATATGATAAACGAATTAAGTGATCATTCCGTGTAATGTTTTTTTATTCAATATGTATAGCATAGCAGATCTACGGTCTCTAGACATTCATCATTAAAGACATACCTAGCATACATTTGTTTATTTACAAATTATGACCCAAACTTTCTAATTTAGAAGTGATATCATTCCTAAATTAAAACACATCACGAAATAACTCCATTAGGAATTATTATAGCTGAGTCGAGTGTATCGCGATGACATCGCGTCTCTTTAGACTACGTTAATACCGCTAAATACCATGACTCACTATTTATTGTCACTTTGCCAGACAGCACTATTTAGTATGTCACTTATTGACTAAATCACTCAATTTTAGAACTGCTTTTTAATTTAATCATCATCATAACCATCTCAGCTACATGACGTCAACTGTTTTACATAAGCCTGCATCGGCCGGCTTCCCGCTGCCTTGACTAGATCATTGGTCCATAGAGTGCCACCGGCTGTCCTATACTATGCTATTAAAAACCTTAACACTCCATCAGTCGTAGTCATACATACATTCACGCCTGTTTCCCCGAAGGGGTAGGTAGAGGCATATTATTCGCCCACACTTCGCCAATTATATAGCTGGTCCCACGTGGCGAGCCTATTGCGGCTTACCGGGCACTGTTATGTTCGCCAGAGCCTCGTCCGTTGTTCGGCAGGTGCACCACTTGCAGGTGAGATTGACTTGGGCTCCTTAGGTCTTGGTAGGATCCCTGTACACCCGTATATACTCATAAATACAGTCACTTCGAGCAAAACGCCGCGCCCACTGCCACTTATTAGAACCAGTCTTGCTTTGTCACTGCAGTTCTTCTGCAGATTTCCTCACTCCTGACTATCATGTAGGGACACTCCGAGCTTAGCTTAGGGACATTAAGATTATCTATAAGGTTGAAAGTTTTAGTAAAGCAGTAATGTAATTTGTATTTGAATAGTTTCTTGATTCGGAAGACGTTGGTCCTGTCTATTACTGCATGTGGTATTCAAGTCAAATCAAAGGCCCTTTTGGTGCGGTATATTATATTCTAACACAAATATTTCAAGAAAATAACATTTAGGGTCTTTTGCACAACTATCACTTATCCTCGAGAAGAAGAGAAGCGCTCGTAGCTCTGCGGTGCTCAGTGGTCGGAAACCATCGCCAAAGTACAGCAGAGCTTACAGAGGTCAGTCCTTGAATGGGTGACCGTTTGTGTGGCATTTGATATCGAGCGTTTCCGTGCTTCGGAAGGCACGTTAAGCCGTTGGTCCCGGTTACCACTAAATGTGATAGTCGTTAAGCCATGTTAGAGGCCTAATGGGCAGCTTGAAAAATTCTAATAGCAGGACGCCACACACCTGCCTCCGCCAATCCGCACTGGGTCAGCGTGGTGGAGTATGACCCAATACCCTCACACCTTGATATGTGAGAGGAGGCTCGTGCTCAGTAGTGGGACGTTAATGGGCTGAGATGATGATCACTTATCCTGATTATAGCTAAATATATTTAAAACGTCGCTGTGTCCCTTTCAACTTTAAAGAAATGAGTAAGACCAGAGAGTTCTGGAGTTCGCTGCCCATGGTTTCCTAGTTCCCATAATCCCGGTTCTTTTGAGCGGGGCGTGAAACGGCATTTTAGCAGGTAGACATGAGTGGATGCGCATTGTACCGTGCTTATTTTTTTGTACTTAATTTTTTGGACTGCATCGACTGCTTATCGTCATGCAGGATGTAGTCATTATGACGTGTCACATTAAAAAAAAATACAGTAAAATTTTATTTAATAATTTGGTACACAATTAAGATCTTGGAAACAACATATAAAGTACTTATAAATAAATATTATATCTAATTCAGAACTCTTGGTGCAAGCCCTAAAATTTGGCTCTAATGGACAATAGAAATAAATATCTCTTTATATTTACTAAGAAATCAATTAAGCGTAATGAAATAAGATAAAAATACTCATTACGTACATTAACGCATACAAATTTCTAGCAGATAGTGAAGTAGTTGATATTAATACATCGTTTACTCACAAATTGTGACGTGCCGTTGCGCAGACGCCGTCTGACGGCGTTTGTTTATAATCCAGTATCCGTCTAGCAGGCACTCAGTAGCACTGCGATTCACACACGATTATATTTGATATTTGAGAATAGTGTAAAAGTTTTTGGTGGAATTTGTGACCTTGAAAATGGTTTTCACTGAGTGCTGGATGCCTAACTGCGGATCGTGTTAGTATAATCTTGTTATAATATATTACTGGGCATTTCATACAGTTCTTGTACTAGACAATATAAAAACATCTAAATTACAAAATTTACAGTATACAGACAGACGAGACATACAGGCTGTGAAAAATGTTCAAGTAACGCATTTGTTATGTGTGGGAATTCAACCCACGACCCCAGGAGGTTGAGTAATCTCCGTTTACAATCGAATATCCGTCTTATAGTCACTCAGTAGAATCGCGATTTTCAGTCTATTAAAATAATATCGTTAAATTTCATGATAGTGCAAAGGTTTTTAGTGAAGATGTGTTGGAAATGGTTACCTTTAACAATATAGTTTTTACTGTATGTTGGTTATTTAAGTGTGGATCGTGTTAGTATATGTTCTAAAATATTTAAGGATATCTGTCTTGAAACCAGACAGAACTTAAGCTATGGGCAATATGCAACGAAGAAACAAACGTAAATATGTATTTATGTTTATAAATACTTTCTTACTCATTATACGATTCAGACCTTAAGAAATGTACGTATTTATGTACACGAATATGTGTCCCTTATAGAATCGAACACAAGTACTTAGGAGCCTAGCTCTTCACACCATTATCACCTACGTCACTTGTGTTTTTTTTATTTCCTTTAACGACCGTTTTTACAATAGGGAGCTTATGGGTTGAGATAACAACTATAATTAAGTAGGGGGACGTCCATTAATTACTGAGGTGTATTTTTTTAAAAATTGGACTCCCCCCTCCCCCTTGGTGAGATTTGGTGAGATGTAGTCGGACCCCCCCCCCCCTCACGTGAGACAATATTTTTAAATAATTTAATTTATTTGATTTGTCTTCTATGTACTACATTTTTCTGTGAAATAAGAGGAGAATAATGATACCACGTTTAAGGTGCACTATAACGAATGATGACCGGTATTGATATTGTAATACAAAATTTTGCTGTGATATAAAAATGTATAAAATATTCTCTGAATTAAAAAGTTGACGTGAGATTTTTATTGACCCCCCCCCCCCTCCCCTATTTTAGACTCACGTAATTAATGGACGTCCCCTAATCAGTTAGTTAAAACTTTGCAAGGTAGTGTTAAACATATTCCCAAAATAAATTGAACATGGGAGTTGAGTTAAGGTAGAAAAGCAATGAAAATCTTCAACATGTTTTGCCCATTAAAGGGTTAATAAATATAAATAAATAAATATAAATATTTCAAACACTTACACCAATTATTTAGTTCCAAGATAAGTATCATTAAGAACTTGTGTTATGGATACTAAATAACGGATAAACATACATAAATACTTTCCTTGTTTTTTTTGTAAATACATACTTAATATACATAGAAAAACACCCAGACCAGAACAAATATTCATATTTAAACACACAAATATTTGTCCTGTGTGGGAATCGAACCCACGACCTAAGGAGTGGAATGCGGGTATACTCGCCACCACGCCATACCGGTCGTTAAGACCTTAGGGTTAGTGTTACAAAACGTTGAAATACCAAATCAGTATGCATTATGGCTGTTTTTACATATTCCATTTGTATATGTATGTATGTTGTGGTTTTAAATAGGCGCTAACGGCCTGGTCTGGTTTGTTTTGTTCAGGATTGTCGGCATTCGCAAGCAGTGTTTACGATTACTGCTATATTGTTCTAGCATAACACTTACGAATGCATGCTAGTTTACCGGAGAGTCATATGTATTGATGTCAACCATAAATAGACATTGAACTCTTTAAGGACAGGGTGAAGTCTTACTTTTTAAATATGTCTGATTAGTTTGCATAATTATTTTTTCTATATATAGATTTTATATTATGTATTGTATTGTATGATGCAAATTTTGTATGTTTGTGTATTTTATTCATATTTAACAAATAGTTTTAGTGTTTATTCGTTATAAAGTTTTTGTGCTCTGCCTACTGCTTTCCTGTTCTCTCCTTTGCGTCGGGTTGTCGCTTTTAGCGATAAGACCGCCTAGATTGGCCATTGTGTTTCAATATTCATTGTAATCTGTAGTTTTTAAGTTATTTTGGTCAATAAAGAGTATATCTATCTATCTATCTATCTATAAATCTAAAAGATATCCACTGCTGTGCATAGGTCTCTCTCAGATACTTTCAATGTTTTTGTACAAGACTTTTATTTGTTTTAATATATTGCCGGCTTACAGTCATTCAAAGCAACACAAGTCGAAGAGTTCTAAGATTTTAACTAGAATTTTACTAACGTTTAAGCCAACGAATAAAACTTAATAAAATATAAAGACACTTTTAAGACCAGATGACTCCCCTTTTAACCAAACCCATGAGCCGAGTGAGTGAGTTGAACGAACGAACGAATGAAAAAGGAAGTCAAATCAGCAACAATAATTACGAAGTCAATATACAGACGACCTATTTATGTCTTAAAATATAATTAAACTATTATGGATGTTAACACACGTTACCTCACGATCATTGATGACGGAAAGAATTGCATATAAATTAGGTCACTTATTAGTATGTACAACAAAAAGTGGCGTTTCGAGGAAGTGTAAAACTGAATCATAAAATAGTCATGCTTAGCCAAACGTACATTAGATTCTAATAGATGTGTTGTTTTCTGATGAAAAAATCTCGGTCAAGTGCGAGTCGGAGTAACGTACCGAGGGTTCAGTTCAAACTTGTTTGAAAATAGGTAGCAATTAGTTTACGCAAGCATACTTTTTGTAATAAATTACGAATAAAAAAAGTCTTATCTGTTCACGCCACTAAAAGGAAAGGAATTTTTTTTTGTTTCAAATTTAATAATTCTTTGTGAGTTCTATGCTAAGTAAAGTCTCCTGTAGGTAATTGATTTTGTTCTGATAAGTACTTTCTTTCCTTTACAGCATTAGCAGCGCTGGAGAAAGAAGAAGCGGTACCGGAAGCAGCTAAGAGACACACCATGCCGCCACAACCGGTGCCCAGAGCTGCAGTTAAGGATAAGGTATTTGCCCACTTAATGTAATAATTTTACTAGAATTATGCGAAAGTACTTATAGTACTTATATCCATCCAAGACCAAACTTTTACCACTATAAAGCGAAAGTTACTAAAACTTAGTCGTCTAGTATATGCGTTATAACTAATTTATTGATTCAGGCGTTACTTCGGAAATCCATTGTAAGCAAGTGATGGATTAAAAATATCTTTGTTACCATTTATGCGCTACTATTTTGACTCTCGTTTCAGCGTTGGTCGTGAAGACGTCGTTGTTCTGAGGCTCCTATCTTACCTGAAGATGCCCTTTGTAAGGGCGAAACACGTGTCTCTCGATTTTTCGGGAAATTATAGTAGCGCGGGAATGTTACAAAGATATTTTTAATCCATCACTTGCTTACGTTATAACTATTTATATCAGTATGTAGAGATTATTTTATTGATTGGTTTAATGTAACTTTATACTAAATATAGCACATCTAGTTCCTAAAAGGCATTCTAAAAAGTGTTTAGTTTAAAAAAAAGAAATGATTCTAGTAATCTCCAGACTGTTACTACCTAGATCTCTTCTGTCCTCGGGATAAAACGACAATATTTAATCTCTGAGTTCTGTGATCATGATCGACACATTACAAAAAAAAAAAAAAAAATTATGCATGTTCTTTTTTTTTTTTTACTAGTATTATTCAATATGATGTCACTAATATAGCACTAATCATGCATGATTCAACATCTTAACTCATGTATTATCGAGACCTTCGGCGCTTGATCCTCGATATTGTTTTAATATCGCAGCAAAAATTTTACTATTAAAAGTGATCAAGAGACGATGACCTCAATGATACCACATGACGGGGGTATTGTCGAAGTCTGAAGAAACACTTCCTCTTTATTAAGTGGAATTGATTTTAAATTAACGCAAGTTACTATGAAAGATGTCATGCTTTCCGGTGACAATGTTTTTATCGAGTCATCATTAGATCAGCCCATTAACCCTTTAACAGGCAGAGCACGTTGTAAATATTCATTGGTTTTCCACCTTAAGTTGACCGCATAAGGCTCAATTTATGGTGGTCATATATTGACCACTGCCTGGTAAAGATTTAACGTTCCACTAGTGAGCTTAAGCATCCTCTAACGAGCCAAGGTATTAAGGGTATTGCGTTTGATCAACCACTCGGGACTGACTGGGTGTAGCCAGTACCAGCCAGTAGGTGGGCCAGTACTTGGACGTTAATATGCTGAGATGATTGTTGATGTGGTATGCTTTGTGCACGATTCTTTCATGGTAGTTGCGTAGCACAATCACGACGCACTAGTTGAACAATGAACTTGTATGCGCAGTAATACATAATCGGGTCTCAATCGAATTGCGGTGTGGGGGGGGAGCAAGTAACAATAGCAACCCGGCGACGATACTTTAGTCACTATCTGTCCCTTTTTTCTTTTGTCTACGATTGTACCTACGCAGACAACCGCCATTGTTGTTCAATTTACCTGCCGGGTCCTCCGCCAATCCACTCCTGGGTCCGCGTAGTAGAGAATGACCTGAGGGCCTACTATAATTCAACATAAAATTATATATATATACTTATAAATTATATTGCATAAAATTATATATACTTTTTATATGAAATAAATAAATAAAATAGAAAACGAAACTTAGCCGTACCTATCTCTTTCACTCTCTAGGTATATCATTATCGAGTGAAAGGGATGGGTGTAACGAGGTTTCGATTTCGTTGAATTAGAGTAGGCCCTCTGATTCCCTCTCACCGTGGTTCGTGAGAGGAGGCAGGTGCTCAGTATTGGGACGTTAATTGGCTGATGATGATGATGTGCCGGGCACTGTAGTGTCCTGTTGTTGTGTACCGTGTGTGTCGCACGCTGCCGGAAGTTGCGGCGCCGGTCCGGCGGCACCAGCGCCTCCTCGGCCAGCTCGCTCGAGGGGGAGTATCTCGCGGAGAAATTGGTAGGTTCACCATGACTGACGGTCTTGTAGGTATCAAAGTTGTGTGACATTTTTATGTGACTGACTAGGAGACAATTGTGTGTAACGAAATCATGACAGACTAGTGACAGTTATGTGTCAAAGGCTGGTGATACTTAAGTATGAAAGGCGAGTGAAAACTCAATGTGTCAACCTGGTGGCAATTTAGTGTGATATATAAGTGACATTAACTGTGACAAGCTGGTGACAACTAAGTGTGACATAAAAGTGGATGATATTATGACAATCATGTGTGGCAGATAAGTGTAAATTGTGAGTGTGTCAACCTGGTGGCAATTAAGTGTGATAGATAAGGTATAGTTTTGTGTGACACGCTACAGACGAGTTTCTAGTTAAAATTGTTTGTGAGATTATTCACAATTAAGTGTGACAGAGTGCCGACTGTGTGTGGCCGGGTAGTGACAATTAACTGTGACAAGCTGGTGACAACTAAGTGTGACAGAAAAGTGGATATTATGACAATCACGTGTGGCAGACAGGTGAAAATTGTATTTGTGTTGTGTGGCTAGTTACTTTGGTGTCAGACTATTGACTGTAACGTACTTAGTAATAACTGTGAAAGAAATAACTTGATTGTATGTCAAGTTCAGGTATGGGGTTTATGTATAAGATTAAGAAATATATATGTTACCGGCCAAACCCGATTTTAGGACAAACTAGTATGGCCTAGTCCAAACTAATTTAGGTGGGCTGCAACTATTATAATAAAATGTTTCTTTCTTACTATTAAAAAACATTTAATACATTAACCGCCATGGGGGGCACCGGTGACCGGCATGCTACCCTTCTTATGGGGCCATGGGGGGCACCGGTGACCGGCAGGGAAGACTTATATACCAGATGGCCTAAATGGAACATTTGGGTCAAATTAGCTTGGCAGTTAATGTGTTAATGCAGCCAACCTAAATTAGTTTGGAATAGGCTATACTAGTTTGTCCTAAAATCGGGTTTGACTGGTAACATATATATATATATAAGCATAGTTACATTCATCATCACTAACAACTAATATACTTCTCTCACTCATTAAAAAAATCAACATAATTAAATACTATGTGTTTAACAGCTTTTAGTGTCAGTATTGTAGAATTGTGGAATGTAAATATATAAACACAATCTATCTCACGCTATATACATTTATAACAGGTATAATCTAGATTTTTATTTACATGTCCATTATTCCTAAATATTTTGACGTAAATTACATTTTTTGAATGTTTTTTCTTCCAATTTGGATTAGTTTAGAGATATTCTGAAAGGAACGTTATTAATTTCAAACTGATTAATTCATAATTTTATGTTTTTTTTGTGAGTTTTAACGGTTTATAAAGGTTTGAAATAGGGTGAATATGCTAACAGTGTCGTGGGTTCGATTCTCACACGAGACAAGTTGTAGAACTTGTTGCCTGGATATTTTTTATAAATACAGAATCAAATAATTAAACATGTTTCTTCGTTGTCTAGTTCTCATAACTCAAGGCTATTTTGGTCTTTGTATTATTTTTACTTGTAATCTATATTTGGTTGCTTTAATGAACGAGACATGTTTTTTTATAAAATGGTATATAGCCCTGTTTTTGTTATGTAGTTGACAAGTTTTTTATTGATATTGCAGAAACCACCTCCGGGTGCTGTGAAAGTGATGCCCACTTCTCCTCCAAAGAAGAAGGAAGAGAAGAAAGTGGTTGAACAGAAGAAGCCAGCAGAGAATGGTTAGTATCTATAGCTTAGTTCAATTAATGTTGGTAACTTTATAAATTTTTAATGAAAATTTATAAAGTTACTTTAAAGGGAATGAAATCGACACTTTGATAAGCGATATGGCGTGTGCCTTACGTCTTGTTGGGGAGATGCTCGCTCATGACTTTAATATTGACGTATTTGCCGACCGTTTTAGTGAGCTATGTAATAAAGCCAAAATATATGTAAATAATAGTATGATTAGAATGAAAGCATGTAATTGACATAATATTATTGTTATTTGACATTTTCTCAGAATTTATTTATAATGAATTGTTGTGTTAATTTAATGTTTGTGTAATTATTGACATTGTATTTTGACATGCTTGACATTGTACATACATAATTTGACATCTCTAGTATTGCATTCTGACATTTTTGACATTTTTTATATTTGACTTTTGAGTTTGACATATCTATTTTGAGCATGCCACTTTTGTCGATATATTTTTTGACATTAATCTTTTCCATTTTTATTGATTGTTGTAGTATCTAACTTGTTGACGTTTTGGTACCACTGTAAGCCAACAAGTGACCTGTTTTATGAATAAATAAATAAATGAAGGTCAATTATACCTGCACTCCGCTCCTGATGTCGTGGGTTCGATTCCCACACAGGACAAATATTTGTGAGTATAAATATGAATATTTGATCTGGTCTGGGTGTTTTTCTATGTACATTAAGTATGTATTTACCAAAATAAAAAAGTATATATGTATGTTTATCCGTTATTTAGTATCCATAACACAAGTTCTTAATGATACTTATCTTGGAACTAAATAATTGGTGTAATTGTCAGAAAATATTTATAACTTAGTTCAGTTAATGTTGGTGACTTTATAAATTTTTAATGAAAATTTCTTCAACCCTTTGCAAGGCAGTGGTAAATATATTGCCACCATTAAATGAACCTTATGGAGTTGAGTTAAGGTAGAAAACCAATGAAAATTTTCAATATGTTCTGCCCGTTAAAGGGTTAAAGGGAATAAAATCGACACTTTGACAAGCGATATGGCGTGAAGGTCAATTATACCTGCACTCCGCTCCTGAGGTCGTGGGTTTGATTCCCACATAGTACTATTTTTTTGTGCATAAACGTAATTATTTATTCTGGTCATGTTTGTGTAAATATTATTATGATAATATTAACATTATACATATTACAATAATATTATAATAATATTATTATATTATGTATGTATTCACATAAGCAATTTTTTATTTATGTTTTTATCCGTTATTTAGTATCCATAACATAGTTCTTAATGATACTTATCTTGGAACTAAATAATTGGTGTGATTGCAAGAAATTATTCACTAGTATTATTACTTTAAATCCTTTTGTTGACATTTTGACGACCGATATGGCGTGGAGGTCACACTTCACTCCAGAGGTCGTGGGTTCGATTCCCACACAGGACAAATCTTTGTGTGCATGAACTTTTGTTCTGGTCTGGGTGTTTTCCTATGTATATTATGTATGTATTTACAAAAAAAAAAAAGTATTTAAGTATGTTTATCCGTTGTTTAGTATCCATACCACAAGTTCTTAATGATACTTATCTTGGAACTAAATAATTGGTGTAATTGTCAGAAAATATTTATTTATTTATTTATTTTGTTTATAAGTATTTGTTATTATAATATGAAAAGCATTTTTATCAGCCATATAGTCTTTAATAGAATAGTATCCCTTTAAAGACAGCTTGCGTTTTATGAATATCGTTAGTGAAATAATCTCGTTATTGCGGCAAGTCTGAATCGCGCTAAAATATGTAAGCTCTTTGCTATATAGTACCCAACTACCATCGCATATACTATCGCATCCATTGGGGTTTCATTCAAGTAGAGAGAAATTATACGCACATTTCATACCATAGGGGCCCAATTCAAGCAATCATGATTTTTGGAAAAAGGCGTTAAAAGATTTTTGAGCTCCTATATTTTCACAAAATCGATCATAACGAATTTTTTTTGAGATGTACTCCTTTATTAGGAAAGCTGCTATGTATTCAAAGTATTTTTTTTTAATTGAAATTAAAATTAAAAATTAATTTATTCAAGTTTGGCTCAATAGAGCTCTTATGAATGTCATACTTATAAACTAACGCGCCCATTCACTGCGGGCGGGAGCTTGATCGTAAAAGAACGGGCAAGAAAATCGAAAAAAAGAAAAGCGGGCGGGAGCTTGATCGTAAAAGAACGGGCAAGAAAATCGTCAAGGTTGGTTTTTTCTCCCGCCAGTTACAATTAAAACAATTGTGTTCTGCAGTCACAAGATTTGAAAAAAAAAGGGAGGTTTTGCTCATATAATCTCTTATGTCCACATATTTAAGTTGTAATTATTCGCGAGTAGAAAAGGACTGTGCAAGAAATTCGTCAAACGGCTTAAAAGTAGCTGTACAAACTATCAAAAAAGTCGCGTTAGAATGATTTTCAGGTGCATAATAAAGAAGCTGAGGACCTACTCTGATTTAACGAAAAC